>VMOF01000369.1:25991078-26451167 GCA_011764245.1 Trialeurodes vaporariorum | reverse complement strand
AGAGTTCAATCCCTCTAATCGATATTTTACATGAGTTTAAATGAACGGAATGCAGCGTTGCCCGATTGCAGGCGACGCTACTGGTAAAAACGCTGCTGGTAGGTATGTTACCGCCTCTTGATCTCCATTTTAGTTACATCACACGTGTTAACTCGTTGACCGTTGGCTCAATCGTTAAATCATAAGAGACAAAACTTGTTGAAAATTTAATTTACAATAAATTTTTACTCTTACAATTTTTCATTAAAACCAAAGGTTTTGCCGTAAATCGCAGTTTTTCCGCTATAAACGTGAAATCGGCCGATTTTGGAGTTTCCTCGCTTTAGCGCCGATTTTTCAATTTTCCCGCCAAATGAGTGGTCCTAGGCAAAAAATGGTGGGGACATTTTCGATGCAAAATTAAATTTTCTACTCGCTTGATGAAACCGATTTTGTCTATCTCTCATTTTGAAGGCGCTGTGACCGAAAAACCGTCATTTTTTGCCGTTTTTCAGAAAATCGTCAAATTTCAAGGTCATTCCGGCACCACTAAATATTGCCCAAAACCCCAAAACGGTTGAACGTGCATTCATTTGACCCCAAAAGGCAACCATTCCGCACTAGCCCTTTCCCCTAGCTGAAAAAAGGTCAAAAATGATCCACCCTGGGGGGGGGGTTCTCTAGACTTGCCCGTCTCTAAGTGAAGTCCCCTAGACCTTCCATGACATTCAAAAAGTTGCCCCCCCGGGAAATTGTTTTGCGGGTGCCCATGTCTTTGTCCATGGTCTCTGAACCAGAAATTGAACGTTCTTCCGGTCTGTGGTTGCCTTTTTTTCCCATAAGTTTAGACACGGCCACCCTGTAAACCCACAACAAGTTAAAAGTCCGCAATCCGCACCCTCGCCCCGCAGCCACTATCAAAAGTAAATTGCCGGTTGACTTGCAGGTACTCTCCCCCTCCCCCCCCAAACTTAGATTAGACCAAATAAAAATTAAAAAAAAAAAAAAAAAAAAAAAAAGGTGAAAAAAGAATGTATCCCCCAGAAAAGGGGCCCCCCTCCACAGTTTTCCAAGAGAGGGAGCGACCCCTTGCCAGCGTAACTCCGAAAAAAGTAATTCCAACTGGGGTCCATGTAACTCAAGTAAGGTCTCAAAATGAAATCAGATGGATCCAAAATTTAACGGCGAGTACCGGTAAGCTTACTCTTTTTATCGGTCCAAACCGGATTGCGATACATCGATTTACTCTCGATATATCGATTTTTCAAAGGCGCGCGGTATAGGGTCAGAAATCTAAGATTCTCAAAAACCGCGAATTTCGACTCTCATGGACCCAGCATGCGCCGTGAGAAATCTATGTGAGTTTTTGAGTTCACATGAAGTTCATTAAGGGCCCTGACAAATGTCGGACCGATAAAGTCTTTTCGGGGGGGGGGGGGGGTGGCCCCAACTCCAGCGTAAGTCTCACGTACAATGTCTAACTGCGGCCGCGGAGGTCCCCTAAGATCCGTTTAAAAACTTGGATGGATCTGAATTTTTTCAAGAATTTTCTAAAAGCTGAAGCTACCCCCCAATCCAAACCCCAGTGCGCAATCCATCGATTCGTTCTCGAGATATCGATTTTTCAAAGGCGCGCGGTCTTGTCAGATCGACCCTTAGAGGGGCGCTGGAGGCTGGAAAAAGGCGAATTTCGTCTCTCACGAACCAGTCGTGTGCCGTATTATATCGGTTCCGCTTCTTTTCGGGTCCCAATGATGTCCCGAGAGGGCCCAATGCAGTTTCGAGCCAAAAAATATCATCTGGGGGGGGGGGGGGGGGAACTACTCCCCGTTTCAGCGTAACTCTGACAAGAAATGTCTAACTGCGGCCGCGAGAGGTCCTGTAAGGTCATTAAATAAACTCGGATGGATCTGAAATTTTCGAGGTTGTCAGTCACAAGCAAGCGCTTTTGACCGGTGCAAACCGAATTGCAATACATCGATTCACTATCGAGATATCGATTTTTCAAAGGCGCACGGTCTTGTCAGATCGAACATTGAAACAAGCTGTGGATACTCTGTATCCGCGAATTTCGTCTCTCATGGACCGTTTAAGCTCCCTTAAAAATCGAATGAGCTTTTTTCAAGTTCATATTACGTTCCTTAAGGGCCTTGATGAGTGTCGGATGACATTTGATCAATATTAACATTCATTTTTTAATCTGAGACAAAAAGAGCTGAAACCATAAAGACGAAGAATTTCCATCGTGATGACTTTGGTTCAAGCGAGGAAAATTCTATAGAAGTCCCAAATAACTAGACTAGACTTTCCGGCTTGCTAGGATTGGTATTAAGAATTTCCTTCCTGATGACTTTGGTTCAGGCGAGAGAAATCTAAAAAAGTCCCAAATAACTAAACTAGACTTTGCGGCTTGCTAGGATTGGTATTGCGTCATCCGATTTTAAAAGAACTATCACTATCGAAATCGATTTTCAAAACCACAGTATTCACCTCGCCTCGTGAACAACTGTTTCAACACGCTATAAGTAAATTTTCATTCCCACTTTGACCTATCAAGTTATTTTTACAGCGATCACTGTTATACCAACACAAATGCAGCGTTGCGATTGACTTTGTCGCAGTTTTGTACTATCAATATGGAACTCCACACTTACAATGATTTACGGCCGACACTCATGCTCTCTTTGCTAACACTGTTCCAGTGTTGCAAGTTCCAACTTGTTTACATTGTGATTGGGTGTGATCGATATTGTGAGGTTGGCTATCCTTGGATGTTCGTGGTGCATACATACAGGTTGCTCGATATTTTACCGCCAACTTGGAGTTCATTAAACGTCTCTTGTGAGTTTATTATCGCATTTCATGACTTTCTGATGCCACCAATGGACTTTTCACGCGATTTTACATGATACAGAACACTCTATAGCGCTGGAGCAAAAGTCTGCAACAGACCCATTCCCCCTCCCCCATTTATTTTGTTGAAAAGTATCGAAAGTTTACAGTCAAAACTAAGCCATTATTCATTACAACTCATTGTAATATTATTTTTTTTTTCTGTTGCCATCGGTCGATATCATTTTTCGTGTTGGAGAAGCAAAGTTCCATATGGACCTATAATTTCCAACATTTGAAGAAGCTTCCAGTAAAAAATACTGTACACGCGAGAAACTTTTTAGGATAGGTAAATAAGTTATTCCAGAGTCAATTCCATAGCCGCAGCAAGGAGGCTGTCCAGGGGTGGAAGACACGTGACAGCCCCTCTCACTTTTTAGAGCTATTAATGCGAATTTTACCCCCGTCCCTTTGTTCTGGATTTTAAAAACCTTTTTTTCGCAACAAAACGCCCACAATTTCCTCAAAAATCCCTTGATTGCATAGACGCTCATAAAGGGGTTTTCAATTTGCCGATCCCCCAGAATTTCAAATGTTTCCAATGACCAAGACCTGTTTAGTGAGACGTCATGAAAAAAATTGGTTCCAAACAAAGGCTCCGCCTCACTCGCGCTCTCGTGGGTTTTCCATATGAAACACGATCCAAATTTTCAAATACAAGTGCTAGTAAACAACATGTTCTTTGCACCAGTTGTGTTTATCACACCATTGGGTTCCACGTCCCTCATAAAAATTTCCGATTGTTTCAATGATTTTCCGATAGGATATATATTCCCGCGCTTTTTTTCCCATAGAAATAATCGAAATTCCATAGAGACAATCGGAATTCGTGTAGATTCAAGCGCGCTGACTATAGCAACGATAGGTTTCATGATTGAAATAAGGCGAAATCATCTATGGCTCTATTCTTACAGTTTTAACAGCCACTTTTTTCTCAGTGATAAAATATGAGCCCGCTATATTACAAACTTTTTGAAACATCGCGCATCAATGCACAATCACAGTTATATCGAAGAAAGTCCTATGTTTTGTCCTTGTCACACTCACAGTTTCTTATGAGCACAAAATTCTAGGATATAGGCTCATCAGCACCATCACGACATGTGTTATACCTCGAGAAATAGCTTCGATACGAAGAGAAGTTAGAATGATTGAGTGTCATGGCGGTGATACTCCCATAAGAGACCGTGAGTAAGACGAGGACAAAACGTAGAACATCTTTCGGTATAACTGTGATTGTAAATTCGCTTGTGATCTTTTAGGAATTATGTTAGAGTGAAAAGATACTTTAAAATACGTGGAATCTAATGGTGCAATAAAATTTGAGAAAACTGTTCTTTAACTAGCATGAATTTGCGTTCAAAAATTTGGATCTGATTTCTTATAGGTAAATCAACGAGAGTGAGAGATAGAGCTTTTGTTTGGAACCAATTCTGATCGTGACGTCATCACAAAACAGGTCTACTTAAGGATATGAACGAGTCCCTCTCTTTTCTATTCCCCGCCCGCTCTTTATCAATACCTCGCCGTCACTTCTTTCCGAAACCCTCGTCAAACAGATTTTGACACATTTACGACCGCTTAATGCACCGTGAAGAAATCTTGTGACCGGTGGACCCCAAAAGGCGAGGGGCAAAGAGGGTTCCTGCGGGAGATGTTTCCCCCCCCCTCCTCCCTTTTAAATTTTTGACTCATAGGTTGGCACAAATGACTTAGGTTCTGGCCCTGTATGGAATTCTCGTTCAAAGGAATTCGACTTGACGCCTAATAACTTATTAAAATTTAAACAGGAATCCCAAAAACTTTTACAATTTTAAGAAAATAGACGCCGAGACCCCCTGGATTGCAGCAATAAATTAACAATTAATGAAACCATTTTTATGAAAACACGTTTTTAATTTTTAAAACCCTTTCCCGCCAAGGTTTTGCCATAAGCAAAGCATGCAACCTATATATTAGATATGAAAATGAAAACAAAAAGCGTACCGTATGTATACGGCACGCTTAATACAACTCTCTCAGTAACCTGATTTTTAGGCTTAAAAAATTTATTTCAAAATTTTCAAAAATTTTGAATCGGCATATTCTTGAAAAAAGGCCCGAATCAACAATTTTGACATGGACTCATTTTCAATAAACCAAAATTTCCCATTAGAAAAGTCGCAATTTAAAGAACAAATATATAGGTAGCGTAAAGTCACTATTTTTAAAAAAAGATACTTTCAAAAAAAAAAACAACACTTCACTAAGTTGACCAAATTTTGATCATACCTACATACATGGGTCGCTCCAAAAATTTAAAACGACTACTCGCAAAGCGGCCCAAATCCAGGATTAAAGATTTCAAAACATGTCCGCCAAGTATTGCCGCCAAGTCATACAGTTACTATGGTTAGATTAGAGCCTTAAAAGCTAAAGTCTCGAAAAAACCTGTAAGAATGACACCACCGAATTCACCCTTGAAAATATGCGGTAAAAATTTTTAATTTAGAGAGACGTCATTCTTTCGGGCTTTAATGAGACTTTTTCTTTGAGACACTGACTATGATTCAGCGGATAATACAGTGTTGCCAAACAGCAAGATTCGCCACCCTCTATGCTTTTTTCTCAGGTGTGTATGAATGTGTTTATCATGATTTGTGGTATCACTATACGGCTACCTTGTATCTTTGGGACAGCCTTGAACATTCATCACACAGTCTAATTTAAAAATAAGTAGATTCATAGAATATACTTAAAATAAAAACTAACAAAAAAAAAAGAGAAAACGCACCACTAAGATCTTATACAAACACAATTCCCAATTAAATATAAACGACGTCATACTCCTATACCCTTGCTTGGTTTCCAAATCCTAGCACGACGCTCCTGAATTTGTTCTGAAACATGCATCCCTCTACCTCTCAGGTAATAAAAAGCAGCGCATGGTGGGTACAAAAACACAAAAATTGCATTAGATTTGCAAACCAGGAAAAATACGGAAAACGGCTGAAGGAAGGAGCATTAAAATAAATCCTCATAAATTAGGAGCGGAGGATGTTCGAGAAAAGAGCGTATTATGATGTAGTTATGCGAACAAGGGGTGTAAGTGCGTTATACATCGCACAAAAATAGACTACAAACATAATGACTTATTATGTTTGCATCGTGCGAGCCGCGCGGGGCTTTCCTTTTATGAGGCTAATTATCTTCCGTATTCTAAATTACTGAGACTCTTAATGTAATGACTCGTCATTGTTCCATTTATACATTTTACATATGTTCATTTTGACGCTTTTACCACGATTTTCTGTTTAGCTCGTAAAAGTTCTTTACTCCCCCCCCCTTTTTCATCATATCCTTCTCTCTCCACTTACACCCTTTTACTATCATCCATATTTCATAGTTGGTGTAGCTACGGAGAAGAATCGATGGGGATCTTGCAAACTTTTTCTACAGGTGATTCAAGAGTTGATTCTTTGCATGGAAACCATTAAAAATGACGATGAGTGCACTAAAAAATCACGAAGTTCAATCTTAGAATCGGACTTAATGGTGGAGAGACGCAGCAGGTATCATGGGACATTCCTATATCTAAATTGAGACACATCTCTGTGTTTTCGTAGAGAAAGTGACATATGTATTAGACAGAAATCTCCCATGATACCTGCGTTGATCTGCCATTACGAACTTGCCGTTATAGCAAATACGTGAGTTTATTACTGAATTTTAGACTTTCTTAGAGTGATTTTAGTGATTTTTGCTGATTTGAACTATTCATTTGCTCACAGCAAAAGTTTGCAAGAGTCCCATTGATATATAGACCTTGATTTTAGAATATAAGGGCCAGAAGGGGCAACTTTTTTCTCTCCCTCTTTTTTAGAAGAACCGCTTAAAAGCCTTCGTTATCCTTGATTCTAGTTTTTCAATAGTTCCTTGTTCTAATATTGTGACTTCTTTTTTTCAGACACTATTCATATTTATTACAATTTAAAATGATCATGAATGGGGCAGTTGCAAGGGTCTGAAATGTTGTGTTTTTTATAAAGAAAATGAAAGTACTTGATGAGCTGAGAACAAAGATGCCTTTGGTTTCTAATCAAGTCCCATTGTTCCGGAGATAAGATTTCGGCCCGAAATAGGTACTTGATTTTTTACAACTTTACATCACGTGTGTATCTCCAAAACCTGGACACTTATGAAAAAACCAAAGGCACCATTGTTCTCAGCTCATCAAGTACTATCATTTTCTTTATAAAAAACACAACATTTCAGGCCCTTGCAACTGCCCCATTGTGAAGGTCCATCCCCCGAATATTCCCCCTTGGACTTTAAAACCATCGAACAGATGACGCAGTGACAGATCCAGAGAGTTTTTTCGGAGGGAGCCAAAGAAATGTAAAAAGTTTAACGTCGGAGGAAGTATTTTTGTGCTGTATATTGTTGTGTTGCTGGAAAACAAAATTTGAGGATCCTTGGGGGAGGGGGAGGGGGCTGTGCCCCTTGCCTTCTCCCTGCCTTAGATCTGTCACCGCGCGAAATGAACGCTACTCAGCTAATACGACCTACTTTTTTCATGACTTTTTGCGAATTATTTTTGCTTACATTTAAATATTTCTAGTCTCCATTCTTGTCCGTGACATATTTGTCTCGCATGAACGTGTTTTGCTTAGTTACCAGACTCGAGAATAGGAAAAGTATGTCAAAGAGTGATTCCATTTTTTTCTTCTTCCACCTCGAATGATAGAAACAACCATAATTTCACTCAGATAGGAGTAGGTATGTCGATCAACAAAGGATGTGGGAGATTTCGCAGTTGGAAACTCTTTACGGCCGCGGCACAAGAAAGCAGAAAACTAAACTAAAGTTAAGTTCCGACTCTTTATAAGTAGTAGTAATGCTTTTTAGGCGCACCGTTGGCACAACGTGCGCCTATTGAAATCGCCCTGATACTCAATAGAGTATACTACGCCCCCTTGTGATCAAATGGCGAAATGAGCTTTTTTGATGTCGTGAAATTAGGTTGTGTCCTGTGTTTTTTTTTACGCTAATTTCATTTGAAAAGTTAATGTTCTCCCAGCCACGACTGAATTCTGAGTTGGTTGGGAGTAATTTCATGTTCATTGATTGACGTTTTTTTAAAGTTATTCTATGTCAAAAATTTCCAACCTAACTTTTTGATTATTTCAAATTTTCCCGGTATATATTCTAGGTGATCAAGAGAACCAATCATTTGCCGTTCTGAATGTTTGTTTTTTGCATGTAGGTAAATGCAATTATTGTAATTAATTATAGCGTGTGGTCAAACGCAAAACGGAAAGTCCCTACAGCAAGAACTCTGAACATTCCTTATCTCAATACTCAGAATTCTCATTTAATTACCAAAATTACTGCGCATCGAAGAGGATCTCTTACTATTCAGCCCTGATGTCGTTGTTTCCCAGTGGTCCCTGCCCTAACCTCCTCCATATTTCCTATCAAATTTCAGCTATTTGTTTACGCTCAAATTTCTAGTACTCCAGGAACTTCCTGATTTCTTATGCTACCTTATGCTACATCTGTTGTACTACCTATGTTGATTCAAGCTGTCACTCTCCTCATATGTCTCAAAGTATCTTGAGACACTCAAACTGGTTCCTTAATCATATAGTTTGGTAGTCCGCTAACCTTTGACAGTCACCTATTTTGTCGGAGATCATCATCAGTCATGCCTAAAAGTTTAGCGCTTAGACTTTTGTACAAAATTGGGATTGCGCCTCACAATTTGGTGACAGTTAAGTTAGCGTCATATGATGAAATATGAATCAGCGCTCCATTTCTTTCGGAAATTTGTGTTACCGAGTCAATTTCTTCTGAAAATTATGTCAGCGTACGTGCTGTTTTTTACTGAAACTTGAGTGAGCGCACAGTTTTGAGCAAAAACATTTTCAAACGCTATAAGAAAAAAAGAAAACAATATGGCATTGGAGAAAATGGGGAAATTGAGTTAGTGCTTATACTTTTGCTGAAATTAAAGTCGTGCACCACGTTTGGTTAAAATTAAGTTATGGCACTTTTTTTTTGCTTCAAAATGACTCAACGCGCCATGTGTTTCTGAAAATTGTGTGATCTCATCAAATTCTTCTAAAAATTATGTCAGCGCATCGGTTTTTACTGATACTGAGGTGAGAGTGCTAATTTGAGCCAAAAATATTTTTAACGCTAATAATCAGAATTAGAGACTGATTAGGTGTGTGCGGTTGGATCAGTCATGCTAAAAGTCTACATCCGACGGAGATGGTGTGATTGTATTTTTACTTTCTCACTCAAATGAAATTAGAAAAATTGAGAAAGTATTGCGTTGCGCAGAGATTTTCAAGGTATTTGTTGCGATAGTTGGCCTCTCAGGACAAAGTCAATCATGATTTAGTCAAAGTAATTGCCTCTTATCATGTCTAATACCATCCATAAGAACATCCTTCCATCATATTTTCTATTTCTTAACCCTTTCTGACTTAGAGAGATTTATGTAAAAAATCTGTGGCGTCTGTCCGTCAGTCCGGCTGTTCGTCACTCCGTACCTAGGCATAAGTTTTGAACCATTGATCCTTATGCATCCAGATTTTGCACAGTTGTTGCTTTTTAGATTCCCCAGAGGTACTTTTTTTTGTTTTTTGAAATTTTGATTTTTAGGGTAGTTATGGGAAAAAATTATTTTCATTAAAATCAATGGTAAAATGGATAAAAATGAATAAAAATGGAATAATTCAAGTTTGGCTCAATCAATTTTGATGAAAGTTAGCAAAAAAATATCTATTTTCAGCATACTATAGAATGAACCACTTATAGTTCCTATATTCATTCCTTCAGACTGTTTAAAAAATCAAAATAAGCGCGCTCGAGCCGAAAAATAGAATTATCGTGAGAAATCAATCTTAAAACTTGGAGTCAATCAATAATGGCTCCATGAATTTTGATAAAACTTTGTACACACAATCTACTATCAATAAACTTAAATATTTTTCTCTCTGTGTCACCAAAAACAACCGATAAAACCATTTCTAGAGGTAATATAGGTACGATTGAGCAAAAAATTTGGGAATATGGGCAAATAAAAATATAATCCTATTATTTGGGATAGTTCAGGTTTAGTTCAATCAATTTTGATGAAAGTTAGCGACAAAAATCTACATTCAGCCTACTATAAAATAAACCACTTATAGTTACAATATTCACCCTCAAAACCGTTCAAAAAATCAAAATATGTGTGCTCGAGCCAAAAAATGGAATTATCGTGAGAAATTAAGTAATCTTAAAACTTGGAGTCAATCAATAATGGCTGGATGAATTTTCATGAAACTTTTTACACACAATCTACTATCAAAGTACTAACATATTATCCTCTCTTGATCACCATACACAACCGATTAGACCTTTTCAAGAGGTAATATAGGTGCGATTGAGAAAAAAATATGGGTATATAAGCAAATAAAAACATAATCTTATTATTTCGGATAATTCAGGTTTGGTCCAATGGATTTTGACAAAATCTGGCAAATAAAATCTACAATTGGTTTACAAAAGAAATTAGCCCTTACAGTTACAATATACAACCTTGAGAGAGTTTAAAAAATCAAAATAGGTGTTTGACCAAAACAAAAAAAAAAGAATGAAAGTGAAGAATTAATTTTAAACTTGGAGTCAATCAATAATGGGATTGATTTTGACAAAAGTTCACAAACATAATGTGTTAAAAAAATACACTAAACACTGCACTGTGTGCACTAAAACATTTTTCTGGTACAGTCCTCATAAAAACCTTACGACCGTTTCGAGGGGCAATATAGGTACCTACGATCGAGCAAAAATCTTTTGAAACTAATTGTAAGCAAATATTAAGACAAACATAATATTTGCAATAAGTAATTCAAGTATGACTCAATTAAGTTCGATGAAAATTGCATCAAAACGTTTGCAACCAGCCTAGGCAGAAATTTCTTTCAATGTATTACTACAATATTCAACTTTTAAGTCTAAAGCTGTTTAAAAGCAATATAGGTTTCATTACACCAAAAAATAGAATATTCAAGGAAAATTAATTTTATAAAGAAAAGTCAATCAAAAATGGCTGAATGAATTTTGTTGAAATTTTGTTTGCACAATCTACGACTTAAGTACATCTTTGGAGGGGGGTTAATCTATTAAACAAAAAAATTATTTCGAAGATCTACAGTTTGAAAGAAGAAACCAAACATAGTACTCAATGGAGGAATGCAAGAATCAGTACATTTCGACCTCCTATAAAAACTAAGGGAAAAAAGAAACTCCCAAAAATAGAACAAAGAGCAAATATAATGAATGCAGCTCAAAGAATAAAAACTTATTGGAATCTTGAATTACCTACTCTAAACCCTGTTATAAGCAACATCAGATTAAGGCTCTCAATTAGCCTTCAAATACAAAATAGGCAACTATTCACAGCTTCTCTACAAAATTGCAAACTCTTCGGATTGAAGGCAGAAATATATCCGGAGGTGAAAATATTTGAAATTTGAGGGGGTTTGGGGATTGGGATTATCAGATTCTAAAGGGGGTCGGAGGTATCCCCCAGCATTTTAAGGGGGGTTTGGGGTCTCTCTCTAGTATTCTAAAGGGGGTCTGGGGGTCTCCCCCAGAATTCTTTAGGGGGTTAGGGGGTCTCCTCCAGAATTCTTTAGTGTGGGAGGGGGGGTCCGGGGGTCTCCCTCAGATAAAAGTGATGAGAGAAAGTGTTCGTAGGGTATTCCCTACAGTTTATTTTTTATCATTTCGAGATTTGATTAACGTATTTCGTCCATTGTGCGCGGATCAAATGCTTGTCACCAGTCGTGGGACGTCATGGGGACATTTAGGAGAGATGTCTTTTGACTCACTGTAACTTCTTCATCTTTTCTTACGTTTTGCCATGGCGTCCTTTGTTTTACTTGGCATCACACTTCACGTTCAAATTTTTTACCGGGCAACCAAAGAACGGTGCCAGCTAATGGAATATGGCAACATTGTTTTTCTCTACTCTAACACATCATGAAAAATAATCGATTCTTGGTGGTCCGATTTCTTCTTACTACCGATCACTTTTCATGTCCCTATTTTGCGGGATATACTATATCGTTGACTACCTTTTTACTAAAGGGGGTTCAAAATTGTTTTATGAGTATTTGATTGTTTATTACGTGCGTTTAGTGATGTGCAGTAGGAAATTCGAAGGATTTGTTCTATGATTGTCCGTAGTGGTCCCACCGCCCCCCCACCACACGACGCACACAGGTTCAGACCCGAACATTTGCTAGATATGGTGGAAAATCTGAGGGGATGGTTTAAGATTGTCCGTAGTGGTCCTAACCTCCCCCCCCCCAATCACCACACACCGGTTCGGACCCAAACTTTCGCCGGACAATTTTTTTTTAGATGATTTTTTGAGAATCCAAGGGATTGTTCTAAGATTGTCCGAAGTGGTTCTACCCCCCCCCCCCACTCGCCGCGCACAGGTTCGGACCTTAACTTTTGCTGGACAATTTTTTTGAGATGTTGGAAAATTCGAAGGGTTTGAGATTGTCCATAGTGGTCCCCCCCCCCCCCCCCACTCGCTGCTTACAGGTTCGAACTTGGACTTTTGCTGTACAATTTTTTTGAGATGGTGGAAAATTCGGAGGGATTGTTCTAAGATTGTCCGTAGTGGTTCTACACCCCCCCCCACTCGCCGCACACAGGTTCGGACCCAAACTTTTGCTGGACAATTTTTTTGAGTTGTTAGAAATTTCGAAGGGATTGTCCTAAGATTGTCCGTAATGGTTCTCCCCCCCCCTCCTCCACTCTTGCACACAGGTTCGGACCCTAACTTTTGCTGGACAATTTTTTTTAGATGTTGGAAAATTCGGAGGGATTGTTCTAAGATTGTCTGTAGGGGTTCTACACCCCCCCCCCCACTCGCCGCACACAGGTTCGGACCCTCACTTTTGCTGGACAATTTTTTCTGAGGTGGTGGAATATTCGAAGGGTTTGTCCCATATAAGATCGTATGTAGTGGTCCTAACCCCTACCCACTCGCCGCATCCAGGTTCGGACCCGGTTTTTTGCTGGACACATTATTTTTGAGATGGTGGAAATGGAATTTGACTCATGAGGACCAAATTTGCTCAAGGTGCGCCTTCTCTGACACTGTAGTGTCAGAACTATCTGCTTGTTTTGAAAATGGGTGAAGATCGAACTTTGACCAAAGATACTGTAATCTATGACTTTGATCAGTGGTCCTCAGCATTTAAAAGATATGTGCAAGGTAGTATCCAATGGCAGTGCCCACTGCCCATCGTTTCGCTTGCCTCACCTCTCTACATACTACATATACAGGGTGGTCCAAAAGTCCCAGGACGGCTTCATAACTTTTGAACGGCTGCTGATAAAAAAACCAAACTTGAGTGATGTTTATAACTTTATAGGAACACGAACATATTTTTGGCGTACCCGAAAATTCCGGGGGCACCCGTAAAGGGGGGTTTCGCCCCCCCACCAACTCAAAATTTTCAAATGGCAAACCCCCATCTTATGTGATACCTTGTTTGAAAGGGCATTAAATTTCAAGACTTTTATCGCAAATCGCAGGTCAATATCGTTTTTAGTTTTCGATATATCGAAGGTCAGAGTTCGACTTGGACCCATTTTCAAATAATCGTTACTACTTTTTAAAAAGTCGCAATTTAAAAACTAGAAGTCCAAAATACTCTAAAAAGCAAGTTCTTTTCAAAAAAAAATTACGGCTTGGACACAACTGTTGTCAAAAGTAGGTTTTAGAGCCCCCAAAAGTTGTTGACATTTTGGCCCCTTAGGGGTGGATATCTCAAAACTTTCGTGCGACGACTCCTACCTAGTGATACATCGATGAAAAGGGCATTAAATACTGAGCATTTTGGTGCAAATCGGAGGTCACTATCGTTTTTCGCATTCGAGATATCGAACTTTAACAATCAATATCTCGAATTCGAAAAACAGTATCGACCTCCAATTTGCACCAAAATTCTCAGTTTTTAATGCCCTTTTCATCGATGTATTACTCGGTAGGAGTCGTCACACGGAAGTTTTGAGATATCCACCCCTGAGGGGCCAAAATGTCAAAAACCTCGACAGGGGGCTCTAAAACCTACTTTTGACTCCAGCTGTGTCCAAGCCGTAATTTTTTTTGAAAAGAACTTGCTTTTTAGAGTATTTTGGACTCCTAGTTTTTAAATTGCGGCTTTTCAAAAAGTAGTAACAATTATTTGAAAATGGGTCCTAGTCGAACTCTGACCTTCGATACATCGAAAACTAAAAACGATATTGATCTGCGATTTGCGTTAAAAGTCTTGAAATGTAATGCTCAAACAAGGTATCACATAAGATGGGGGTTTGCCATTTGAAAATTTTGAGTTGGGGGGGGGCCGAAACCCCCCTTTACGGGCTCCCCTGGAATTTTTGGGTACGCCTTTTGGACCACCCTGTAGAGGGATTCCAGTATAGACAAGCGGTGAATTGGCGAATTCACTTGGTCTTGAAAATGTTAAATCCCTCAGCAGTTCAGTCAATGAATTTCTCTTTCACTTGAATAGTGAGAAACGAATTTGAAGCGTTGCGTTGCCTTGTTATCGAGGTGACCGTAGAATATGAATGGTATTCATAAATATAATTTTATGAATCATATTAATGGTTTGGCTTCTTCTTGTGTGTGAAACGAAACCCGGGGAGTTTGCCCTGCACTCATCATCCAATCATTAGCACTTGTTCGCGATGTCAGATTGCGGATTAATACTGTCTTCTGAGGGACGAGGAATAAATAATATCAATGACAGAGGAGGAGTATTTTATAGGTCTTGCCGCGCACGCCACACAGGCGGGGGGCGCGGCGGGGGGCGGGGGCGGGGGGCGGTTGATGCTGATTTTATCACAAATTGAGAAACTTTTCAGATTAAAAGTTCCACCGTC
Organism: Trialeurodes vaporariorum; assembly: GCA_011764245.1. Classification (NCBI taxonomy): domain Eukaryota; kingdom Metazoa; phylum Arthropoda; class Insecta; order Hemiptera; family Aleyrodidae; genus Trialeurodes; species Trialeurodes vaporariorum. The sequence goes on along the minus strand of VMOF01000369.1, from coordinate 26,436,347 downwards.
TAAATTTAATTGAGTTCAAATTTTCAGAATATCATTCCACCACCCAAGGAGAGAGTGAGAGAGGGGGGTAGAGCGATAGGGGGAGAAAGAGAGACAGAGTGAGTCATCCCAGGAAATCTCCGTCCCTTGCTCACTCAACCGTTGGAGATCTCATAATGCATTGAAAGTGATTAAGGTAATAGTATGAACAGTGGCGTAGTAACCCCATGGGGAAGAGGGTTGCCCCGGGCATCGAGGCTCAGGGGGTAGCATCTTTTGAGGCGTAGAAAAAGAAAAGAAGAGAGGAAGATATAGAGAAAAAGGAGGGGAAGAGGAGAAAGGTGTTGAAAGTGTGATATAAACAGGCGATGCCCCCCCCCCCAAGGCAAGGTTATAGATTAAAGAGGTACGCTCATCTGACTTCGCGCCACGAAGTCAGTAGCGCGCAGTTCAAAATCCAGATTCAAGATGGCCGACAAAAGCAGAAAACATTGTATACTCTTTCCAGAAAACATCGGGCTATTTTCTGCTTTTCTGGAGAGGGAGCCCAATGTTTTCTGGAAAGAGTATACAATGTTTTCTGCTTTTGTCGGCCATCTTGAATCTGGATTTTGAACTGCGCGCTACTGACTTCGTGGCGCGAAGTCAGATGAGCATACCTCTTTAATCTATAACCTTGCCCCCAGGCATCAATGCTCTGAGGTCATCTTTTTGTAAATCGTGGAGGCAGACAACAAGAGAAATAAGAGATTGAGGAAAGAAATATGAGAGAAAGAGAAGAATCGGAGAAAAGATAGGAGGAGAAAAACGAAATAAACTGTAGGGAATACCCTACGAAAACTTTCTCACGCCATTTTTTCTGGGGGAGACCCTCATACCCCCCTAAATAATTCTGAAGGAGGCCCCCTAACCCCCTAAAGAATTCTGGGGGTGGCCCCCAGACCCCTTTAAAATTCTGAGGGAGACCCCCAGACCCCCTTTAGAATTCCGGGAGAGACCCTCAAACCCCCATTTAAAATACTGGGTGCGGCCTCCAGAGCCCCCTTTAAAATAATGGGGGCGGCCCCCAGACCCTCCTCAAATTTCAAATATTTTCACCTCTGGACCTAATTCTGCCTTCAATCCGAAGAGTTTGCAATTTTGTAGATAAGCTGTAGGAATAATAGCCTACTTTGTAATTTGAGGGCTAATTGAGACCCCTAATTTCTATTCTGATGTTGCTTATAACAGGGTTTGGAGTAGTAATTCCAGATTCCAATATGTTTTTATTCTTTGAGCTGCATTCATTCTATTTGTTCTTTATTCTATTTGTGGGAGTTTCTTTTTTCCCTTAGTTTTTATAGGTGGTCGAAATGTACTGATTCTTGCATTTCCTCCAATGAGTACAATGTTTGGTTCCTTATATCAAACTGTGGATCTTCAAAATGATTTTTTACTCTAGTAGATTAACCCCCCGAAACGAGAAATAGGAAAATAGAAACGGAAATTGTGTTTCGAACCTCCCCCCCCCATAATCCCATCGGGAGACCCCGGGGGGCTTCAAAAATATTTTCATTGAATTCCTTGGGGTCAATTCCCTATAAGACTTTTTTCTTTCAGCTCTCAACTCCCAGCCGTTTTCGAGAAAAAGTACCTACACGGGTGATCTAGGACACCCGGTATATACTTGCGGGTATTTTAAAAACTAAACGGTGATATTGCACCAATTGAGAAAAGATTACAGATCAGAGTATTTTCGTGCAGTGTGCAGTCAAACACTTGACTGAAATGTGTAATCTTTTCTCAATATTTGGAATCACCCTGGTTTTATGGGCCCTTCTTCCACAGGTGAATGTAACTTAGGTGTTAATTTACACTCATCAATTTGTGATTTAGCTATGATATTAAAAAATCGGTGAATGAAAAAATCCATAAATGGGGCTCTGGCAAACTTTTGCTATAAGCAAATAAATAGTCCATTCTTATGTAAAGATCAGCAAAAATCATGAAAATCACGCTAAGAAAGTCTAAAATTCAGTAATAAACTCCCAAAACAGCTATAACGGCAAGATGATAATGGCGGTTCGACGCAGGTATCGTGGGAGATTTCTGTCAAATATTTCACTTTCTCTACGAAAACACAGAGATGTGTCTCAATTTAGATGGGAATCTCCCATGATACTGATACCTGCTGCGTCTCTCCGCCATTAAGTCCGATTCTAAGATTGAACTTCGTATGATTTTTTAGTGTACTCGTCATTTTTACAGGTTTTTATGCAAGAATCAACTCTTCAATCCCTTATAGCAAAAGTTTGCAAGAGCCCCATTATACGCAAAACGGCAGCTCTGTAAATATGGCCCGATGGAATTGTTGCGGAAACTAGCAAGCATTGCTCTCATCTGAACTCTACTTCAAAGCAGGATACAGAAAAACCTGTGAAGTTATCGGTGGACTAAACAAAATGTATTCAAGATCTACAAATAACGGCAACCCTAGATAGCATATACAATATACACATACATGCCACTTTCTGCTCTCAAAATCTTACACAGCTTTCGTCCAATGCCGTTCTTTTTCAAATTTACTCTATAGATGCACCTCACGAACAAAGTATAGTGAGAACGAGGGGCGGAAAAGACCCGCCCTAGGCATCACTCTCAAGAAGAGCATCATTTTCGAATCAAAGCAACACAAAAAAAGGTCACGACTTTCCAACTTTTCTGGAATCAGGGACTTAAGGGACTTGCTAAGATGTCTTTTGCTCCGCCATTGAAAACCATTCAATTAAGCTCTTGCACGGTTTTTCTGCAGGCAAATGGAGTATCTATTCCAATATAAAATGCTGCAAAAATAACAATGAGACTATTAAGAAAGTCTATAATTTCTCACTCACTTTTTCGATATCGCTCGGCTTTCCGTTTCCTGATTGCGGCCGATAAATGGAGTAATGTAAATTTCTACCAGGATACTTTCTTTTGAAAGTCATAGTACAGATACGAAATCAAATTACCTGGGCGTGGTATTAAAAGGTATTTAAAAAAAAAAAAAAAAAAAAAAAAAAAAAAAAAAAAGTTACACTTTTTTCCTATGCTTCAACAAGGCGGCTCGTGCAATTTGGCAACTATGTATACCCTCCATTTGAATGTGCATCCAACAATCGATTGTTAGTAAAGCACTGTTCCACCGTTGATTCGATTGTTTTTTATGGAATCAAGAGGAAGTCCAAAATTGTTGCCGAATCGTACAAACCACCACTGACTGCGTGTACTGTAAACAAATAAATCAATAGCAATGCGTTTTATGATAAGATTGCATGTTCGAGGCTATTTCCTTACTCATGTTTCTGTTTGATCCACTTTTTCCATCCCTCTTGTGCCCTCCCTCCCTCCCTCCCTCCCTTACCCCTTACACCCCCTCCAGCACCACTACCGCTTCTTCCGCCCGACGCCTCAACGGCCGTCTACCAGTGTTGCCAGTGTATTGAGTATATTGTAAGACCATTTTTTACTCACCGATGATTCCATAGTTTGACCAAAAGATCATGTGTGAATGTTTCAGTTTATTTTATGACTGTAATTCACAAAGATACTCGCATTTGTAATCTTTTTTTCAATCGTGGTGGAATATCACCTCCTCAAATTATCAATATGACTATAATTTCTTTAATTCAGTGATGAAGGAGACGCCACCGGTTGAGAAAAGATTACAGATCAGAGTTGTTCCACGCTTTCAAGGTATACACTGAGCTCAACTTGTGTAATCTTTTGGTCAACTGGTGGAATTATCGGTGAATATCAAAACATCCGCTTATTTTTTAAAGTCACTGACGTCTCCGCCGATTAAGAAAATATTAAAGGTCACAGTATACTTTCGCGCATTACAATCTTTACACTAAATAAACAGGAGTGTGTAATCTGTAGGTAAAATGGTGAAATCGATGGAATCAATTATCGGTGAAAGTCAAAACATCCGTACATTTTTTGAAGTCAATGACGTCTCCACCGATGATGGAGAAAATATTGCAGATCACAGTGTACTTTCGCGAATTAAAATCTTACACTAAATTGGATAGTGTAGTATGTTGGTTAAACGGTGAAATCATCGGTGAATTGGAAAATGTTACTGAACATAAATAAAGCGGCAGCTCTAGGCCATATGCGATACGAGAAAATTTCTATTAGAATCTTACATTTGCAAATTAGAGTTGGAGGATTTCCGTTTTTTTTTTTTTTTTTTTTTTTTTGGTCTTCGTTTCATTTCTTTTTCTGGCCAAATCTTGGCAACGGAGGAGCGCAGCCGTTCCTCCGAAACCCGACTCAGACACGCCCATCCCTCTAGAAGTTCGAGTCCGCTCTACTTATGACATCTACTCGCCATTCATAATTTGTAACTCGACGATTTATTTTCACGCGGTGTCACAATAATAAAGCTAATATTTCACAAGGGGTGGCGGGTGGAGGGGGTCAGGAGAAGGGAAAGTATGGGTCTCTATGATTCTTTCAGCGGTGGTTTACGCTCTGCCATCCCCTCCTCTCCATCCATCCAGTTCGGAAACTTTTCCGCTATGACTTTTAGAAAGGAATCCCCCCTCCCTCCTATTCTCTCTTCCGGAAAATTTTTATTCAAATAAAACTTGAAGTGGTTCTATATATAATGTAAATACGAAAGTGCTGATTCTATGTAATATTAAATCCACCCTTATAGTCGAGATTTCCAGAGATTCAAAGATGCCGTGTTTTGGTATTCGGAATTTTTGAAACTTCAATAGGTCAAAACTGCTTTAGTTTTCTCAAATTTTGATTTTATGATCATCAAAACGGTCGTAAAAAATTCGACATTTACTGGTCGATCGGAACTTCGACTTATTATTCGAAACATTGCCTGCCTGCATACTGAGAAAGGGTACACTAAAGGGTTTTTTCGCAAATAATTTGGAGCGTGCATTCTTGAGAATCTTGATGAACCGATGGAGTTTTTAGAAACCGGCAAGCACCATCGACACACAACGTCCAAAGTTACGGACATCAAATATCTCGCTTCCTAATGTACAGACTCAAATTTTCCTTAAAAAAAAAAAAAAAAAAAAAAAAAAAAAAAAAAAAAAAAAAAAAAAAAAAAATTAAATGATCAGCTGATAAAAAATCTGAAACAGGGTATTTTTTATCTTTTACATTAAAAATGCGTGTGTCAACGGGTTTAAAAATAAAGAGAATATGTAAAATTGTAGCTGATCCTTTCACTCCTTATTCTCTCGTCTAGAACCCTGCTTTAAACAACAACAAAAAAAAAAAAAAAAAAAAAACAAAGAATCGAGCGAAATCCAACAAATTCCTTCGATTGAATACAGAGTCTGCGTATTCAATCAAAGGGCCCCTTCATTACAGAGGCACCGCGTGCAATCTGACAACATTGCATTTCACCCAGTCAAACGCTTATAAAATTTTGATTGAAGGGAGTACACTGCGCACCTCCAAGCCTTCAACCCTTTTCATACATTTGCATGTGCAGATTGCTGATGCGTTGCCAGATTGCACGCAACGCCACTTATTGAATAATTGACGTGTTAATCGAACTGTCCTGATTATTATCAGAAGCAGCACCCGGGGCTCAATGCAGAGAAATATTCACCAACCTGAGTTAACCCTCTTACGGTCTAGCCTTCCTCTCTTTCGACCCCGGAAGGAAACACGCGATAATTGAGGGTGAAATATAAAAAAAAGATGCACACGGAGAGAGAGAGAGAGAGAGAGAGAGAGAGAGAGAGAGAGAGAGAGAGAGAGAGAGAGAGAGAGAGAGAGAGAGCGAGAGAGAGAGAGAGAGAGAGAGAGAGAGAGAGAAAAGAGAGAGAGAGAGAGAGAGAGCGAGAGAGAGAGAGAGAGAGAGATAATGAGTGAGTCACAGTGAAGTGGGATAGAGATGAAAGAAAATGGGACGCCGGGAATGGGGGTTGGAAGGGGGGGATGAAAAATTGAAGTTTTAAATGTTGAAAAGTGAAAAATAACGGAGCTTGCTCAAGACCCCGCGGTTCCGACAGAGCGTGAGGGCGTAAGTCATTAATTACCAGCTACCAGTTTCCTATCATGGACATACAACTTATACCCGTACATATAAGTTACCATCTTGACGTCTATCTCTCTCTCTCTTTGTCTATCTATCTCTCTCTCTCTCTCTCTCCCCTCCCCTCTCTCTCTCACAGTTCACTTTTTTCTCTTCCTCGCTCTCTGTTTATACTGCACCTCTCGCTCCTTGGGAAAGGGAATAAAAAGATCTCAGCAGAACCTCGAATCCTAGAAACGCGCCGGAATGGCGGAATAAAGATGAGATTTCTTTGAGAGAAGAAAAAAGAGAAAGTAGGTAGAAAATGAAAAAGGATACCGAGAAATATAATTCTATCAGGAAGGAAGATTAAATCTAACATCTCTATATTTCCAAGTTTCACGGAGTATTATTCTCTTATATTTTTTTTTTTTTTTTTTTTAGAGAGAGAGAGAAGGGAAACAGGGGAAATAGAGAGAATAGTCGAGTTGAAAGGGCGAAAATTACCCCCTTTACTACCAGGTTCAGGTTACCAGAAGCAATCAAAGCTAGAGCAGGATCATTTCGAGAGTCGGGTTCTGACAAAGTAGCGGTGCCAGCTTCCGAACCGCATCAAAGCGCATCGATGAGCGGTTGATTAGCAACGAGTTGAAACAAACTCTGCGCTGACCAACCGCTCACCGATGCGTTTTGATGAATTTCGGAAGTAAGCACTGCAACTTGTCGGAACCCGATACTCAAAATGGTCCCGTTCTGCAACTACTTCAAATTTAGTGAGTAGTTAACTATTCCTACTCCACGGTGTTCGTTTTGCCTATCCCGGTAATTGAAGGCGCTCGACGAAACGTGATTTTGCGAATGATAAGCTTGACCTAGTGAGTGGTACCAGATGTACCGATTTAGGTCATATGGACCGTATATAGCTGTCTGGTGGGGATACCGGCAGCCCCCCCCTCCTCTAAACATGTTTACGATTTTTTTCAGTTTCCATGCGTTGCAGTTTGTATCAGTTTCTGGCAACTCATAATTTTCTGAATACAAGTTTTTCTTACAATTAGTTATTTTCGCATCTTTTGAGATTTTTTGGTTTTTTCCAAAATAGCAAAAATGCCAACTTGAAAATGTATGCTCTTCACCTCAGTATATGGCTTAAATTGTGCTCTCTGTTTAATTTTCTTCATTTGATTTTGATTTTTGATTTTATTTTTTGTTTTACTGTATTTCGACGTCAGTGCTTTATAATGCTTCATCTATGAGATACAATGTTTATCGACGTGTAATGTGTATTAACGCAAAGAGGCGAAAGCTGACTCTGACCAATTAACAGCAGGCGGTTAAAACTACACTGCTTTCACGCATAAATTCAGTATAACTGCATATCTTTGACTTCATTTATTTCCCTTATATTATTGTTCATTTACTTCAAAATATTTTGGACTTTAGTGGATAAAGTAAAAGTAAGCTAGTTTTGTTTTACCCAAAATAGACTTCAGCCCCTTTAAGCTAAATTACGTCGTTATTTTTGATACTCAGATGATATCAATTATAAAAATTTTGATTATAAATTTTACAAAACCAGTTTTTTTCCATTTATAGTATTGAAACTAAACGTGATAAACATCTCTTTCAATTGAAGGGAATAAAAGTAAATGGAACCCGGAATAATTTATTGACTGCCACTTTACAATAGATGCCGATTCTCCACTGTCTGATTCTCTTATTTCTTTCCCTCTACTTTCCCCTCCCCTCCTCTTATTCTTCTCTTCTTCCTCTTGGGCTTGTGTAGCTCTCTCATCTCATCTTCAAGAAAATTGACTCAAGTTGTTGAGCAGATTGGCGCGAATCCAATCCCATATCTGCTGCGGCAACTTCATAGAGTAGGTATATATCTATATATGGTAGGTATATATACGACTTCTCAACATTTTTACAACTGGAATAAAATGGGAAAGTTGGGAGAAGGAGAGAGAGAGAACGCTTAGAGGGAACAAAGTTACACAGGCGAACTTGGGCTCGTTTTGTCTCTCACGGGAAGTTTAGCAGCTTCTGAAAGTGGGTTAGAAAACGTTTGGAAGGAATTTTCTTTGCTCAGTCCTGTTAATTCAATGCTCGGAAAAAAGCGATTTGGGTAAATATTTCTAAAGTTGTGCTCACAAACATCGTTTTCGTGGTGACTTCTCGCAAGTATCTCGATTTGTAACTTCGTTCCGACAAAACGGTGCCGCCATCTTTATTTTATCAACAAGTGGGTGTGGGTATGGAGCTTGTATCACAATAAAATGAACAGTTGCCCACCACAAGACTTTGTCGTTGACTTTGTCTTTGGCAAGATAAAGTTTGTTCATCATCTCTCACAGCAATAGCATATTTTTTCATTATTTCTTCTAAACTATTTTTAACATTGATTAATTTGTTTATTATTTGTATTCAGTTATCAGTAATGTTTTTTTTTTCCTGATGATGAATAAACTTTTTGGGAAAAAATGCAATCTGGCAATATTTGGCATTTTTTTTTTTTTTTTCTCAAAACGCGAAAGAATTAAATAAAACTGGAATAAAATATATGCTTCAGTAATTTAAACGTTTCATTTTAAATTTATTCGTGCTTTGAGGGAATTATATTTAAAACATATAAGTGCTAGGTTACACACACAAAACCCACTTCATTTAACTTGATTTAGATAGAACAGCCTAGTTGCGCGGGCGCAGCCATGTTCATTTTATCAACAAGTAAGTACCTAACCAAGTGGAGCTTATTGTTTCACAAGAAAATGAAAATCTCTCTAGCAATATTTGACACGAATTTTCTTCAAAATACTAAATAATTAAATAAAACTAGAGTCATTGGTTGATCCAGCCCTCGTGAACAGGGGGAGGGGGGCGAACTTTCAATCCAATGTAAAACCATTGCCGATTGCTCATTTTTTAATATTTTTCAAATCTGTGAAAACCATCTCGTCCTATATTCTTTACAGAATAATTGAACTTCCATTTTTTTTTTTTTTTTTTTTTTCAAAATTGTTTGATTTCCAAATGTTTGGTGAGGAGGTTTTAAAAAAAACTAAGTCCAAATAATCCGCAATGAGTAATAAGTTCAAAATCGTAACAAAAGTTTCTTTGGTTTCTTTGAATTTTGAAATTCAGATGTAAGATAATCCAAACAAAATTACGTACTCTGAAATTACAAAATATAAGCTACAAGATCACACTAAGAGCCAAGTTCAGAAAAATACGTGGAGGCCCAAGAAGGGGGGTGAATTTTCACCCCATCGACTTTCTAACACATAAATACGGGAAAATTTAACTGATGGCAATTTCTTAATTTTTTGTAGAAAGCTTTTGAATACCCTTATGGAGGAATACAGATAAATGGAAACTTGTAGTAATTTGATGAAGTATCAGCGTTTCGTCTCTAAAAAACTAGCTTGGGATGACAACCCATCCCCTTCTTGGGCACACAAGGGTTAATTGGAACACCGAAAAAAGATAAATTGAAAAGATAGAATAGAAGTATAAAAAATAGGATTAAAATGCTTTAATGCGAAAACGAATTGAGAAGAGACATCTCGTTATTAACAAGGATCTACATTCACACGATTCAATTATTTAAAGAGTGGTGAGGGATGTAGGGGAGGAAAGGGGAGGAAAGGGGAGGAAAGGGGAGGTATCAGCAAAAATGGACGAAGCGTAACTAAGAGTAGGCTATTTCTCCTTATCATGTCTAGAGTCCTAGTTTATCTCCACATCATAGTTGCCAGATGATGGCGATTTCCTATTGTACTCAATGTAAAGTGGGTGCATTTTACCGTGCAATCTGGCAACTTTCTGGCAATCCTTCTTCATTTGGGGCCGTAGTCACTTCAGTCCTGCGTTTGCCATCGCGGATACTCTAAAAATAGGATAGGTATCCGATAACTCCCTTATAACGCCTACTTTTTTTGTTGTGATGTCATAAGGGTGGAGTGAAAAATGATAAAAGAGTAGGTTAGCGGCTCGGTGGTTTTGTCCGCTATCGTTCTATTTCTCTCACGAGTCACCAATACCACGCTAAAATTAGTGATCAAAGTCAGGGCTGCCCATTTATCAGATCTTAGGTGGATTTTTTTTTTATTTTTTCTTTAATTCATTATTGATTTCACTGGTTGACAAAAATAATACACATTTTAGAAGTATAATTATCAGAGCTGCCGTTTTTGCGTATAATTTATGACATTTTCCAATTCATATAGATGATTCCACCGGTTGAGAATATATTACTCAGCACTAGCGCAACCAGGATCTCTTCCATCTCTCTCATTTCCCATTTGAATGTATACATAGGAAAAGGACAGAAGGAGGGGGTTTTATCCCCTTGTCCATCCTTGTCTAACATACGTTTTTTAATTGAGGAAAGAGAGAGATGAAGAAACTCTCGGTGCGCTACTGTTACTCAGTTCAGTTCAGTGTATGACCATGCTGCACGAAAATACTCTGATCTGTAATCTTTTCTCAACCGGTGGAGTCGTCGATGACTTTAAAAAACTTGCGAATATATTTTAATAATTTAACGGCAACTGCACCGATTAAGAAAATATTACAGATCAGAGTATTTTCGTGCAGTACTGTCATACATTGCCGAACTAAACTGTGTAATCTTTTCTCAACCGGTGGAATCATCGGTGAATTGAAAAGTGTCTTTAATTAAACGCAAAACGGCAGCTCTGATAATTATTAGGTATATAACGCACAAAATTACACTGATCTGTAATATTTGTTTCCGATGGAATCATTAGTGAATAATAATATCAATATTCCATAAACTATATGGAGGCCTCTTCAGACGGTCAAATTGGATCCTCAACTTATAGCTTTCAAGTGAGCTTCTGATAATTGGTGCGCACCATCTGCCATTTAAGTTTGACAGTCTGCAAACATTTTTGACGATCATCGATGTTCTGTCGGGGATTATCATTAATCTTGGCGCGATTCTTTCCCCCTCGATTCACGCAACACTTTGAAAGTTTAGACGTCAAATACATGTTAATTTGCAATTATATGAGAATTAAGTATATTGCGCCAAGATCACAAAATGCATATTTGGAAACAACTTTGAGGATCCGATTTGATCGTCTGAAGCAATGATTAGTGATTACTTATACATACAGATATGGCATTAGCCATCTCGCCCGTGTTAAGTGAAAAATGGATAAAACGCCGGCCGTGATACAACCGGGCATACAGAGGGGATCATAAAGATTACAGAATTCTGGTTCGAAAAGATTACGTTTCCCAATTTTCCTGTGTTTGTTTGCGGAACTAGTACAAACACGGAACTTGAACAGTGGAACGTGGAATACGGAACAGTTTTGCAACAGACAAACATGGAAAATATAATCTTTTCTCTGTAATCTTTATGATCCCCTCTGTATGCCCGGTTGTATCCCGGCCGGAGTCAACTTAACAAAATTCGGGCTAATGCCATATCTGTATGTATAAGTATTAAGTAATCTTTGGTCTGAAGAGGCCTGTTTGGAGTAGGCAGTAGAACCAACTGAATCAACACCCTGATAAAAATTGTCCATGCAGGTTCATGATCAATTCCCTATACAGTATGGATACGGTATGAACCATATATACATATATCCATGTTGTATCTATACTGTACGAGGAATTGGTTGTGGACTTGTAATATGTATGGACTATTTTTACTAACGCTCTGGCCAAAAATTGTCGGATATAAAAAGTTTATGGACTACAAAAATGGACGGAATAGCTTTGGACTTAAAAAAACTGGACTAACCGTCATCCGTCCTGTAAGTATTCTGATTATTCTGAAACAAACAACGCTGTATCATCCAGAGCAACGACTATCAACCAATTGACCCAGGTAAAATGTTCTCGCAACCAACCATGCTTTAATATTTAATAATGCTTTAAAGAAGGGATCTGAAAAGCAGGATACTAAACAGATCGAAAACCTGTCAATATGCGAAAGTACCTTCAAAGAGCTGCAGCGACCGTCGAAAAGCGTCTCGTTATTGTTTCGCATGGAATGCTTTTAATAACGCGTAGACCCCTTTAAATCGTCTCAAAGACCTCACCAAGCGGTAAACTCAGTAGTTGTCACATGACAGCGGAGCTCTTTTGCCGCTTTATACGAGTGGAGCACTCATGTTTTGCGGAGAGGTGTTCTCGAAATTTGCAGGCGCTCTTTTTGTATTGCCAAACCGCGACGCACGACTCGGGTGGGGATGTGGTAGAAAGGGGGCGGTGAGAGGAGTGGTGGTTGTGATGGTTTGGAGGGGGAGGGGGAGGGGGAGGGAGAGGGGGAGGGGGAGGGGTATGTAGGGGCGGGGCAGGGCGGGGCGGCGTTATTAAATGATAATTTAAGCTGGGGACAAATAAGGAAGGCGGGGATGCATTGACGAATAAACATTCCGCTCTATATTTCATCTGTCTCGTCGATATTTACTTAACGGATGAACGCCGCCGTGAGGGCAATGTTGCCGGATGAAAAGAGCTACAAATTAGGGTCATCTATATAGTCATATCTCAATAATTTCAGAGTTGAGGTGGGGTCTATGGAAAGTAAACAAGAGTCGCTATACATATAATATTCAATGTGCAAAGTAACTCTTGAGTTTTAGAGACTGCCATTTTCATCCAACAATATAAGTATATTCATTTAGAATCTAATTAATGATTAATTGCATACAGTCCCTCTTCATTTTCCCTCTTTTTAGACCTTTTCTTTAAATTTGATACATATCAGTAATATTTTTCCGTTTTTATAAATATGTGTGTTATTATTCATCATCATAATTTAAATCAGTTGCGACTCGTGCTGTTTGGCATTCGTACCTATGAAAAAGTATCAATTTCTTGGGGCTATATAATGTATAATGAATTCCCTGATAAGGATCGATTATTTTACGTATTTTACCAAAAAAATTCTTTTTTACCATGTTGCACGAGCCGCCACTGATCAAATGTTACTTTTCCGTCTAAAATTTTATGTGTATATATTTTGTGATTTATTTTATAAATATTTATATTCTTTTAAAACCAGTTTCTGTACTGATTTAATTACAATTTTTTATTTAAGGTTAAAACGGAGAAGCAAACATCCACCGTCCAACTCATGCTGCCTCTTTTTGGGACAGGACTTAGAACATGGCGTCGCTCGTCACCCCACTCAGTGGCGTCGCGTGCCATCTGGCAACAATGCAACTGCTCCATTCAAACTCATTAAATATATCGACTTTTCCTTGTGCACTGTGCACCCCCTGAATTCGATATTCTACAAGAGTTTAAATGGATAGAATACATTGTTGCCAAATTGCACGCGACGCCACTGACCCCACTACAGTTGTAGCTCGTTGGTAAAACCAAATATGTCTATGGAAGGGATGAGATTCGCATCTTCAAAATATCCAAAAGAGGCCATGAGAGCAAGCATACATTCGGGAGGGAAAACAAGAGAAAAACAATAAAACGAGGGATGAGAGAGAGAGAGAGAGAGAGAGAGAGAGAGAGGGAGAGAGAGAGAGAGAAAGAGAGAGAGAGAGATAATGTGCGAGCGAAGGGATGAAAAGCGTAAAATAGAGTGAGATAGCTGCGCTACGGTTGATGCCATAGTAAAGTTAACGCGAGCAAAGTATCCCGATGTCTTCTTTTTTGTGGGCCCATTTTGCTCTCTGCTCCTTCGTTTGATTGTATCGTTTAGTTCCAACCGAAACAGCTTTGCCTTAAAACAATTCTCCTCACATTCTAATTAAATCGCTCTTAATTACACTCTCTCAACTTTGTGCCACGATTTTATCCGTCGCCTCTGAAGTCACCCTATAACTCAAATCCTTCCTTGCGGTGACCCGAATTAAGGTCTGCGAGGCTTATGCACGACCCCCGCTTGTAAAGTGTGTTAGTGCAACATTATTGTTAAAGGAGAGAAATCGTTCTCTTCCTCCGCTTCTCCTCCATTTAGAGTCTTTGCGACCAAGAGATATCCTTTCACCAGTGAACTGATATATTCTCTTTAAGTATACGCAAGCCAGCTGCAGAAGGCACCAGCTGTTTTGAAATTTCTTCCCCACTCTTGCAGGACAACAGGATACAGAGCAGAAATATTGAGTCAAACCCTCTTACAAATAGCACAATGTTGCAGTTTGGCAATTTAACCCTTGCATGAGCCGAAAAAAGGGATCCAAAACGACCTGAAGCCAAGTTATTAGGTGTATAAAACTATCATTCCTTCTGTTTTAATAATTTTGAGGCGTTGTGTTGTGACACTCGGGGTACTGGTGCAGTCGATCTTGATGTGAATTTTCATACTCTGGACAACAATATTGTGCGTATGCTTAAAAATAAACAAAACAAATAATCTCTTTTTTCCAAATAAAGAAGTGCCCAGAGATTACAGCGCAACCGCCTAAGACTTTTTATTAATAAACCTTGTTAATGATCCTCAAAGAAGACACCTTATAAAATCAGAGTCTCTACGCTCTTTTACTACATCATTCCGCAATTCGATCAAGTTATCTGTGTTCTATATTTATTTTATAAGTTCTACTAACCCTTGTAAACCCGTCTATTTGAGCAGTATGATATCTAGGAGAAAGGGGGTCTGAAAAGACCCCTAATGATTTTTCACCGCAGAGACATAATTACTTTTATTTTTAAACTTTAAGAAGTCAGTAAGTTCATCATACAGAATGTTTTAAGACTATTTTTCAACGTATATCGTCAATTTCTGGATATTCGCACGACTATTTTTCGAAAAAATTATATTCCAACCAAATTTGATAATGATATTTTAGTTTTTTGTTTTTTCTTTTTTTTTTTCTTTTTCTGTTTTTGCCATTAAAATAAGAAAAATTGATCCACTATGTCCTGAAAAGACATGCCATCTCCTGAAAAGCATTTACCAAACCGGTTTTTATCCTGCACAGCTAACAAAATTAATAAGCCGAAGAAGCCTAATAAAAACACAAAAATCCTAATAACACATACAGTTGCTGTCCAAAAAACGTAAAAATTGGCATGAATGTGGGCTAAATTAGTACATTTAATGCCATGAAGTCCCTTACAATTTAATTTGAAAAAAACGAGAGTTTTGGGCAAAAATAACCGGCCTGAGGTTGTTTCAGACCCACTCCCCCTCCCCAGGCTCACAAGGGTTCAGAATTGAAGGTCACTCATCCCGGGAGAGTGAACGTACCGGTGGTTGTCGTGTCGGTTCTTCGTTTCTTTTCTGTGAGTAGGTAACATCAAAAATCCTTGTTCTATGAAGATGTTTCTCTTGGGCACATGCAATCTACACTTAACCGCGTTTTTCGCGAGTGAACCAAAAAAGCCGATGGCAGAAAAAAAAGAGAAAAATACGAAACTATCTCTGAACGTCGAAAAACTTTTGAGATGAGGAGGGCCGAAGGGGGTCGAATCCAAGGAGAGTTCTCTTCTCGTATATTGCTCTCGACGAGACGGTCGGGAATAACAATGGAATAATTCAACTTGGATATTTATCTGATCGGACATGCAGTCCAGTGTTGCCAAACGCTTTAAAAAAGGACCTTTACATACACTTCAATCAGAGGATGCAGTTCCTAAAACCGCCCGTCCCTCATTCTTGGAGAATGAAGATTAAGAGTAACTCGGCCCGTCCTAACGCAATGGAACATGCATTCTCATGGGGATAAATATTGAAATACCTTACAGACGGAATGTAAAGTCCTTGCATAAAGAGAGTCAAGACAAAAGGGTCGTCAATCTCTGATGAGATTTAGGCTCTGAGGGCACCGCCATTAGGATGCGATAATGAACATTTGTTTACATCTATATTTGAGTTTACAAATGAAGGGGTCCAACGGTATTTTACGGATAAAGGAGTGAATTGTCAATGAACTTGTTACTTTTAATTATGATGCACCTCAAGAGGATGAATATAATTCCCAAAAGAATACAAGGTATATGGAGAACAGGTATGGACAACACTCTGAGCTTGGCTCTGATTGGTTGTGAAAAAAGCGACTCCGCCGCCATTTTTCTGACCGCGCGATTCAAATTTAGATGTCACATCTTGAAAAAGAAAATGAACAACGTAATTGATGATGTTAATCCATTCTATAGTCACAAAATTAACATTTAAAGATAAAAATTGCATTTCATTGTTCAAATAAATAAAGTATTGCTTCAGATAAACTTCCCCTTCAAACCTAACCACAAACAACAATGCAAAGATATACACGGTGTAAATAGGAGACAAGATGGCGGCGAAGTCGCTTTTTCCCAAGTGGCCACGTCCCCTGAGTCGAGTGTTGTCCATACCTGTTCTCCATATACCTTGAAAAGATTATTTAAACGCGTAAATATACATCGATCAACAAAAGCAGTGAAAGATATAGATACACCGTTAGAAACGCTATGAATCTTCGCTTCGCTTTGGACCAAAACAACACAGCAACGGCCTTTAGAAAGAAAACAAATGTGCAAAAAACGCATATCCAATGGCGGTGCCCATGGTTTTACTTTTCTTAACTCTCTATATACAGGGTATTCTTATTAAGTATTGGAGAACTCCACTACAGAGTGTTTGATGGTAATTTCGATTCTTCAAATTCTCTTATTTTTCATGTCATTTCTAGCTTTTTTTCACGTTGAATGAAATCGCCTCCGTGCAAGGTATCGGACATTTTTTATGACTGAACATCAACAAGAAGAATCACTTCGGAAAAAATTAAGACACTGATTCGGTCCCCGCACTTTTAGGATTCACAATTCCTGATGAAGCTAGTTTTTAATCGACATTTCCTGACAATTTCACTCTTTTTATAATGACTAATGAGGTCCAATTCCAGGACAGTTCCGGATTTCCAAGGTTGTTCCTGATACTAGACGCTCTACATCATATATATTTCTTCTGTCTTCTAGTAAGTTGACTTTTTAAATACCGTCGGAACTCTGAGGGTGATTCCACAGTAACAGGACTTTCTGAGTTTAAAAACTATTCAAAATTTAGAATGGTCAAATGTCGTCCATTGTCATAGTTAACTTTCATTTAAACATTTTTAAATATATTCACAGAGTTGGCACGCAAGATAAAGCTTATTTTTCAGCCCTCTATTACTGATCCATATTTCATCTCACCGTTTCGCCTATCGGTAGGTTGACCCACCCGTTGGTAGAGTGACCCTTGAACGGGCGATGAATGCTGAGGAGTTTCCTAGAAAATACTAAACTTTTTAAATGACTGAATGTTTTTCCTATATTTTTTTAGACACGATAAAACAAAATGTCGACCTGCTTTTGAGAGGAAATGTGCGTACAAACTTCTTCACAAACGATTATTGGCTGTTGGCATAATGACCTTTTATTAGTACATCACGAAATTTGAAAGTGAATGCGTGTATTAAACGGATAAAAATATATTTGCTTTTATATTTATAATAAGTCGGTGGAAAATGGTTTTAAATGGCAGTGTAAGTGTTTCAGAGTCCCTATATGGACGCAGAATTTTAATACAGCTATCCAGGTGAAAATATTTTGTTTGTTTCTGTTATGTGTCAGTTTCTTTATTATGAAAATCCTACCAAAAGATACAAATAATTCGATTTCTGTGTCCAAATAGTCGCTCTAAAACACTTGGACTTTCGTTTAAAACCAATTTGCAATTGATTTTTAACCATTTCTTTTTTAACTTTAAAAGTTATAACATACGAGACAAATAAATCAGGCCTGTGTGGAAAATGACCATAGTAAGAGATTTTCCTAATGGCTGCCTCCCTGCTTTCTCGAAAGCAAGTCTCACTAATCCTCTCTATAGACAATAATAGGCATAGCTCGTTGCGTATTTCCTATTGTTTTGATTTAGGTATTTTCTAGATTATTCAAAAGTAAACAGAAAAACTTGAGCATGAACTCGCGCGGCGCCTGTAATCGTTCAAAAATTCAAGGAGAGGACCGATGAAGTTCATGAGCCATATCGTGACTTTTTTATTGTCAAATTCTTATGAATTTCCTTGCGGGGTTATAGATCCAAAGAGTCCTGGAACTCTTCTTTATTGACCTTCATTTAGAGCTGCTGTAGCAAAAGTTTACAACAAACCCATTGGCATTGGGTTTTCTGACGGGGAAGGATGTTACCTGCGGTATGTTCATGGTATTTTCTTTGTCTCTTGTTCATCTACAAATAGATTCTGCCTCAATTTCAGAAATTCGATGCGGGCGGTCCGCAGATGACTCTTCGACACAGTGAAGAATTAAATGAAGCAACCAGCAATAACTGTGTCGGCTTACTCGGAACGCAGAGCTGCCATTTTGCGTACACGGAAAAAAAAGATTAGTGAAATTAACCATACGATAGCTGATTTTGGCACCTGCTAGATGTTATGGTAATGTTAACCAAAAGTATACGGTAAGTACTAGGTGATGTTACCTGATTGCATGTCGAATTCACTCAAAGTATCGGTAAATGTACCATACTTCTGGTCAAGTTTACCATAACATCTAGCAGGTGCCAAAATCAGCTATCGTATGGTTAATTTCACCGTAGTTTTTTTTCCGTGATATAATTAAATTAATGGCATTTTTCAATTCACCGATGATTCCACCGGGTGAGAAAAAATTACATTATTGGACGAAAATAATCTGATCTGTAATCTTTTCTCAATCGGTGCAATTCCCGTTAAATTATTAAAATATTCGAAAGTTTTATTAAGTCATCGACGACTCCACCAGTTGAGAAAAGATTACAGATCAGGGTATTTTCGTGTAGTTTAGTCATACAAAAAACTGTGGTCTGTGATCTTTTCTCAACCGGTTGAATCATCGGTGAATTGAAAAATGTCATTAATTAAACGCGAAACGGCAACAATGCTGCTTACTCGGACAGTAAAGTTTGTCTGTGCTCAAGGCTCAAGCTCAAGTCGCACTTTGTTCCATGACAAGAGGGTTTCGCAGCATTTTCGACAGAGCGATAAGAGGCGAGACTCGGCAGGGATGCACTACCTCGGAATCGCAGTGACAGCTGTAACGGCTCTGCTGCCCCGATGCCCTCTACCAACCCCCCACCCCTCCAATGACCCCGCTGGCCCCTCTGCGCAATGTCCATACCATACCATGGCTGTACATATACTGTATAGCCCCTTGACAATCTTCAGACATCAGCAGAAATCGTATAATGCCAATTCATCGCAAACTTCACTTCCGGTTCCATCTCCTACGTTCCCACATTTCGACGTTTATTCGGGAGGATGTGTGCTGTGTGCTGTGTGGGAGGGGGCGTGGGAAATAACCAAGAAATGTTGCCAAATTCCGTTGTAAGAGAATAATGTTGAATTTGCCGCGATGGACGACACTGTCGATGTATCTGCTGCAAAAATATCGGCGTGAAGATGACCTCACGGAAATTGAGACTTTTTATACGGAGAAAAACGTTCTGGTTAAATGATCAGAATTCTTATGAAAAGATCCCATGCAGAAATTCAGGTAATTTACAGGAGAGTTCTGGTTTTGTTTTTTGTTGTTTTTGTGGTTTGTTTGTTTTCGTTTTTAAGTAGTTTTCGACAAGAATAATAATCAGCCTGAAAACTGTCAAATCCTTTACTTTTATTCGAGAATTTTTTTTCGAAAATTCAGGTTTATTCGTTAGAATATTTTTCTACTTGTAGAATCAACATTTTGAGTTGAATTAGACAAAAAAAGAGGGCATAGCGTATTATAAAGGTCGTCAGTGCTATAACTTCACACCTGTGATAAATCGCTTCGAAACCTCGATTTTGACCTTACGAAAGAATATAAGCTTTAATAAAATAACATGACAATGGCGAAATAACATCGTAGGGGTATGATGGGATAGTACGTGTTATTAATTTGCTATTCTTAGTGATACTTAGAAAAGAGGTCCGTGAGAAAATAACAATAATTAAATAAGACTGCCCTCATAGCTTCCACGTCATGGCGCCGCCATTACTAGCTCTTTTTTCAACTTTTCTTCTCAAATTAAGTGTAGAGAGCAAATATAGAACATGGTTTTTTCAGCGTGTGGTTTTACATGCGAAGACCGACATTTCAATATTTTGAAACGTATGCATCAGTCCGTCCCATTATCCATATTGCGCAATAAATAAAACAGGAAAAAACACTTTCGTAGCGATAACAAACTCTTTGATACAAAAATGAAGTAGCAAAAGTCTTAAAATTCAAGAGCATAATTCAAACATTTGGTTTTAAGAATAACCAAGGGTTTTGTACGCCTATACATTAAACTACAGAGATATTGCTGGTTAAAATCTCGTTTGTTAGGCATACACACATTTGGTTATAGGTGATCCAACGATTTGGTTTGATCTGAACTAAAGCCTTTTGCGGAGTCATTTTTCTACCGATGTTTTTGTCAGCGCTACTTAAGCAGTTTTTCACTGTTTTCTTCTGTGTATCAGGCGCGGTAGTTTTGGTTGTGATATAAGTATTCAAAATTTATGAAATGAAAGGAAAATATTAACGAACATATGAAGTTCCTTTTTAAAAAGAAAATGAAAATATAAATGGTACAATGTAATTGTGATAATCAGCGTCTTTTTGTCATGGTATCTCTGGATACATCTGGATATATTGGAGCTAAAGTAATTAATTGAATGAGAACACAAGTGAGACGTGAATTGAAGGTAGCTAACTATTCCTACACGAGGGATCTGGTTTTGCATACTCACCAAATTGCAGGCGCTTTTGGGAGTAGGTAAGCTAGCTACGATTCTCACGACGCAGCACAACGAAAATAAATGTTAGTTGTGGCACGCTTCGCAATACTCTCTGAACTGTGAGTGAGTACCAATTTCCGGCTCCTAGTTCGATCTTTTTCATGGATTCCAATGGACAAAACGCAACGTTGCCAAATTGCAAGCGTATGGCTATAAATTAGAGTTGGACAAAGCGGTGTTTTCGATTATTTTTCTAAAGTAATCGAGGTGGATTATACCAGCTATCACGTGTCGATTGAAATAAACGTTGTGTTATTTACAAGCATTATTCTTTTCCAATCTAACATTTTCTTTCAGCCAATGCCCTGAGATAATAGTAATAATAAGAGTCGCAATTTAATACGCAACAAGCGTGGCGACACCAGATACTTGGAGGACTGTCATTTTCATTCAACAATAATTAATTATATCAATTCGGAACTCGCTATTCTCATGAAAGTTTGAAGAATTGATGAAAAGAATTTTGGTCTCCACAGTTTTTTACCGGTTTCAAGAAAAGAATAACCCGATGATATTGCAACGTTTTAATTTCTAAAAAGTCAAAAGTAATCTGGACATACCTTTCTGGCCAATCAGAGACCGTCTCTAGTTTTTTGTTTCGTTGGAAATAGAACTTTTCACTTTACAGTTCTAGTATCAATTTTGAACAAAATATTACGTTCAACCTATCATTTTATTCAGAAAAATAAATCGATTTAATGAGGTTTTAACATATCATTTTTGCACAGGTTTTGAGAATCGTGGCCTACGACTAAAATTCCATATTAATTTCCAGAAGGCTAAAAAAAAAGATCGGACACAAACTATCTGTCATACCAATCAGATGCAGTTCTCTATTTTGGTTCGCTCAGAATCAGCGTTGATTTTGCAGGCTTCCTATTCAATTGCGCGACTCTTATTTATACTTTTTAAGTGAGATACCATATAAAAAACTCCCAGCCCGGCTTTTATTTTTCTGATGCAGTATTCCAAAACGCAATGAAATTTAAGAAAAATATGAGCATAAAAACTCTGGATAATTCATTAAAAAATTATTTCAATTATTTCATTTTGCACATTTTTGAAAACTTTCAAGCATCACTAGCAACCCAACAGTGGCTCGTTCAATTCGACAACCGTGCTTAAATGCCTATAAGACCTTATGTAAAAAATCTATTCCACACGAGATGCCTCACCCCGAAACTATTATTTATCATTGGTTATAATGAAGAACATCCAATGTTGCCAAATGTCACGAGCCGCCACTGCCGGATCCCCCACCCCTCTTCCCGTCGGCACATTGATAAAGGAAAAGTTGTCAAGTCAGGCACCACTGCGAGATGGAATACCGATTTATTTATACAAATTGTAATCCTTTCAAAACACGCCTCAATATGTGTCAGGGAAGGTTGCACTAAACATATTCCTAGGTCGTACTTGCAAAAAATTTGGCGAAGATTCCGCGCTCACTCGTCTGTCCTAAGCCCCCCCCCCTCCCGAGCATCCTTGTTCAATCCCACCGTCTCCTTTTTTTGTCGTTTCTCAATTTAATCGAGAGCATGCCATTTCATCTATTCTGACGGCGTTCTTATAGCGCACGGCCGCTACTTCTTCCCCCTCCCATTTTTTTTCGTGTTTGAGTTGCCCAGTTGCCCTCCCCTCCCCTTCGATTCGTCTGGTGAGTACATTTGTGCACCCTCTTATCGTTCATCAAGAGGAGGAAACTTCAACTCCCAGAACCTGGACCAAAATGAGGCTGTCGCAAGAATCTGAAATGTTATTGTGTTTTTTATTAAGTAAATGAAAGTACTTGAGGAGCTGAGAACAAAGATGCCATTGGTTTCTAAAATAGTCCAATTGTTTATAGGAGATGAGATTTTGGCCCAAAATACATTGCTTTAAATGGGAATTTTGCGTAGCGACGTCACTAGGCACACGATTTTTTGCAATTTTACAAGTGTGTATCTCCAAAACCGGGACATTTAGGAAAAAACCAAAGGCACCATTGTTCTTGGCTCATCAAGAACTATCATTTTCGTTGTAAAAAACAGAAAATGTCTGACCCTTGCAACTGCCCCATTAAGGTGAGAGATAACTTGTATACTTACTTGAATTTGAATAATTGAATTTATGCAACACTGAAAAAAATAAATTATTAAAATAACAAACTTGCGTTTGCTATACTAGCATTATAATTTATTTGCTAAATGTACAGTATCACGTGTTAATTTAACAGTAGTAATTGCTGATTCAGCATTGATGCTTTACTGCATCAACAAACTTGAATGTTGCTATTACAGCAATCTAGCGTATTTGTTAATTTAACAGTAGTAATTGCTGATTCAGCATTGATGCTTTACTGCATCAACAAACTTGAATGTTGCTATTACAGCAATCTAGAGTATTTGTTAATTCAACAGCAGTATTTGCTGATTCAGCAATAATGCCTTGTTGCTTCACCAAAATGCAATGTTGCTATTTTAACAATTTAGTGTTTTTGTTGATTTAGCATTATTGTTAGGTGAGTTAGCAAAGCAATTGCTCTATCGGCAAAACTCGGTGTTTAAGATAGCTACAGTTAGTTGTCAAACCAACAATTTATTGTTTGGTAATTAGCTCATCTATGTTTTGTCAAAATAATAAACATATTTGCAACCCTACCAAATTTAAAATATTGAACTAGCAGCAATTTATTTTTAATTTAACAAAATGATCTGTTGAGCTCTATGAAACAAAAACGCTTTAATAATATGACACTGTTCTATTGCGCACCTTTTGCTTTGTTTGTTTTTCTTTTTTAATTTATGAAAAAAACCACCCCCTTCCCTCACAATTTGAAAGTAGACAGGGTGTCAGCAGTGAATCCACGGGGGAAAGGGGCACGTAACCCCCCCCCACCAAAAGGCCTCAAATTTCACATTCTTTCCACAGAAAATAGCCGGAAAGCGCTTCCTTTGACGCTTCGACACAAATTTCAAAATTTCACAGGCATGTTCCTCCCCGGAAATTTTTCTGAATTCGCCACTGCAGTGTCCCAGACCATCCACATCAGGCATTTTTCTCACCAACGGCATGGTTGAAAATTTTTGGAACGAATAAGTTTAAGGGGAGATTGAACCCAAATTTTTCAATTTTGACACTTTCAAAAGCCCCATAGACAGTCCCTTGGGAGTCTTTTTTGGAAAGGAGAGGGGGTCAAACATATTTTTCAAGTTTTCTCGAAACAATCTCCAAGTGCATATCCTTAAGGTAGAGGCAATTGCCAATATTTTTGTTCGCACAAATGTTTTCCAAAAAACCCCTCTTTTTGAGTTAGGGGGCCTTTTTTATGTTAAATTGATCACTGTGGCCACAAGAATTATTACTTCGCAAAAAACTGCAAATATTAAGAAAGGGCAGATGAAGGGTTTTCTATCGATATCTGTCGCATTTTCACTTTACCTCAAAACTTTCACGGAGTCTCACTCCAAAATGTTGGGGTTTCAAGTCCCCTGGAGTAAACATTTTTGGGCGTCAGTGACATATAAAACTGAAAATCTTGAATCAACTTCAATTAATGTTAATGGGGCTCTTGCAAACTTTTGCAATAGAGGATTTAAGAGTTGATTCTTCCACAAAATCCTGTAATAATGACGATGAGTACACTTAAAAATCACGAAATTTACTCTCAGAATCGGGCTTAACGGCGCGGCGGAGAGACGCAGGTATCATGGGAGATTCCTATCTAAATTGAGACATATTATCTCTGTGTTTCCGTACAGTATGTGACTTAATAGACAGGAATCTCCCATGATACCTGCGTTGAATCGCCATTACGATCTTGCCGTCATAGCAGTTATGTAAGTTTATTACTGAATTTTAGACTTTCTTAGTGTGATTTTCGTGATTTCCGTTGGTCTTCACATCAGATTGGACTATTTATTTGCTTACATAGCAAAAGTTTGCAAGAGCCCTATTGTTCGTATGGAAAGTTTGGAATAGCGATCTCACAACTCATAAATAAGAGAGTGCCATTTCCAAGCAACAATAAGTGTATCGATGTGAGAATCTATTTACGATTTGTAATACGAACATCAATTTGTTCATGAAAATAAGAATATTTGATTAAAAGAATTTTTGGTACCAAAATTGGATATTGTAAGTAACAGTTTTAAGGCAAATAACCCAAAAAATTACGACGAGATAATATGAGGCCGAAAATAATCTGGACACAGCCTTCCAGCTCCAATCAGAGACCGTCCTTTGTTTTCGGTCTACTCGTAAAGAACACTTTTTACTTTCCTGTTAATTACTACACCATTTTTGAAAGAAAATGCCACGTTCAACCTATCTGGAAAATTTGCTCAACTGATTTACAGAACTTTGGCTAGTGAAATTTTGCACAGGTTTCGAGGAAAACGGCCTAGAACCAAAACCACGTCAACTTCCGTAAGGCTTTAAAACACAGGTTCGTAAGCCAATCAGAAGCTGTTTTTCATTTAGAATCTCATCAGAGTAGACCACGCAGGCTCACATGCTGCTCATTCAATTTCGATTCTTCTTTACTCTTTGGTCTCATTTTTCGCGAGCCCCGTCAAAATTGCTAAGAATCGGGTGAACCGGTGTGAACTTGAAGTGAAAAATGCAGATTTATTCAGGCGCTAGCTGTAAAAAAATGTAGGACATACGCATTGCATTTGCCGTGGTATTAAAATAATATTACAAGGCGGCCAAAAAATAAAATTCGGATATCTCCTATCGTGGAAATTTAACGGAATTTTAGAGCTAAAGCAGCGTAAAAACGCGCTCCGAGAGCACTTACTTAATTTTCACATTTTTCAGGGAGAATCTCCAAGCCCCCCATTATCGGAGAGAGGCACGATAGAGGGAAGGTATCCTCTTAGACACCTCATTATTGTTGTGGTAATTATTGTAGGGGCCCTCGACTCAAGAGATTCGCGCGCGAGAGCCGACGCGACGGTCTCCAAATTTTCCGAACATCATTGTGGTGAGGCCTAAAGATCGATTTTAGCGTAATTTCGGGGATTTTCGTACTTGCTTTCTACGAAAGGGCTTGTTCAGTCAAACATTTACAACCCAAAGTTATTGAAATTTGAAAATTTGAAGGGTCGAAGGGAATTTTTGAAAATGAATCAATATTAATTTTTGAATTTTGATCTATCAAATAAGAAAAACGACATTGGATTTGCTCCAACTTTGCTCCATTATAAATGAGGTATATTACAAGATAGGGGTAGCCGTTTGAAAATTTTGAAATAAAGGGCATGAACCGGATGAACCCTATGGCCCCTTCCCTGAAAATGTTACCCTCGTCAAACTGTCCACCTAAAGTCCTAAAATCACTTAAAAGTGTTCCAAAACTGACCTAAATAAGGTGGCACCAAAAATTCTCGGTGATATCACCAACTTTAGGTGAGCTTTGGCGATCAGTTTTGCCAGGGATTGGATGCGTAAAAAAGCAGCTAGTAGCTAGTATTATGTTGCAATCATCCTCCAAGTTTTGTACTTTTATCTGCAACCATTCAAAAGTTAGAAAAAAGGGAGACTGAAACTGTAACACTCACTTATAGAGGGGGGGGAAAAAAAAAAAAAAAAAAAACATGAATATTATATTTTCGTACTTGGGTTTTTCAATTTTACAAATCTGATAGCAGAAACGGAATTATCGACCAAAAATACAGTTGGGTACCAATTTTCACGCAAATCGGACAAAAACCAACCGTGTTTTCCAATAGCTCGCCCGCAAACTTATAAGCGGGAATTTTGTCCTGCATCCTCAACTGTCGGAACAGTGTAATGGTTAGGGTATTGGACTAGGAATAGGTAGGTTGTGAGTTTGAATCCCGGTAGTGGCGGCCTTCAAAATTAAAGCGCACCACATACCCTTCGGATAAAAGTTAACCTGTCGCCATTGATAACGTTTTTTTTTTTTTTTACTTTATCAATACCCTCCCCTCACCCTCACCCGCTCCCACCCCTCCCCTCACCTGATTTAACAGAAGTGAGTTGCTGATTTAACGGAAGTGAGTTGCTGATTTAACAGCAGTGAATTGCTGATTTAAAAGCAGTGAATTGCTGATTTAACAGTAGTGAGTTGCTGATTTAAAAGTAGTGAGTTGCTGATTTAACAGTAGTGAGTTGCTGATTGAATAGAAATGGGTTGCTGAACCAACACCTTTGGCATGCCAGATTAACAAACTCAATTTGCTGATTCACCAACTTTGCAGTTTGTTATTCCAGCAAACCTTGTATTCATGCGGAATTTTAACAACTCAAAATTGCTGACTCAACAGCTTCACCTGCTAACTTAACAATTTTTTTTTTCAGTGAACCTCTATATGAAACTGAGAGTAAGATATGGCCTCTAATTATTGGTTGGAAGGGTTTGTTCAGATTATTTTCGGCTTCATAAAAATTAACGTTGAATTTTTGTTCCGGATCGTTTTTCTCAAAACCTGTGTAAAATTGCCGCTGTATGTGTTTTTTTTCCAGGAGCCCTCACATTAATAGACGAAATTAATGGTTTTATAGCGCAGCGTTACAGAAGTCAACAATTCGCAAACGATGCGCACATCGATCGCAAACGATGCGCACATCGATCGCAAACGATGCACACATCGATCGCAATCGCAGCTTTGACAAAATTCGTGTAAAACGTGTCAAACAAGCTCTCTCACTCTCCCATGACACTCGTGCATAAAAATACGAGGGTGGATTCTAAAGTAAGTTTACCTATTTTTTTCTCTCAGAAACTATCAATGCTAGAAAAAAAAACAAAACCAGCGTTGAAACGTACGTACTTTCAGCTTTCTAACGAGCTTTAGTTTTTCAAGTTTGGTCAATGCTTTGCGGAGATATCGTGGATTTTCCCCACTCGACTCTTCTTCAAACGTGCCCACCTTTTCACGCTCTATAGAAGACTGCGAGTTTCGGCAGGCGATGCGCTTATCTCCGGATCAGACATCTCAATAACACCTGAGTCTGAGTGCATGTTGTTCTCGTTGTTTACT
The DNA here is from genome assembly GCA_011764245.1 of Trialeurodes vaporariorum. NCBI lineage: Eukaryota > Metazoa > Arthropoda > Insecta > Hemiptera > Aleyrodidae > Trialeurodes > Trialeurodes vaporariorum. Next base: position 26,408,631 of record VMOF01000369.1, on the reverse strand, counting down.
GAATACACTACTCGTCTACTGATAAAATGATCCAATTTGTATCGATCTTCAAACTTTCGGTCAGTGCGGAAAGTGCAATCATCATTAATTGAAGCTGGATTAACAGCTTGCGTCAAAACCTGGTTCAGGAGTATGGGGAAAGAATTTTACGACGGCTGTTTACAGAAATTATTGTTGCACCGATATGAAAAATTATTTTACTTTCTCAAAGTCTTAAACTCATGTTTTTTGTGAAGCTCCACAGCACGTGGAAAGGTGGGAACGTTTGAAGGAGAGAGACGGGTGTGGAAAATCCACGATATCTCCGCAACGCGTAAGCCAAATTTGAAAAACTGTAGCTCGTTAAAAAGCTGAGAGTACGTACGTTCCAACGCTGGGTTTGTTATTTTTCTAACATCAATGGTTTCTGAGAGAAAAAAAGCTAAACTTACTTTAAAATCCACCCTCGTATCTCTTTCTTCTGTCGAACTTCGAGTACGAGGCCTTGGCCTCTCAAAACCTCATTGTAATAACTCGATGATTTCATTTCTCCCAAAAAAAAAAAAAGTCTCTACGCATGATTTTTAAGAGTCAGATGAGAGTAAGGGTGATATTTTGGAATAACGCTCAACGATTTTTTTCACAAGATGACGTCATTACTAAAAACTGTCTATAGTGGCTCAAAGATGGGCTCTTCTATTTGCGCTCTTTTTAAAAGATGAAAAAACGACTTATTTGTGTGATTTTTAGTCTAGATGCCTCCTCAGAACGAGGACGGTAGAACGAGGAGGGGGAGGGGGGGGGGGGGTTGAGGAGACCAGAACTCTCTGGATAAAAAGGGGATTTGGGGTGAAGCGAGGAAAAGGAAACAAGGACTGTAGATTTAGCCTCTGCACGTTCCTCTGCTCTCGAGTCTGCGATTATGAGAGACCGAGGATGATAGCGATAGCGCGAAATGATACTAGCTTGCAAGTTTAGGCGACATCGCTATATAGGAGGAGCATAAGACGAAGAGAAAGAGAAAAGAGGCGAGAGCCTTAAATCCCTCCGGTCGATCCTTAATCCCCGAAAATGAGAAGTATCAAGTGGTAAAAGAGGGGGACGCATCTCCAGAAGAGAGAGGGGGAGAACGAGGAAAGAATAAGCGGACGGAAAATTTGGAGCGAAGAAAAATATTCCTATGAAAATTTTTGACTGATTTTGCTTGTGAATTTCAAATCAACTCCGAGTCTACGTCACGTTGCAAGGGATCAGAGATGCCGGTTTGATGAGTATATACAGGGTGTTGAAAAACTGTTCCCGAATATTTCAAGGGCGGATTCTACAGATCAAAATAAGACCTTTTTTCCCTATAAACATGTGTCCGGAAATGCCCTCCTTTTGAGCTACAGCCCCCCAAAGTTTTAAAAAATTTACGGTTTTTTTGGAATAGCGACCACTATTATGAACCAAATGTCTTAAAACTTGGTGTCATGAGGTAATTTCACGCGTAGAATCCATTAATGACCTCGAAAAATTTAGAAATTGAGTCTAACTGTACTTTTCACGCAATCTTGTACCTTTAACGGCACGAATTTTATGTTACAGATTAAAATTTTGAAGAATAATTACCAAAATCAGATGCGGAAAACCCTTAGAAAGATTTTTGGTCCTCCTTGTTTCTTTCGGCAATTACCGAGTTCCGTCCCGCGGTCAAAAAAGTATCCGAGTTCCGTCCCGTGGTCTCAAACCAGGAACCGAGTTCCGTCCCGCAGAAACAGGTAGGAAAATATGTAGATCTCCGCTAAAAAAAGTTTGGCAACATCGCATCAAAATAAACAGCAAGAAATCGCAATGTATATGGTGATAAACAGAAAATTTAACTGGATGCTATGATCTGTGATTGATGACATTTCTGGAGACAATTCGGAACTCGCGTCAATAATGTAAAATGAACGTTAATTTATTTTTTACTTTTAAAGCCGAAAAGGCTCGCGTCAAATTAATGAAACAACACAGTATAGAAATTATATATTAGCTTAAGGTAGGAATTGGAAACACATTTTTTTTAAATATTCATAACGCCCAATAGATTTGAATGAATAGTCCCGCACAAAATTTGCCATTTCTTCCTCCTTTTTCGCAGTCTTGGTGCATTTTTTCCGTTCCAAATGTAAACTTTGTAATTTTATGTACGTTTCCGTCTGAATGCCAAGCAGAGCATCCTTTAATAAGAAAATATGAGGATGGGACTGATCGCCTGATAAAAGAGACTTTTAATTTGCGAGTGAAAAGCCTCGCAAGCATTTGTGGTGCGATCACAATCAGAGCTAAATTTGGCCCACATTTTAGGAGGGAACAGCTGATCGGGAGATAATTCGTATCTTACTTTCCAGTGCTGCTGGTCCAGAAGTCCAACATAGTTGCCATTTACAGCACATTTTAATGGAAATTCTACATTTAATTGAGAAATTGGCTAAACAAAGGGACGGAACTCGGATGCTAGGGGACGTGAAACGGGACGGAACTCGGATGCTAGGGGACGTGAAAATGACCGCGGGACGGAACTTGGATGTAGCCGTTTCTTTCGATACGACGCGTTTTAAGCGAGATAATCGCTGCACAGTGTGGAAAAGTCAGCGCTTTTACCATAGCGGCCGGCCCGTCGAAGCAGCGGAGAGGCGGGTTGCATACTCACTGCCATTTTTCATGGTAAAAGCGCTGACTTTTCCACACTGTGCAGCGATTATCTCGCTTAAAACGCGTCGTATCGAAAGAAACAAGGAGGACCAAAAATCTTTCTAAGGGTTTTCCGCATCTGATTTTGGTAATTATTCTTCAAAATTTTAATCTGTAACATAAAATTCGTGCCGTTAAAGGTACAAGATTGCGTGAAAAGTACAGTTAGACTCAATTTCTAAATTTTTCGAGGTCATTAATAAATTTTACACGTGAAATTACCTTAGGACACCAAGTTTTAAGACATTTGGTTCATAATAGTGGTCGCTATTCCAAAAAAACCGTAAATTTTTTAAAACTTTGGGGGGCTGTAGCTCAAAAGGGGGGCATTTTCGGACACATGTTTATGGAAAAAAGGTCTTATTTTGATCTGTAGAATCCGCCCCTGAAATATTCGGGAACAGTTTTTCAACACCCAGCGGTCTGATCCTTGAAATTCACGACTTTTGGGTAGACTGGATAAGAATGGAAAACGGTGATTGGTGGAGACGAGTCACGTGGTTGCCTAGTCTAATCAAAATACGGAATGGATTAGATAAGTTACTCCAGTTAGTCGGGTACTCCAAGACTGCCCGATAAATTATCTAATCCATTCCGTATTTTGATTAGACTGGGCAACCACGTGACTCGTCTCAACCAATCACCGTTTTCCATTCTTATCCAGTCTACCCAAAAGTCGTGAATTTCAAGGATCGGACCGCTGTATATTTAACTCTTCTGACTTCTGAGCGACCAAGTTGTTACGGTGGTATCGGGGGGGGGGGGGGGGGGGGGGGGGGATTTCTTCTTAGAGGCGTAAATATTCAGTTTTTTGAATTTCTGTTTTTTTTTGTTGTTTTTGTTGTTGTTTTTTCGTTGTTTGTTCTTTATTTGTTTTTCTTAGTTGTTTTTGTTAAGTTGTAGGTATTTTAAATATTTGAGTTCAAAATTCTAAATTTTACAAGACCATTTTCCATCACATGTACGTAGTCATTTTTCCGATATTTGTGGCTATTTTCTGAAAAAATAACGATCCTAAAAAAAAGTGCAACAAATTTGAAAAAAATTATTTATAGTTTTTTGTTTTTTTCTGTCATTTCCCATAGTAATATGAATAATTGAACCACTCATCTCAATGGTACCTCGTGCAATATGGCAACAACGTATTCTCTACATTTAAAACCAAAAATATCAATCTTCAGGAGATTCAGTTGCACTCCCAATAAATCTATACATTTGCATAGGTTTAAATAGTCATAATGCATGGTTGCCAAATTGCACGAGCTGCCACTAATTAACTCATCCTTAAAAAAACATGGAATTTCCTAAAAATCACTTATTAGACTGGTTTGGATCCATAACACAAGAGTTCAATCGGCCAAAGAAAATCTACAATAATTGTTGACCAAAAAACAGTGTGACTATAAATAATGAATATGGACTAAAATCTGTTTATTTTATTGAAACGACCAGTTTTCTTAGAGTCAGTAGAAGTTATTTACTGAATGAACGTTCAATAAACAAAAAAGTTCCACGAAACAAATGTTCGCAATCCTCAGATTTCCTTGATAACACACCTTGTGACCATAGTAAAACTTCTAATCGTAAATTAATTTCATGTGGAATAAAATCAAATTATTAGAAAACGTTCGAATATTTGTATGCTATGGGCCAAAACTTGGTCCAGCTTTTGAAATGATCACTGCATCGAGCACTCGAGCCGCAGAAATATTGGACTGACATATCCCACGCAATAACTGGGTACGGTTGAGTTATTAGTCCTCGAAAGGGCGCGTTGTTGGCAGGTGCCATTGTGTCAACAAGGGCCCTTATCCTGTCTGAGTATGTGCCAGCCAAGTGATGAAAAATGAATAAATAAAAAAGGCTAAGCATTTCATGGACTAAGGTTCTAAAAAATTCTCTAGCAAACGTACTATGTAAAATAATCGATTTGATAGTGAGACGTTGCGCTTTATCATCAATCGATTGTTGCACATATATCTAAATGGAGGAGAATCATTGTTGCCAAGTTCCACGAACATTTACTGCAGTGCATTGCTCGATAATTTGACTTTTGCGGAGACGCAGAGAATTATTTGTTCTTTTTTCCTTCTCCTTTGCTGATCGCGTCATAAATATTAGTATTAAAGTCCCGATATGTAGAGAGTTGCGTTAAATGAAATCATGAGCGCCGCCATTTAATGCGACTGTGCATATTTTGTTTACACATACTTCTAATGAAGTTTGTACAGTTGTACATTCTGAAGGCCGTTGCGTTTGTCCAAAAGGCAAAGACTATGGTACGTTCCACAGAGTTCTGTAATGTTTCACTGGTTTTGCTGATCGACAGATATTTAAGCTTTTAAAGAATACCTATTGTAGACATTCTTGAAAAGCCTATCATGATTAAAATTAACAGCTTCCTCGAAAATTAACTCATTCCTTCGTAAAACTCGAAACACCGAGGAAACTCTGGTGATGATGAAAACATCGAAAACAAACAAAGACTTCTTCGTAAACAAATGTGCAAAGTCACATCCAAATGGCGGCGGCCGTGAAGCTTAACCCTTTATGGGCCAAGCCCGAGTATACTCGTTTTTTCTCTAGTCTATTTCATATTGTTTCCGTCTTCATTCCGGATAAACGCGATTATCGATGAGAACACTTGCAAGATGAGGTTACGTGGGCGCCTTCAATTCGGCGTGTAGGCAATTCCAGCTCCTCCGAGTACGAACAGTTAACTACCTTCCCTAAATAACCGGAAGAGTGGCATTCTTTTGAGCTAACCTGGTAGTTGGAGGGTTAAAACTCGTCGACCAATCAGAGTTTGACTCGTTTTCTTTAATCATTAAATCTAAGGACTCTAATTAAGGGTGTAAAGAACAGGCAGGGGGCTAAAAGTAACAGGATTGTTATACTTGAAATTAGAATTGACTTGAAATCTGCGGAGTAAAAAACCACAAAACCTTAGCTTTATTTATGAATATCATTACCATCCTGGAGTAAACTTCTATAGTTAAGAGAACCCGCCTGAGGTTTGAAATACCTTTATTCCAGATATCACCTCAATTATCGTGTCACGCAGTGGCCACGCGGGGACAGCGCACAGAGGATCAAAACATTGATTTTGCAGGACATAACAAATTTTGGTTTTTTGCTTTAGAAACATTTTAGATGTGTTATTTTCTTGAAAAAATCATGTTGTTTGACTCATTTTAAGCTCTGAAATGAATGATTTCACACATGTTAAAAGTTATCTTGCTATTTATTGTTCATAGTTTCTTGATTTTTATTCGTATAAAATTATGTCCGGGTAGTTCCATGTTCCGAACCACTGTGGAGCGGGGCATCGTACTTCACACGCATTTCCTTGAACTTAGGGGAAGGAAATCTGTTCGTGCATGAGTAATGGTAATCACCCTCTTCGCTTTATCCTCGACTCATGATTGTCAAATTTTTCAGAGAAAATCGGCCTCAGCTCCACATTGATTTGAATAAGAGTTTATATAGACGGCGGTCCTAATAAAAGAAAGAGCAATTATATCTGACATATAGTCAAATAGAAAATAGCTCGCCGACCCCGAATACTTATTAATTGATAATGGAGCTCTTACAAACTTTTGTTACATATATAAAGAGTGTCTATTCTGGTGTAAAATTTCTTGAAAATAACACCGTAGGGAGCATTACCTAGAAAGTTCCAAAATTGACTCCTAAAAACTCAATAAATGCTTCTTGTTTGGACGTTTTTATGATGCAACTTCTAAGTCATTTTTCGGCGTCAGTGTTATAGTCCCTGATGCTACGGTATTACTTATAAGAGAAGAGTTTTTAATTGACATATTTTCATTTTACACAGAGCTGCCATTTTACGTATAATTAATGCCATTCACCGATGATTCTACCGGTTGAGAAACGATTACACAGTTCCAGCTCAGTGTATAACTGGAATGCACGAAAATACTCGCATCTGTAAGCCTCAAACGGTGGAGTCATCGATGACTTTCAAAACTTGCGGATATACGAGTATTTTAATAATTCAACGGCGTTTCCACTGATTGAGAAAAGATTACAGATCAGAGTATTTTCGAGCAGGGTGGAATCATTGTTGAATATAAAAATGGTATTAATTATACGGAAAACAGCAGCTCTGATTTTACAGCAAGAGCTGGAGCAATGGTGCGATAATGGCTAGCCCTCATTATACCTCAAGACGATGTCAGGCTTATGAAAAAAAATTCTGCTCGTCTTTTGATAATGGGGATTGTCACTGCCATCAAATATGAGGGAGCCTAAAATCAAAAGACGAGCTTCGCTTACTATATTCAATTCAATCATTCCATCGGATGCTCAACAGCGCTGGGTATTTTCAATTCGGAAAATCTTTTCAATGCAAGTATATTTTAGGGTTAAAAACTACTTATATATTTTTAATTCCACCACAAAACTTTCAAAAAAGAAATCAGCATCTCCTAAACGCCGCAAAGCCCCTAAGCGTTATTGAGATGCTGGATTTACTCTCAAAAAATGCGCATGTTCATCATAATCTTGATTTTTGTTCATAAAATGATGTCCATACAAATCCATTGTTCGAACCATTGTGCTCGGCTAAATTAAACCAAGCTTGCGATAGTGAGATATGACCGCGGATCGGGAAATAATGCTGAGAGCACACCGCCATCAGATTGACCTGTCATTAACACAAAGATTCGTTCGATAAGTAAGTCCGCAAACATAACTAAATTCACAAATTAGATTTGAATGCCTAAAGTAGAATATATGGATGAATGAGCAAACTTATATAAGGATACGCCTAACTAATCCACGAAGTTGCGGTCGTCTCAATCGAAATTCTTGCGCATGCAAGCGAGACTTTGGTTTTCATCTGCGCCCCGCAAACTTGCCACATCATTATCATTTCATATTCACGATAATCATAAGTTATTATGGATATGGCCTGCAACTAAAGCAAATCAAAACTTCGAGAACTTTCCTTACCTTTCTACGAAATAATCTTATTAACAGTCCATAGGCTTTGTAACCCTTTCGGGATCTGCCGCCGGTCGATCCTTAAAATCCCCCACTTTTGAATATAGACTTGATCATAGTATAGAAAACAGTGATTTGTGTTGACGAATTTCGTGGTTGCCAAGTTTAATAAAATAGCGGAAATCATTAGATTATGGCTATCAGATGCTCAAGACTTTCCGATAGCCAATCTAACCCATTCCATATTTTGCTGTGACAAATAGAGACGAAGCATCTAACTCGCTGCAGCAGAGGCACGCCAGATTCTCGCGGATTCTTCCAAATTGTCCCTGGGTGTTGAACGGTGACATTCGGTAAACACAGGGGTATGGCTGGGAAGTGAATAAGCGAAGGATGCTCACCAGTGCTCCCCGTTCAAAACCCTGCGACGATTTTGATAAATCCACGAGAATTCGGCGTGCCTTAAATCTTCCTCACGCATTTCAGCGTATAGTGCTCCATCTCTATTTGTCTCTGATATTTTGATTCGAATTGGCAACCACGCGACTCGTCTCCACCAATAACAGTTTTTTACTCAAAAGTCGAGAATTTCAAGAAACGGCCCGCAGGTTATTTCGTCGATTCGACAGCGACATCGCTCTGATTTAGTGGGTAGTTAAATGCTCTAACTCCGCTGAGTTCATTTCCCTATACCACGAATTGAAGGCGCTTGTCCATTCCTTTGCAAATGTCTGGTATTGTATATTTGCGCCCATAAGAAATTCAGACTGTGATAAAGACTTGGTATGACGAAAGTGGGTAAACTCAGGCTTGGTATCGAAAGGGTTAAGTCGTAGGAGGCTATAGCTTTCCCATACAGTGCGGCGCGTGAAATGGCCTCCCTCCGTTCGCGACTATGCCATAGGGCAGTACAAGGAGTTTTGAGCCAATTTCCGTGGGTGGAGGGGGAAAGGGGGAGGGAGAGAGGGTCCATGCCCATATTGCCCATAGTCTGGAAACGTCTTTAATTATTACTACTTTTCAGTAGCGCACCGAGAGTTTCTTCATCTCTCTCTTTTCTCCATTAAGAAACGTATGTAAGACAAGGATGGACAAGGGGATAAAACCCCCTCCTTCTGTCCTTTTCCTACTCATACATTCAAATGGGAAATGAGAGAGATGGAGATATCCTGGTTGCGCCAGTGCTACTTTTAATGGGAAATCGGAGCTTTTATCTGGATATGTGGCAACCTTAGACCAGTCTTTGATTCGACTAAGGGTGCGTCCTCACGCGCAAAGAGAGCGCCACTTTACCAGAGCCACCAATTCCCTTCTCTTTCCTCGGTCTCTTGCCCCCTCCCCTCCCCTCTTCCGCCCCGCACGCGTTCCTACAGTCCTCGTGAGTCGCGACTCTTGCCTCGTCCACCTTTTTTTTAATGTTTATTTCTATTTTCTGCCTATGTAAATTAGCTGTTGTTATTAGGTATGAACGTGATTTACTTTTCTCTCCATTCTCCCCCCTCTCTTTCTCTCTCTCTTTCTCTCTCTCTCCCCCTCTCTTTCTCTCTCTCTTTCTCTCTCTCTCTTTCTCTCTCTCCCCCTCTCTTTCTCTCTCTCTTCCTCTCTCTCCCCCTCTCTTTCTCTCTCTCTCTTTCTCTCTCTCCCCCCTCTCTTTCTCCTTATCCCTTCTCTCTCTCTCTCTCTCTCTCCCCTCTCTCTCTCTCTCTCTCCCCCTCTCTCTCTCCTCTCTCTCTCTCCCTTTCTCTCTCACTCCCATTTCTCTTTTTCCCTTCATCCCCACCAATCGCTTTTAATTATTCATTCGAGAGACTTGTGGACATAATTCAACCACAGACCGTTTATACAAATGTTCTTTTTCACGAACAACAATCTCATAGAAAGAATGGTCGCCCTAAACGAAAGGTCAACGAGACTGCTCCTAAAAGTGACTTCCAAGGGGAGGCTCAGAAGTCGCCGCCTCCGATTTTGAAAACAAGTGCACGAAAATGTAGCTAAAGTAAAACTATTAGACCCGTGTTTCTCACTTTTTGCCAATGGGCCTGTCTAAAGCGTCAGGAATTTTTTGAAAGTTGCCGAAATTCACGTAAAAACCCCGAGCGGAGAGCGTTTCGAATATTTACGTGAATTTCGGCAACTTTCAAAAAATTCCTGACGCTTTAGGAAGGCCCATTGGCAAAAAGTGAGAAACACTTGTCTAATAGTTTTACTTTAGCTACATTTTCGTGCAATCGTTTTCAAAAACGGAGGCGGCGACTTCTGAGCCTCCCCTTGTTAGCGGTACTGTTTTAATGGACGATTCTGTGCGATGGACGATTCTGTGCGATGGCCTCTCAAAAGAGGCTCTGATGAAAAAACAATCCCCTTTTTTTTTCTCTTTCAAACAAAACACAACAACAACAATTGCTTTCTTTTAATGGTAATTCGTGCAATTCGGCTACCATGCTTTTTGCTTTTTAAACCGAGACAAACGTATCAATTTCTTGGGCTCAACAGACCTCTTGAAGTTCGATTATTTTACATTGGTTTAAATGGAGAGAATATGTTATGGTCACATTCCATTAGCTGCCTGCCACTGCTTTCTTTAGTTATAAAAGCGTAAAATGTCTATCTTTACTTATTAGTAATGCACATCATTGGTTTTGCATCTCCTTGTACACAAAATTTTTCTGGTTTGGGTTCCGTCGGTTTGAGTTGCGGTTCAAGGCACAATGAGAGGATTCTTCTTTTGATCCAAGGTGTATTTCGTTCGTGTTAAAGAAACTGCGCAGTGAAATATTGACTATACGAGGAAATTCCTTGAACCCACAAGGAAAATGTCTGCTGCTACAAGTAAAAGATTCCTTTTTGTGACAGTGATGATTCTCCTTTATGCAACAGAACTTTACTTCGCGCAAGGAAAACTGTCACAAGTAAACGCGTTCCCTTGTTTTTAAAGGAGTGATTTCTCTCAGTGCAATAACTGCAAAACCGTTTGCGATTTCAAAATTGAAGGGTCCGAAGAGGGTTTTGTTCGCGGTCCGGCTCGGTTATCTTATAGCGCTACTTTGATTAACCAAAGCTTGATTAATTTTCACTAACCAACGAAACGCGCTCTTCCGACCAGAGATTACCGTGCGATGTGTATAACCTAAAAGTAGCAATGGTACTGTGGCGTGGCCAGCCGTGGGGCACAAATTCTTTTAAATTCAGCTGTGACTCCACCGGTTGAGAAAATATTGCGAATCTGAGCATTGACGTGCATCAAAATCTTACACTCTGAACTCTAAACGTAAAACGATTGGCAGATTTACCATAATAATGGCTGATTTTCTCACCAACAAAACAAGATGGTAAACTTGATCGGGTCAAATGAAACCAGAGACAAATAGAGACCCAGCACAAAGCTTGCGACAGGTGTCCACTTTCTGGCTCAATTTTGGTCGGAACTCATCGGAACAACAGTCAACTATTGCCTACTGTTGACTGATGAGCGTGTGTTTTGCATTCGAAAAGCAAAACCTGTTTCCGTTTCCGGGACGGCGAACCAATCACAGCCTTTTGTTGAGCTTCATTATTCAACATTAGGCAATGTTTATCGTTGCAGCCGGTGACTCCCGACCAAAACTGTGACCGCTAAACTTGCTTCACTTTTCTAACACGGGAAGCATACTTTGTGTTGGGTCTCTATTTGTCTCTGAATGAAACAGACAGTTTGTAAAGTTAACCTTAAATTCAGGCACGCTTAACTAGTTGCTTCTTTCATTCAACACGATGTCTGGTCAAGTTTATACCATCATTTTTTGCAGGTGCCAAAATCAGTCATCATGATTGACCTGATCAATTACAATTTCCGTGTGAACTGTGTGAGCTGTATAATCTTTTGATCAACCGGTGATGACACCGGTGAGTTGAAAAATGCCATTAAATAATAAATATACTCAAAGCGGCAGCCCTGGGAAAAGCGCCCCGACCGGCACACGGTGGATCGAGTCAATGCTAAGCACCGGACATTTGGGCAAAAATGGAGGTTTAAAAAGTCAACTTCTGACAAAAGAATCTTATTCTAGGGCCTTTGGGGGTCCCAAAAACGGGTGCATAATTTAATTTAAGGCACTTTTTCTGGCAGTGATGGTACTTCAAAGTTTGTATTTTTGAGGAAGATTCAATTTTACGAAAATCTGACCTTTACTTCCGCGACTTCAAATGCAAAATACTATAGATAATCGATTCGTTTTAGCAATTATCGTACTTGGAGCTGATTGAGGGTCACTTTAGCTTCAAGAAAAGCTTATTATGATTTTTTTAACTGCAATTTTCGACTCAGTAGACAGCAATAATGGAGGACCTTGAAAAAAGCCCTTTTTTCAGGAATAAATGAGGTTTTAGTATAAAACTCGCGCGAACTTGCAATGAAGCGACACATCTCCTGACTCCCAACACCCCCTGGAACTCATATCTTGTCAAACATCTTGCGGAAGTTTGCGGATCCGGAAGTTAGAGGGCTAAAAATGGAAATTTTTGAATGGCCTTTTTCGTGAAAATACTAATAATCACCCTAGACTGGTGGTATGGTTTGATGACAGATGCGTTTTGGTGATCAATTATCTTTCTAGAGGTGATGGTGGTTGGAAAAGCTTTTCTTTAAAGTAAATAAATGGGGGTTGTAACCATGAATAATGAGTGGTCGGGTGGGGGGGGGGGGGGGCGGTGTTCAAGTCTTATAGCCCTCTTCAAAAATTTCATTTACCCGCATGGAAAATGGAAATTACTTTTTTGGCAAAAATTTGATTGAAGTCGCTATTTTTCTCTGTATACGACAGTACGACAATTTGGAGCTCACTACTGCGGTGTTGCCATATTGACTAATCTAAATGCGTTATAAAGTAAATGTTGTTGATGTAAAAAAAAAAAAAAAAAAAAAAAAAAAAAAAAAAAAAAAAAAAAAAAATCGCAAGAATGAATGGAAATATCTTAATGATTGTTACTACTTTAGTTGGTTGGAAAATTATTGCAATTTAAATTCGTATGGAAAGTTAAGAGGCAGATGATGCACCTTAACACCCGACTGCCATGCGACAGGTATTGAAAAGTTCACGAAATGTCATCAAACACTTTCGTGAACGCACTCGCAGCAAATAGAGACATCTTAAATTATATGCTTATTTCATCAGACCCCCTTATTTCTAACATGAGACCAACTTTAGTCGCCACAAAGAAAAAGGCCTCGCTTGAACCAGAAGCCCTGTCTCTCCTCGTATAGATGTTCAATTTTATTCCATGCAATTGAAAATTTGATTTCTATTTGATTATTTGTTCCAAAACTTCTGCAAATATGAAGTTATAGGATGAAAAGTTAGTAGAAGTTAAATATTTTTTCTTTTTGTGTGTGTTTTCTTGAAACGCCTTTAAATGAAACCAAAAAATCTGGATAGCTGATAGCTAATCTTCTTTGTCTTTTTAGCTCGATCAGATGGCATTTTTTTTAGAGTTGGTAATTGGTAATTTGTTATCTATTCCATCTTTCAGAATCTTTTTCACTTCTGAATGATTCGCCTTTCAAACATCCTTAACATAAGGAACACTAATTTTTTCCGTTTTTTTAATTATTTTTGTTGTTTTTGTTTTTGTTGTTGTTATTGATGCTGTTTTTTTACTTTTGTACGTGTCCTGAAGATTATAATCAGTCACAATCTATCACTTAAAGCCCGCATGAATATTGCTAATTTTGGATTATTATTTTTTTTTTTAATTTTTTTTTTTAAGGTCAGGTAAGGTGAGGTTAGGTTGTAAGTAGTATGTAAGTAGTGTAAAAGTTGAGTATATACTTAGGAAATTCTTACCTAAAAAAGTCAGTGATAATATGGGAAGAAACTTGTATTACTTGCATATTTGTCTTCACTTGCATTTATCTTAAAATTTCCCCCCCCCCCCCATAATTATTTGAAACCATGTAATCAGAAAAGTGTCTATAAACTAGCATTAAGCCTTAGGCAACAACAGTTGCTCAAACTACAACGTATCTAATCTTTTGTTCACACGCAAAAATTCGCAGAAAATAGCAGTTTTTATTAACCTCTTCTTAGATAGAAAATGAGACATTTATAGGCACGGTACAAATTTTAGGCCCATAAAACTAAAAAAAAAAAAGAAATCCTCGTGAAAAATTGAGTAACTTTCATGTGTCTTTCACTGGTTATCGCGATATTTAAGAGTCACACAACCAAATGTCCGATGCTCCCCATTGACTCGATCCACCGTGCGGCAGCGGGGGCGGCACCGGCGCCGAAGGTGGCACCTTCGAGCTCCACCCCCTTCCCTCCCATTTCTCCCCCTCATCCACCCCCTCCCCCTTCAAAAGCTCAGACAGGCTATAGAAATGTTCTGAGGCCATTTTCATCACCTTCGACATTTTGATAACACCCTCACGTAGGCTTCCTCGTGAGCCACCAGCCACCACCCCTGAAACGATCTTCTTCACCAATCACCACTCCCTCATAACCGCTTATGACATTAAAAAGTTAGCCACAAGTGGAGAGCCGCGAGAAAAGGCGAAACACTTCAAAGCTTGGTTGAAAAATGAAACACTGGCATGTTTAGAAATCGTTTTAGATTACTTTTGGACCTGCAAGTGAAGAAGGTGGGGAAGGGGTACGGAGCTTTAGAGTGGGGGAAATGAAGGAGCAATGGTAATGATAAGGGCAGAGCCGGAACGGTGCACAGTGAAACGAATGGTGGAGTTTTCTGGACATCATCTCAAAGACAAAAATCAAGATTATAAACGATAAATGGATAGATGACTAAAAAATGAGTTTAAATGTCAATTGTATCTGGCAACCGTTCATTTTTCGCTCAGCAGTGTTTTTGTTATAGTTATTTGTTCGTTTTTGTTTTTAATTTCTTTCTTTCTTTATTCTCTTCTTCGGAACTAGGATTTTTTGTCTCTCTCTCTCTCTCTCTCTCTCTCTCTCTCTCTCTCTCTCTCTCTCTCTCTCTCTCTCTCTCTCTCTCTCTCTCTCTTTTCTCTTTTTTTCTCTCTCTTTTTTTCTCTCTCTCTCTCTCTCTCTCTCTCTCTCTCTCTCTCTCTCTCTCTCTCTCTCTCTCTCTCTCTCTCTCTCTCTCTCTCTCTCTCTCTCTCTCTCTCTCTCTCTCTCTCTCTCTCTCTCTCTCTCTCTCTCTCTCTCTTGTGTCCAAGCACAAACATTTTGCGAGAAAATGTCAACACTGAAATGTTCTTTAAGTGAAAAACTGAAACTTTTCTTGTCCTGAAAATTCCATATTTTGATCTACTGTGTGGTGGGGAGGGAAAGGAAGGGTAAGGGAAGGTCTCTGAGCGCGCGAGGGATGTAGTGGGAAGGGAAGGGAAGGGAAGGAACAGGTTTTTCGCGCGATAAATCACCATGTATAGCAAAGCGCGACGCCCGTCGCTAAGTGACGAGGAACATTGGATTTCCAGGATATTGAATCGTGAAGGACGGCTCAAATATGCCTTAAATATTAGTAATGAAAAATACTTCATTGCTGCACAAAGTGAGAAAGTGAGATTAGTGCGATTGCTTTAAATAAAGTGTCATGATGAAATTCGTGCGTCTCCAATATATGACATTTTGAAACATTAAAGCCATTGAATTTGCATGGTACATACTGTCATGTTGTTAATTTTCCATTGCTGCTCAGTCTTGAGGAAGGATAAATTAATTTAACAATAAAATTGCTTCGGTCGTTAATTGTAATCTTCTATTGGTCATTTTAGCGGCAAAATTCACTGGTGAAGTGGTATGCTTGCCCTATTTAAGTAGAACTACCCGGAACCCGGTTTGAGAAACTCGGCCTGAAAAGCTAAATAAGTTTTACAGGAGTTGCAATAAGTATGTCACTCAATCATTCTATCGACCCGTTACCATTCGAGAGGTTGGATCAACTTTCAGCTCACAATCAGTCGAGTCGGAGAAGGGACTCTATTCGACTATGAATGAACTCACTCAGCACCCGTTACCGCAGGGTAGTTCTGGCGTTAGAATTCAGTGGTGTATAAAAAATTGGCCAGTAAAAAAGGATGGATCATATGAAAAACCCTCCTGTGAAAAAATATGAAAAGACTCTACTTTCCTGTGTTTTTGGGGGTACAATGTACAAAAAAAAAATAATAATAATAAAACTCAGAAAAGAAATTGTTGGTTATTTTGCCGCGGACTTTGCTCTTTACTATAGGTACTTACCATTCTTAAACAATTTTTCAATTAAGGCTGGTACAGAACCAAGGATTGAAAACATAGTTGCCAGATGGTGGCTAAAATTCGCATGTTTTCCTATTAATCTCAATGTAAAGTACGCGAATTTTATCATGATGCAATCTGGCAACCCTTGCCGTTAATAAGCCCGCGCTTGCATGTTGAAGTCTATACCATTGTGCGCCGCTGTTTCTCTCGCTTACACTTATTATGATTGCAGAATATGACCTTTGGCGATGAAAGGAATTTTGCGCTGACGCCCTTATAGCCATAGCTCCAGCTCCAGTCTTAGCCCCCGATCGGTATTTTCAGAGCGCAGACCTCGGATAAATGAGTCATAAGTCAAAGGTCATTGCACAGAGTGCACGGTGCACGCCTAACAAGTTTACAATGTGCAAATGTCGTTAACGAACTACTAAAGTCACGGGACAAACAACCACCAGCCTTACATTGAATACCCTATGCGGCTTATACCTTTCAATAATGCTCCAATAGTGTATCTGTATCTGTACTGTCTATTAAGTACTTTTGCTACAGCAATATGGCACATTGACTCTGAAGGAAAAGTCTTTGAAAAAAAGGATGTGCACACTAAAAGTATTAAAAATTTTCAAAATCCACTCATTAACCCAGAAAATTATTTCCATTTTAAACAACGCCACGTACTTACTTTTAACTACACTGTACTTTCACCGACACACAACAAAATAAACGGAACCGCCGCGGTTACGTACACATGAATACAGCTCACAAAAGCAAGGTCAATTATAAAAGGTCAGTCTGATAGATCTGGAGTCTTAGTGACCCAATCGGAAAACCATGTTATTCAAATGTGGGTTGATTGGTTGATTTCCCGATTTGGTATCGGATCCGATTGGCGGCATCGGAACGGAGCGAAATATTACAGGTCAGTTTGATTACATCGGACTGAATTTAAATGGACGTTGTATGTTTTGTTTCGTTTAGATACGATAAATACTTGTATCATTTTGTAATCTGTGGTAAGTAAGTAGAAAGTACACCTGAAAAGGCTAGGCATACCAAATCAATAGTGGCTCATAAACTTCAAGATTAGTGAGGCAACAAACACAAAGACCCATACAGGCATCAGAGTAAGGGGCAACGGCGTACTGTCTTACCGGGAATACTGGAAATTTCCCGATGTGCTTCGGCCCAATTTGAGTCGGACGGCCCTGGGAGGAATAAAAATAAGGGAAAGAAAGGGAGGAAGGAAATCGAGGATCAGGTTTATCAGAGGCCCGGCCGTGTGGTCCTATCTGAAAGGAGGAAAAGGTGGAGAGGGGTCATACTTTGACCACGTAATGTCGACGCACAGCTCCAGGAATCAGTTTCAAAAGCTCGCGCAAGCTCCCGTAATTCAATCGGGAAATCGTGTCTTCCTTGTACGGGTGCGCCTTCATTTTTTAGGGTAGACTAAAACGGTGCAGGCGCGTACGAATAGTTACCAATAGTACTTTAGTTGGTTACCCAACCCAACCCAGCACTAACGCTATCCGTTTTGAGGAGGAGGGGGAGGAGGGGGAGGGGGAGGAGGGGGAGGGGGAGGAGGGGGAGGGGGAGGAGGGGGAGGGGGAGGAGGGGGGGGGGAGGGGGAGGGGGAGGAGGGGAGGGGGAGGAGGGGAGGGGGAGGGGGGAGGGGGGAGGGGGGAGGAGGAGGAGGGGAGGAGGAGGAAGAGGAGGGGGGAGGGGGAGGAGGAGGAGAATATACCCACACATACTTTTAGAGGTTCCTTTAATCACCACAAAGATACCGTAAACCCAGTTTTATTCGAACCAGCATTTTTTCCAGGCAATTATTTACAGATCATCGGATCCGTGGTTTTGTCGCCAGTTTGATGGTATCTTAAGATCATAACAATATTACAGGAAGGAAATACGGAAGATAAAGGCGGCGGTCCCTGGCAGGGAGTTATGGTGAGTAGGGGAGGTGGGGGTATTTAAAAATCTACTCACGGTGGCCCAGTTACACTCAATAACGGAAGTTAACGAGCCGTGGAATGCATTACATTTTCCTAAACTCCGTGCTCATTATTATACTACACAGAGAGAGAAGTAGCTTTGATGACGTCATCCTCGTCTTCCACGTCTTCCTCGGTGGAACATGTTAATGATCCAAAGCTAGCTTCTCTTACTTACTCCTTCCTTACCCGCGACCATTTATTCGCCTTATGCCCTCCTCTAGCCCCTCCCCACCCTCCCCCTCTCCCTCCATCTTCGCACCCACCACTCCACACCTATTCCTTGCGGGAAAAGGGTGGCTCCCGCTACACCCCCCTGAATTTTTTTACCTTCCGATTTTCTTCACAAGCTACAGCTGCTCGCTCCTTATTATTTAAACACCCCCCCCCCCCAATATACCTATCCAGACAACATTCCGGCAAACACACTGAGCTACTCCCGCTATACGCCTCATTTTTCCTCTTTTCCGGAACGATCTTCGAAGACGTCGGAGCGGCGCGCTGTTGCCAAAGGATTGTTTCATAAATGTCGTTACGGATCGATTTTTCAGCAAGAGTTTTTATATTTTTTTTTGTTTAGTACACTCTCCTGCCAACTCCTTTCTTTTCCTCGCTCACAATATTAGGGACTGCCGTTTTGGGCAGTGGCGCAGCTCGTACAATGCGGCTACAATGTATTCCCTCCATTTAAACCTATGTTAAACAATTGATCTTCAGGACTTCAGGATCTTGCACTCCCGAAATATCGATACTTTTGCATAGATTTAAATGGCAAATAAGCATGGTTGCCAAATTGCACGCGAGCCACCACTAATTTTAGGTACCTATACATTTAATTCTTCCAAGCTGTAAGACCAGCGTTCTTACCGGCGGGGGAGGGGGTGGGTTGTGTCTGAATAAACTTTATATAGGTTTTCACCGTACAGGCTTAGATCATTTTATTTTTTAATAAAACATTAAGTATTTTTAGTACATTACCTACTGAATGCTTTAAGACCATTTTTCATCATTGCATAGTAATAGCAATTTTTGGGTATCTATGGCTAAATTTCGACAAAAATTACTGTTCTGAAAAATGCAACACATTAAAATATGGTTTTTTAATTTTTTAATTTTTTTCTGCTTTTTACATTAAAATATGAAGCTTACTTGTTGAACCAATATGATCCTCAATAGACATAAAATGTCCTAAAAATCACGTTCTGAGCCGCTAAAAATCATTTACTAACCTGGTTGCAGAATGCAGGGTTGCTACCCGTAACTTAAAACTTTAATGAGCCTAAACAAACCTGATAAAGACACAAAATTCTGTGTAACATCTGCAATATTTGTCCAAAAAACGTGAAAACCGGCATGAAAATTGGCTATTCCAGTAAGTACCCTGAATGGCATAAAAGCTCAAAATTTAATAAAAAAATAAAGAAAATAAAATAAAAACCATAATGAGTTCCAAGCAATTAAAAAAATTTGTCTGGCGACGTTTCAGACCCCCCCCCTCTTGGGATCCCAGGGGTTGGTGACAATTTAAATCGTCCAAAAATCCAACGATTGGCTGAGAAGATCACAAAGGTCAGTTTAATGTATGCCTGTAATGGGGAAGTTATGCATGGGTCTGAAATGTCGTTTTTTTTTTTTTTTTTTTTATAGAGAACATAGTCCACCGGAAAACCGGAAAATTTCCTGGGGCTGTGGCCCAATTTGGATCTACCGGGCCTTGAGAAGAATGTAAGGGGAGGGAACTGGAATGGGATGTATGAGGATAGAATGAAAAGGAGTGAACAAGTAAGAAATGGAGAAATAGAGAGAGATATGCACGATCTCACATAACACTAACAGACTGGTTTTATTATTAGATCCCGGCAAGTCTGTTCTAATGTGAAAGGGGGAGGGGAGGTGGAAAGGGGTCATATGATGTTGACCATGTAATGTCAACCCAGCAGCTTCAGGTATATGCGATTCAAATATTTTTCCCCAGACCACCTCGATCTCGCAATTCGATCAGGATACTGTGTTTTACTTTTATGGGTGCGCCTTCAATTTTTAGGGTAGACTAAAGCGGTCCAGTAGCGTACGAATAGTTAACTACTCATCAAATTATTGTTAACACTTCGCTAACAACTACGATCGATCGGGATACTGTGTTTTACTTTTATGAGTGCGCCTTCAATTTTTAGGGTAGACTAAAGCGGTACAGTAACGTACGAATAGTTAACTACTTGTCAAGTTGTTAACACTTCGCTAACAACTACGATGCCCACTTTAAATACTTATAGGAATCTAACATCCTATATACATGTAGTTTCACAATTATTCAGAAACTATTAAAAATGTTTTGTGCATGGCTAAAAGTCAAATAGTAGCCGTGGACACGTATACTTACCTATTTATAGGGAAAATGGCTGCGTATACGAAGAGGTTTGACATCAGAAAGAGATAGAGACAGTGGCGTAAATTTGGGGTTTTTATTGGGGGGGGGGGGCACTTTTGAGAGATGCACTAAGGGGGGTCCCCCGGGGTCCAGGAGTCCTCCCCCGGCAAAATTTGAAAATTCAGGCTCTCTCAGACGTTATTTTAAGCAGTGTCATAGCATAAAAATGCCACCAAATTTAAACAAATTAAAAATAGATTTTACGTACGTCTATTTTCTTCATTTCTCAGGCAAAAAGGGAATTTTTCAGTTTAGACTTTCAGCTTATTGATGAAGCTGATATTTTTCGGCTTTGGGAAACTGTTCCTCACGATTAGAAGTCTTCTGGAAATTTAAAACTGCTGCGTAAATGTAATGTTTCGCTCCTAGTGGTGTAGAATTTGAGATTCTTTTTGAGGGGAGCGGGTAGCAAATAGTCCGATACTTTGGGGAATGTGGGGGGACACTTTCCTGTAGTAAGAGGTCTGGGGGTATTTCCCCGGAAAAATTTGAACATTTGGATTCTCTCAGACTACATTTAAAGCAATTGAATCTTTCAAAAATAACCAACCAACAGAACAGAAGTTGGTAGACTCAATGTCTATTTTCTTGATTTCATTGACAACAGAGGAATTTTTCACTTTAAATTTACTTTAGGCACAGTTTCAGGGTAAAGTAGAGCCGCTTATTCTTGCCATTTTTTGCTTCTCGGTTCCTGTAATTATTCCTTTCTTTCTTTATTTGTTGTATTTTTCCGTCTTTTTTTTCTCCGTCCCTCTTTTTCCCGCCTCCTCTTTTTTATCAAATTATTGGGGGGGGGGGTCAAAATGATACTTTGCCCCCCCCCCATCTTCAAATATTGGAGAGGCAAAAAGGACATGCCCCCCTAAGATTACGCCACTGGATAGAGGTACATATATGAGAGCCACGTGAGAGTATGAGAGAGATAGCTTGGAACGCTAAGCAAGTTTTGTCACAGCTGATTGCAGCTGATGAGAGCATTGTTGGCTGAACGTTAATTTCTGTTTCGCCGCACTGAAACCGTCCGTCCGTTTAGACTTGACTGCGGCCACCATGAAACGTATTACAGCTAACTTAACTTGATCGTACGCAATCAGCGCCCAATCCCCATCTTATACATGATTTGGGACACTGTCAAGCAATGTTTGGAGCTCAGCCAAGTTTGCCACTCGTGTAACGACCTGTTTTAGACGACCTTTTGTTAGATGAAATCGGAGCTTATTGTCAAAAAATAAACTCAAGGAGAGGAAAGTTGCGTGAAAAGGCTAAAGGCTTGCGTCCAACTCATAAAGGCTATAACTATAACGACACACAAATTCCGAGTCCACCATTGCATCGCTCCTCATCTGCGACCAGTGGGTAATGACTTTCTGGAGTTTGGCCGATCCATTATTGCATCGCCTGAAAATAAAAGCACCCGAAAGTAGTAGGTACCTACCAGTGCTGCCGTTTGTCGGGGAATTCCCCGTTTAGGCCTATTTTCGGGTAGGTATTTTGAAATTTAGTTTTAAAACCGGGATTTTTCGGGTATTTTTGCGAGTAGTACACTCCGGACCATCAGATGATAATCAACACCCAACTGAGATTTTGCGAGGCAAGAGAGATACGAGGGTCATTAAATTGTTCCATAACCAGGACCAACCAAAGGACGCGTGAGCACAAGAAAAGCACTCAGAGCGCTCGAAAAGTAAGTTTTTGAAAGAAAATTAAAAACTTAAGCAAATACATATATTAATGTACTCCCCCCCCTCCTGTTCTCCGTGGATATATAAAGTTTATTTTGCAGTAAATGCTACTGCCATTTTGATTTGATCGTTATTCATTGTCAGCTTGCTGGATACACATTTCCATTTCTGCTCTTTCCACGTGAAATAAAGATTATACGTCAACTTTGGAAACGATTAGGAGCTCACAAGTATAAGAATATAATTAATATTAGTGCAGATTACAATTATATACCCCCATAATGCACAATGGGTCTGTTGCATACGTTTGCTACAACAAATATAGAGCCTTGATTTTTATGTAAAATTCGGCGAAAATAACGATGCGCAAAAACGATGCGATGATGCGATTAAAACGTTCAAAATCCACTCATTAACTCAGGAAATCACTTCAATTTCAAACAGCCCGCGCTACATTAGACACTATTTGCACCGGTATACTACTGGTTAGCAGAGATTTCGTCCAATGCAAAATCGTCCAATTTTTTTTTAGTCCAATTTTCTATTTTGTCCAATGTAAGGTTTCGTCCAAAAATGATTTGTCCAAATTTAAAAATGTCCAGAGTTTACTTTCGTCCAACAGAAAAATTTGCCAAAAGCATTATGTCCAAAAATGAGAAGATGCGCGCTCTACACAATATTCAAATATTCAATGAGAAAGCGCACTCACCTTATTCACCAACAGGTGCAGGTGCCGGTGCCTGCTCTGGGCCGTCTCAATGAGGGTTCGCATATACACATAGTTTTAGGTGATACGCTACCGCTCTTAGATATGTTAACAAATTGTTCTCTTCTTTATACTGAGCATAGTTCCTCACAATCCTTTCCACCTTCTCTTGATTCATGATGTACCTCTTGTTGATCGGCGCTTTCACATTCGTATGCCCTCCGTTCATTTGTGTAATGAGTGTTTCTGCAGCCATAACATTTAATCTGATGATAGAATAGTTAAATGGTCTCTTTTAATAGCAAAAAAGGAAATAGTTGATTTCTTATTTCAATGCGTAATAGTGTGTTCCAGTGATTTGTTGATTTCCACGAATGTTTCAAAATATTGGACGAAATTGAAAAAAAAAAAAATCGTCCAATCCTTTGATTCAAAATGGACTAAATATAATGTGGGTAAGTTGCACGTTGGACAAATTAGCGCTCTGAACGAAATAATTATGGACAATTTAAATTGGACTAATTTGCATTGGACGATCTTTTTTGGACAAAACGTGTATTGGACGAACTTGGAACCATACTACTACACAGACGGAACCACCGTGCATAATTAAACAACATCGTATAACTACAAAATTATGGAATTTCTTTTTTAATACGTGAAATATAAGCTGCATTTGCTGTCTGGTCTTTTCGGTTTATCAAAGATTACAAAATAATATAAGAAATGTACGTATCTAAACGAAACATTCCAATGTTTGTAAGTTCTGTTCATGTTTACATAAACGAGATGGCTCCATCTATGTAGTTATAAGTCGGTGATATACTGTCTAGTGTAGCGCGGGTTGTTTGAAATGGAAGGTATTTTCTGAGTTAATGAGTGGATTTTTAAAGTTTTTAATGTGCACTTAGTTATTTTCGCTGAATTTTACGTTAGAAACAATGAGTTATATTGATGTAGCAAAAGTACGCAACAGACCCATTGCAACTTCTCATTCTGCTCTCCTGAGAGAATCAAGGCTTCGCCACAGGTGTGATAAAATTACACGGAGGAAAAAGTTCTGGCAAAAATGGCAGAGCAAATAATATTATATACAGTCTCCGAAAATAAATTATGAGGCTTCTGAATTGATATTCTGGTCGAAAAGGCTATAGAATTTTTCCATGCCAGAAATTCTACGAGAAATCGCCAGAAATTATTTTTGAAATAGCTATAAGAATTCTGGGCAATGGTTTTCCAAAGTGATGCGAATGGCCAGAAGTTCTATAGTCATTTCAAAGATAATTTCTAACAGTTTCACTTAGAATTTCTGGCATGGAAAAAGTATCTTGTTTCTCCAACCAGCATTTTTGCAAAGAAAGGTCATGATTTCTCTCTGGGGACTTTTTTAAAATTCGCACTGCCACGACCATTTCCGCCAGAATAACTTTTTCCTCGGTGTACTTACTATTCA
The DNA here is from genome assembly GCA_011764245.1 of Trialeurodes vaporariorum. NCBI lineage: Eukaryota > Metazoa > Arthropoda > Insecta > Hemiptera > Aleyrodidae > Trialeurodes > Trialeurodes vaporariorum. The sequence continues at coordinate 26,384,508 of VMOF01000369.1, read as the reverse complement.
ACCTATAAAAAGTAACAAAAAGAAAAAGACTCAGCATAAAAAATTCCCTTGATCTTGCCTACCTCATTGCGAAGTTCAACACAATAATTTACGGTAAAATAATTACTATAATTAAAAAAATGTTGATGTTCAAGTCTTATTTCACCTCGTTAACTATCAGATGGGTCGCTAAACATTTGGGACAGAAGGAAAAGGAGCGAAGTGCGGATATAAAATGGAGGAAAGGACAAAGGTAAAAGAGATAAAGAATACATTCAAAGATTATCTTGTGGGTTCGAGAACCACAGAAGAGAGGAAAGGAGAGGCAGAATCGTGGATAGGGAGAGAGGGAGCAAGAGACGAAGGAGGACAGAGGAGGAGGAGGAGGAGAAGGAGGAAGAGAATCAATAGATGCGGTGTGGCGCCAAACACACCACACCCTGACGCCTTGCCGACACGGTAACGGCAACACGCAGAACAGAGCGGCCAAACATGTGGGTCAATGTCAGTTCATCTCCTCCTTCCCCCTCCCTCTCTGCTTCACCCCTCCGCCCCTCTCTCCGCCCTCTCCTCCACCACCGCCCCCCCTCTTCCGATGTCTTCTCTCCGCTCTTTTCGCAGCTCCAAACCCAGTTCAATCATTCCCATTAATCCCATTCATGTTCCGCGCTCCGCTGCCGCCGGTCCTCCACGCACCGCAGTCCGCATTCGTCACAATAATATACACGTATATATATTATATATGTGTGTGTGTAAAAGAGAGAGAGAGAGAGAGGGTGCGTGCAAGTGTATGTGTGTATATTCACATCGTAAAGGAACATTAAACATGTGGCAACCACCCCCTTCCCTTCCTCCCTCCCTCCCGTCAACCGCTCTCCCACTTTGAACTGGTCCTAACTCGTGTGACACCCACGCTTCCCCAAAACTCAGGGTCGAACCCATGAAAATTTTTGACTGTCGTGAAAAAGAGTGGGGCCAAGGCTGCCGGTTCGCTTTCCTTTTGAAAAGGAGGGGAGGGAGTTGAGACTTGAGAGAGGGGCAAAGAACAGGGACAAGGGGGTGGATCAGAAAAGGAAACCATTCTCTATCCGCAGAGCTAACGCATTTTCGGGTTCTGACAACAACTAGTGTCCTGCTTCCGAAATGCATCAAAACGCATCAGTGGGTAACTGGTTTAGCTCACAGTCGAGTTTTGAATCAATTATTTATCATCTATAGACGACCAAAGAGAATCCCCTAGGAAACTCCGAAGAGGGCACATATCTGGTGGTCGGAGCGCACCATGCACCGAATAGTTTGGCGGCCCGAAAATCTTTCGTCTTTGATGATTGTCGGGGAATATCATCAATCGTAACAAAGATGCATTTCATGTCAAGCGATGCACATCATTTCGAAAGTTTTGACGTCAAAAGTTCGTTAATGTGAGAATATTTTAGATAGATGCATAATGCACACCGACCACCGAAAGCCTAGTTTAGAAGGGCTTAGTACGGGCTCAAATTAGGATCGTCAAAATATGACTTCGGTAAGCCGAAATCCACCACAAACGGCTGGTGATTCGAGCCAACCGTTGCATATGTTTTGTTGATGTTCAGTTCGTCAAACAACTGTCCAGCAATTTGACGGTCCGTCAAACTGGAGAGTTGTTTGACGAAAGGAACATCGACCAAACAGCTACTTTGAGGCTCCAATTTGATCGTCTGAAAGGGCATCTTGCAAACCAAACCGATCACCGATGCATTTTGATGCATTTCGGAAGCAGACGCTTCTTCTTTGTTAAACCCCACCCACTTAAAACATGCACATGAAAAATACACACAGAATGACACAAATGTAAGTACTATGAGGAAGTAAGGCGTTTATTTACATTCTAACCAATACTATAAATTGCCGTCATCGGTCATCTTTTGGTGCTCGTGGTGCACAAGGAGGTATGCTCATCTGACTTCGCGCCACGAAGTCAGTAGCGCGCAGTTCAAAATCCAGATCCAAGATGGCCGGAAAAAGCAGAAAACATTGTATACTCTTTCCAGAAAACATTGGGCTCCCTCAAAGAGTAAACAAGAGTCGCAATTGAATGGAAGGCCTGCGTGGTCAACGTAGATAAGGGATCCGAACGCGGGCTGGCCTCGGCTGGCCTCTGATTAGCTGCAACGGGTGGAGCAAAAATGACTCGGGGTATAGGGAAAATAACACGGGATTTTCGTTCCGGGGCGTTTATCTCGAAACCTAAGCAAAATCGTATCTAAACAATTTATACGAGTCGATTCAGCAGATTTTTTCGAACAATTTGATAGGTCATAAGTGCCACTTTATTGCAAATTCGAAAATACTGTTTCAGTTTAAAAGTACGCACAATAGTGTGATTACATGCTTGGCGTGTGTTTGAGCAGTGTTAGAGTAACTCACTATTGTGCGTACTTTTAAACTGAAACAGTATTTTCGAATTTGCAATAATGTGGCACTTATGACCTATCAAATTGTTCGGAAAAATCTGCTGAATCGACTCGTATAAATTGTTTAGATACGATTTTGCTTAGGTTTTGAGATAAACGCCCCGGAACGAAAATCCCGTGTTATTTTCCCTATACCCCGAGTCATTTTTGCTCCACCCGTTGCAGCCAATAAGAGGCCAACCGAGGCCAGCCCGCGTTCGGATCCCTTATCTACGTTGACCACGCAGGCTTTCCATTCAATTACGACTCTTGTTTACTCTTTGGGCTCCCTCTCCAGAAAAGCAGAAAATAGCCGATGTTTTCTGGAAAGAGTATACAATGTTTTCTGCTTTTTCCGGCCATCTTGGCTCTGGATTTTGAACTGCGCGCTACTGACTTAGTGGCGCGAAGTCAGATGAGCATACCTCTTAAATCGTGGTGCATGCATGCAGGGTTGCGATTCGCCCTTAAAACTGCCATCTTGGCCGGTGGCGGCTCTTGCAATTTGGCAAAAATGAATCCGCTCCATTTAAACGCATGTAAAATAATCGATCTGCAAGAGGTGCATTGCAGCCCCAAGAAATCGATATAATTGCACATGTTTAAATGGAAAAACGCGTGGTTGACAAACTGCACGAGCCGCCACTGATCTTAGGCTTTCCTTTAAACACCTTATATGGGTTTATGAGTGGGTTTTAAGCAAAGAGTAAACAAGAGTCGCAATTGAATGGAAGGCCTGCGTGGTCAACGTAGATAAGGGATCCGAACGCGGGCTGGCCTGGGCTGGCCTCTGATTGGCTGCAACGGGTGGAGCAAAAATGACTCGGGGTATAGGGAAAATAACACAGGATTTTCGTTCCGGGGCGTTTATCTCGAAACCTATGAAAAATAGTATCTAAACAATTTATACGAGTCGATTTAGCAGATTTTTCCGAACAATTTGATAGGTCGTAAGTGCCACTTTATTGCAAATTCGAAAAGACTGTTTCAGTTTAAAAGTACGCACAATAGTGTGATTACATGCTTGGCGTGTGTTCGAGCAGTGTTTGAGTAACTCACTATTGTGAGTACTTTTAAACTGAAACAGTCTTTTCGAATTTGCAATAAAGTGGCACTTATGACCTATCAAATTGTTCGGAAAAATCTGCTAAATCGACTCGTATAAATTGTTTCGATACTATTTTGCTTAGGTTTCGAGATAAACGCCCCGGAACGAAAATCCCGTGTTATTTTCCCTATACCCCGAGTCATTTTTGCTCCACCCGTTGCAGCCAATCAGAGGCCAGCCCAGGCCAGCCCGCGTTCGGATCCCTTATCTACGTTGACCACGCAGGCCTTCCATTCAATTGCGACTCTTGTTTACTCTTTGGTTTTAAGACTATTTTATGCCCTCTACAGTAAAACTACACTCTTTAGAGTCCCTTGATGAAAATACCTGTATTGAAAGTACCGACACGAGCTCAACGAAGACATCGAAGGCCCCACACAACAGAGTCGATGAGCTAGTGCAGAGGAATGTATGGGAACGGACCGGAACACCGGCAATTCCGCCTGTCCATCACCGCTCGCGCTGGTACACTGTCGAGTGTCGAACTTAAACGCCTTCGAATTCTTTCAGGCGGTCGACTCCTTCTAAATGTATAAAGCGTCATGTCGGTACTCTTTATCAATATTTCCATCGAGGGATTCTATAGACAAGGCGTGGCGACTTTCAATGCGTGCGTATACGATTGTTAATACGCAACGTAGACATTTGAAAGTGGTTTCGCATTGGTTTTATTGTAAAATTTCCTAGAAAATTCACTATTTATAGTTTGTTGTTTGGCAGTAAAAACATTCAAATTTGCATTTTTAGTCATACTATAGGTATACCATGTCCGCCCCTCCCATATTGACTCGCTCCACTGAGCGGCGTGACGGCGCACTATGTGGTATTTGACCGAAAAAGCTGGCATAAACTAAAAAAAAAAAGTAGCTATGGGGAAAACTGTTGTGATATTCGGAATCTACATAGATTTTTGAATTAGAAACTTGTATTTAGCGGGTCTAAACTAGATTAATTCACCTAGAATCCACCAGGGGAAAAATCAGTTTTACCACCATGAAATTTAGCCTCAGCACGAAACTATAATCAAAGTAAAAAAAAATTGTTTCAAATGAAGTCAGAACAAAATGTTTGTTCATGGATCATCTTCCTGAAGGTATTTACAATCAGTTTATGCCTATTTTATCCAATTTTAATTTTAATTTGATATGTTTTTGCTACTTCAAAGTTTTTAGCTAAAAACGTAAATTTTCCGATTTTCAAGAGAACTTAAGTTCAAACATCCTGCCACATCCCGCGGGTATATATATGAGAAATGGTAGTCCTTAGTGCGTACTAATAGGCCTTGAAGTCAGAAGTTGCGGAAAAGTGCGGCTTTGCCGGGAAAATTAGTTCGAATTTTGCGTTTTTGCACGAAATTCTCGTTTTCACGTGTTGTAGAGGCGACGAGTGAAATTTGGCAACACCGTCCAAATGACTTGAAACTCACGATGTACGGGTACTTTTTAACGCTGAATTCAAGTTTTGCATCTGTTTTTCAAAATTCGAAAATCCAAGATGGCTGCCGACCGATTAGCCGAAAAAATTATCGGCAGCCATCTTGGATTTTCGAATTTTGAAAAACTGATGCAAAATTTGAATTCAGCGTAAAAAAATACCCCCCCCCCCAATCCCAAATTCCAAGTCATTAGGACTGTAAAAACAGTTTATGCCAACTTTTCCGGTCAAATACTACATAGTGCGGCGCGGCGCCCACAATAAGTACAGAGCAGTTTTAAATTAGTAAATTAAAAATTAAAAGCAGTTAAAACTACAGGGATTCGACAGACGAGCTATTGAAACAATGTCATAGAAACGCGATTAAAATGCAACTCCTCTGAAAATACCTGGAAACATTACCTACTGATGTACCAGGAATCCTCCGAATCCGTTGAGGACGTTGCTTGATAGGGTATGAGGAAGGAAGATAACCGAGAGGGAAAGAATCTCACGGCGATGAATTAAAAATATTAATGTCCTCCTCCCTCCTCCACAACCCTGCTTCACATGATGAGGCGCGGGCATTATTCTATCTCCCTCCCTCTCCTCCCCTTGTGCCTCCGCCATTCCGCCAAGCTGTCGCTTCGCTGTCTGCAGCTTGCTACCTGATCGCGATTAGGTGTTGATCTTAGCTTGCTTTTCATTATCAGCACTATGGCCACCTATGGCTTTCGACAAGTTCAATTTGAAGAGATCAGCCCGACAGCGCTGTATAGTCTTTGTAACCAAATCGGGAAATTACTTATTGTCATTCAATTATCATTGACCTATGATCTTTTGCTCCGTTCCTATGCCAACAGTGGGACCTGGGACCAAATAATGTTAGGTCCCGAGTAAGGTCCCTAGAAAAAACCAGGTACTCGATTCCCCTTTCTCACTATAGGGAGAGGACCTACATTCCTCTGAGCCAATCAGAAGCGCCTGAAAGAGCTCCGGGCGATGCCGAGTATTGCCGAGAGGAGCCGAACGGAGCTGCCGCTGGGCCCCCTCTACCCTTCCCCACCTACAACTTTGTTAGAGGTTGTTTCAGAGGGCTGTTTACCTATGAAAAAATTGACTGGTATCTAAAATACTTCTCAGAAATGAAGTTTAAAGGGTCTAGTTTAAGTTAAAAAAATTTTGTTTTAAACTTAGTCTCAGAAGATAGTTAAAAGTTCAGATGAAAAAGTTGGTTCCGCCCATTTAAATACACTTGAATTCAAACGTCCCGCCACGCAAAATACATACATAATCTCAAGCGAGAGTACCTGGTTTTCTCTAGGGACCTTAGTCCCGAGCATTGAATTGCGTGCATCTTGCGAGCGGTTTTGCCCAATCAGAGAGCTTACGCACGGTCATGTGTGATGTGACTGTGCGTAAATAATCGATCTGAGATGTCTGAGATCGACAATCTCGGCCGTCTCCGTCGGTATTCGTCAATCGCGGTTCGCGCCAACTTCAATTGAGCGGATAGGCAATACCATGACTTCGCTGCGCCTTCGGAGAGACGTGTAGGCAACCTGCACCGGACGGTAACTCGGCAGTTCCGATTTGATCCAGTTGTGATTTCAAATTGGACCTTCCAAACTCAAAAATTCTTCGCAAGAAGTGTACCCAACAGTTGAATTCAACGATAGGAAGAACAGCTAGGGTCACAACTCACAGTCTTAGATAGGATATTAACCAAAAATTGCACAGGTAGAAATTTCAAGTCTGCTTTTGTATCTCTGTCCTCTCGATGCTTTTTTTTTCAGTTAGTACCTCTTGATAGAATTCAACGATAGGAAGAACAGCTAGGGTCACAACTCACAGTCTTAGATAGGATATTAACCAAAAATTGCACAGGTAGAAATTTCAAGTCTGCTTTTGTATCTCTGTCCTCTCGATGCTTTTTTTTTTCAATTAGTACCTCTTGATAGAGCCTAAAACATGTCGCTTGTTGTGTCACTAGTCAAAAAAGACAAAACTTTGTTGCATCACTGGAAAAAGGCTGAAAACAGTGAAGTTGAATTTGAAGCATTCAGACATTGGTTTTGGTAGTTTCTTTTTTTTTTTTTCTTCTTCTTTTTTTTTTAAACGGCGAAAAAATGTCAGTATTTGGTACTTTCATAAATCAAGAGTTCTAACAGCAAATAAGAGCTTTAGATCTGAGTTTTAGATTTAGATCTTGTGATCTGAGTATTCCTGCTAAGTAACTTCTTTGCTTTCAACACTCATAGTAGTAACATGATTTTCTGCATCACATGTTGTTTAGGCACTTCTTTCAGAAACACAACAACACCAAAAACTTAAGAGTTGAAAGCAAATTTGGACAGTCTAAAAGCCTTGCTTGATACCAGCAACATCATAAAACGCAAAACACTTTAGCAAAAAGAAAATAAAAACAATTTATTGGTCAATTAAAAAGCGAATAAAATTAATTTACAAAATAATTATACAAAACAACCAAAATTTGCAACAAACCATAGTTAGTTTAACAAGGATGGGTGAGACCGAAATTTGACAGCTCAAATTATTTAACACTAATGATGAATTTTTAAGTGCTCTTCTTGTTGATATTGTGAAAACTTCTAAACCTCAATAGTTTTACATTTATTCAGGAAAAAGGTACAGGCTTTAGAAATATCATATCATTAGAATCATGCTGAGAAAATTTGACGTAGAAAATTCATCACAAGGTAATTAAATGAAAATGAGGGATTTTCTGTTTTCACTCTTTTGAAAATGAGCAAAAAGTGAGCTACACTTCTTTGTTAGATTAACAATGAAAAGTAGAGATCACGATCTGATAGAACGTACTAGCCATGAGCAATTTCTAACAAAGAATTTAATGATGTTGGGACCCACATATTGCTATTATTACAGGCAAATATTACATTTTTCTCTATGTAAATCATGACATTTCCACAGCGATAAATTGGTTTCCCATCCTTGAATCTGTTCGGTAAAGGCATGAAAATTATGCCTTTCTCTTCACAACGTTTCTGAACTAGTTCTTTGAAGCCTTGAGGAACTTGGGAAGATATTCTGACAGCCTCTGCCATACTCTGCAAAGAAACAAGTAAAGAGAACAATTATTTCAAATTAGAGAGAGATTAATAAAAGATGGGAATATTCTAATATTAATGGAAATGAATTTATTTACTATTTAGAGAATTTATAGATGGAAATAAAGTGATGTTCACCCCCATAGGCCATGACATCCGTGTATTTGATTAAGGTGAATAGCTATAGGGTATAAACAATGAGTGAAACCAGGGGCTCCCCAAGGATTACGGAGAGGGTGGAGGGGGGGGGGGGGGGGGGGAAGAATGCAATTTTGTCGCCCTCAGCAAATTGGTGCCCCTCAAAATTATAAATTTGATGACCTTTTTTTTGCTTGTACACACTGATTTTGCCGCCATCGGTGATTCATTTTGAAATTTGATGACTTTTTTTTTTGGTTGTTCACTCTCATTTTGCCGCCCACAGAGGGTGCCGCCTGTGGCAAGGGTACCTAGGAACTTAGACTACCTATGTAACTTCAACGCCACTCCAATGTTCTTGCATTTTTTTTATACTTATTAATCATTGTTATGTTTTTCGGAGTTACGCAGGGTGATTCAAATCCTAGGTGAAAGTATTTCAGAGCAAGGTTCAGTGGTCAAAAAAATATTTTCTTCCATGTAAAAATATGTTCAACAATACCCTCCAGCTGAACTAGAGTCCTACGAAGTTTTGGAAAATGAATGGTTTCCTAGGAATAGCATCCACAATAATGAGTCAAATGACTCCAAAATTTGTCTCAGACCGTATTTTTACAAGTAAAAGTTACTAATGACTAATGAGTATTAACCTTGGAAAATTCAGAAATTAAGTCTGACTGTGCTTAATAGGTGATCTCGTACATCGAGCGGCAAACATTTTGTCTTACAGAGAGTAAATATGAAGTTGTAAAGCAGATACAATCGCTCATCAATTAAATTTTCCAGCCATTCGATAAACCACTTTTTTTAAAAAGTATAAAAGGGAAAAAAATGCAGAATTTAGCTTTAAATTTTTTTTAGATCAATAAATCTAGGACTTCTCACTAAGGAATGAGAGATAGAATCACAGCAGAATCAAAGCAGTTGCACACACTTGGATACCGCCAAAAAATTGAGTTGAGCAAAAAAAACATACCGTAAATCGCGTCTGGCTAGGAGTAGCAGAATGTAAAGGCGGAGGAGGAGGTGGTGATGGAGGTCCTCCATTCCCGACAGATCTTTTCATCATATCAAGGGCTGATCTAAAATGCTCTGAAAAAAAATAAAAATAAAGTAATTACATACATGTAATAAATATTATTCACTGGTGGTTTTTTAAGCTCAAGTTAGGACTCATCAATTTCATCAAACAAACAAGGTTGTAGAGAGGAGAACTTGAAACTGATAAGCCCTGTTTTGAAAAATCTTGAGTTTGAAAAATGCCTCTAAATATAGCCTAACTTACCTAAGCTGAACCCCTGAGAGCCCAAAGCTATCTGACCAATTTTCAATGCCACGCCACGGAGGGGTCTGAAAAGACCACAAATGGTTTTTCACCGTAAAGGCATAGTTACTTTTAATTTTAAATTTTAAGTGTTTTAAGTAGCTAAGTAGGTACGAGGGTTGTCCGTAAATTAAGGTCTCCAAAGCTGTTTCACATAGAAAAAATCATTTTATTGAAAAAACAAGTACAGATTCTGAAAGCTTGAACTCTTAGCTTTTATTCTACGTAGTCGCCATTACGATCAAAATATTTTTCATGTCTCTCAGAAAGCTTTTTCAAATTCGCGTCATACCCCTCTCCCGCCAACTCGCATAGTGAGGAATTGACAGCTTCTTCGAGCTCTTCAAGACCCCCAAGTGTTGTTTCAAGTTGGGGAACTAATAATAGTTGCTTGGGGCCAAATGAAGACTATATGGAAGGTGGTCGATGGTTTCCCACCCGAATTTGGCGATGCGAACTGTCGTGACGAGGAGGACGTGAGTTGAAATCGGGCGTTGTCTTGGTGTAAACGGACTCATTTGGTCAGCCAACCTCTCCTTCTGTTCTGTATGGCCTGGCGCAGTTTTGTTGGTGTCTTGCAGTACCTTTCCTTGTCGATTTTCGTACCTTTTTCAAGGCAGTCGACCAGCAAAACGCCTTTTTTGTCCAAGAATACAGGCCACAGGGCCATATAGAACAAAAGGAGAGGTTGACTGACCAAAGGAGTCCGTTTACACCATGACAACGCCCGATTTCAACTCACGTCCTCCTCGTCACGACAGTTCGCATCGCCAAATAAATTCGGGTAGGAAACCATCGACCACCTTCCATGTAGTCCAGATTTGGCCCCAAGCAACTATTATTAGTTCCCCAACTTGAAACAACATTTGGGGGTCTTGAGGAGCTCGAAGAAGCTGTCAATTCCTCACTATGCGAGTTGGCGGGAGAGGGGTATGACGCGAATTTGAAAAAGCTTTCTGAGAGACATGAAAAATATTTTGATTGTAATGACGACTACGTAGAATAAAAGCTAAGAGTTCAAGCTTTCAGAATCTGTACTTGTTTTTTCAATAAAATGATTTTTTCTATGTGAAACAGCTTTGGAGACCTTAATTTACGGACAACCCTCGTATATCCTACGCTCAAGACTTTTTTTCATCAAATACATATGTAGCACCAATTTTTGGCTATTTGCAGCTATTTTTTTTTTTCAAACATTACGATTCCAAAATAATTACAACATATTAGGATATGATTTTTTAATTTTTTGTTTTTTTCTGTTTTCTGACATTAAAATATGAAGGATTGAATCACTAAGATCCTAAAAAGCATTTACTGAACCGGTTTCTGTCAACATGACACTAGTTTAATTTTTTTATGAATTTTCTGAGCCCAAAATGAGCAGCACTGGTTGAGAATTAAAGCCGTAATATTGGAAGGGTGCTCCACCATTTAAGCTTAGTGAGTGCTGCGAGGAAGACCACCTGGCTCACTCGCACTCATTGGGGCTTATGGGAACTTTCTTATTTCCAATATCCCAGCTTTATTTGTGATTGGTTTAGCATGGAAATTTTAGGGAATCTTCCTGAAGTATACTTGTAAGTGCCGACGGTAATTTGTGCTTTTCGCATACATTTATCAATTTTAGCCAAGCACTGTTGACTTTTCAAGCGGCGCAACAAGGTGCCAATATTTGGAACTTATTAACTCTGAAAGCATCTTAAAGTGGTACATATGTATTTTAAAATCAAAAGTGTCCAGTTTCAATAAGATGCCATTTTTTTTTTTTTTTTTTCATCAATATTCACAACCTTAAGAATGAGTTTTGAAGCTTAACATTTTTCAGAGCATTTTCACGTAAGATAAAAAAAAAAGTTTTTGTGCCCACAGTCCTTAGGTCACTGAACATTTTGAAAGACACCCTTTAAACTTAAAAGCATTAGACTTTCTTCTATGCAATATCTGATAGTTTAATACACAGTTACATACCTTTAATAACAGGTTCATTGTGTAACTTTTCAGGAACGAGGCTCTTCCAAGTTGTGTACCACTGCCTAATTTGATCGTAGTCTGGATTCATATTGAGCCATAACGTCAAAACTTCAAGCCACTTACAGAAGAAAGATTTATCCAATATACTTGCCATGACAGGCGTAGGTATTAGATTGTTCCAGTCCATTACCCATTTCCAATTGTCTGAAGTTATAAAAATCAAATGAACAATAAACTTAGGATAAAAATTGAAATTGATATATTCAAGGGCAAAGAAAGCAGAAAAGTTGGAGAACTTCAAATAACTAGGACACCAAACGGTTCTTCTAGATATGGGCTCTCCGTAGTTTTTGTTGGTATTCAAACAAATTATTCTAGAGGTGATTCCAAACGAAAGTCCTATGAGACTCAAAAATTTTATCCAGTGGTTTTCCAGTTATCGAAGGTGGAATTTTGCAATTTTTTTTTGCTGCTAGAAAGTCACATTTCTTGATATTTTGCCTTAAGGTGATTCTATGGCAAACTCCCGAAAATTTTAATCCGATAGATGGCGTTACAGGTGAAACAGAAACCTGTAATCTTTACTGATATAACTTCAAATTTGAAATTACACATGATTTTTTCTTTGCATACTTTCGCCTTTCGCCTTTATTTTAGAGCCAATTAGGCCCGTTTATGGCTCAAAAAATCAAGCAGGTGCTGACATTACGATTTTTCATCTCTTATTCGTCTGTTCAGAGAAAACAGCCGAGCCGAAAAAAGCGGCTATTTTTGGAGCAAGCGACAAGTAACGCCATGTATCGGATTCAAATTTTTGGGAGTTTGCCATAGAATCACCTTAACTGGGTGTCTAACCTGACTATTCCCAATTATTTATGAAACTTTGGGATTTTTTCCACAGTGAATGAAATTACTTCCCTGCAACCTTTTTGAAGACTCCAATTTCATCAAGATGGCACTTTTTGGAGAGAATTAGAGATACAGATTCCGTTTCGCAGTTTAAAAATCCCAATTCCCTGATGAGACGGGCTTTTAATAAAAATGCCCTAATTCCACACATTTTCCTCGATCCCCCTCAACATTCCCAGACTACTTGCTATCCATGGGGAGCTTTGGGGGCTCAAGCCCCCACTATTTTGGAAAAGAGTTGAAAAATAGAGAAAAACAAAGAACGTAACACCTCAAGGCCCTCCACTTTTATACAAAGAAGGGTTCAAGAATAGTGAGAAGCCAAAAAAAAAGGATTATCACATTTTTCCAAGCCCCTCCGGCCCCTCCCCAACTTTAGAACCCATGGACCGTGTCTATGTCCCCGACAATTCCAGGTTTTCCCTATGCTAGACATCCTGTTTAAAAAATGACTCCAACTCGGTAAGAGTTGGTCTTACAAGGTATTTGAAAGTATAAAACAATTATTTTTTCCTAAGTTCATTTTCAGCATCGAAACGTAGGTAACTAAGAGGGAATTCAGGGGGTGGTTGGGGGGGCTTTTTCAGTTTTGCCAAGTTTTTTGAGGCATTGATCAGGTTCATGACTCACTTTTGAATCTTTTCCTCAGTTCACAAGAACATGTATTGTTTCACACATTGTTGTTGAATGACTTGTTCACTTTCATTCTTGTATTGGAAAAAAATACAGATAAAAAGGTACAACAAAAATAGATTTCTTTTCAGAACCCACTGCTCACAATTTCAAGCCTTCCCATTTATACCAAAATATTTGCGGCAAAATTTTGATGATCAGCTCAGAGAAAATTGAAAACTTTCACTTTCTTTCTTTCTTGGCTGCTCCAGAAAACTATCACAATCAGTACTGCACAGCCCTAGTTGAAGCCCACTGTTTTTAACTCCGTTTTAATTATGTATACTATCATAGTAATGAAAAAACTTTTTGTTGTTGAGAGTGATCATAATACTTTTTGGAAAATTGAGAACGAAGGAGATGAAAACTTTTTGAGCTCAGGGGTGCAAAATGTGCCCGATATGGCGATCCGCGGATTGCCGAATAGTGTCAAAGTGAGGAAATTTCTAAGAAAAAAGGGAAATTTGGCCAATTTTTTTTCTTTTAAACGCCAATAAAATTTTCCTGAAAAATGGCTTCGAAATTTCAAAAATATTGGTAATTTTTGCATACAAATGGTGTTATAATGTTTAAATAAGCAAACAAACAAAAAAAAGTGATAACATTTTAAATTTTTGTGAGGGAATTTTTCAAGAATTCCGTGAGGAAAAAGTCCCGAATCACAAGAAACTTCCAACATTTTGGAACAATTTACACCCCTGTTTGAATTCAAATCTTGCAGCTGGAGGAAAATTTGCTGGTACTCTGACCAAAACTTACCTAAGTGTTGTTGATGAACGTTGATGATGAACTCTTGAAGAGCGGTATGTAATTTAGGAACAATATTATTAACAAGGAATGAGTTCATTTCTCCTTCGGTGAATACATTGACCCACGTTTCAAGCAAGGGTCTGGCAGAATAGTCCGAGGGATGCCAATTTTCTAAAGCCTTGCTCAACTTGTGGCGGATGATTGGGAATACAGTCGTTGAGAGGTGCTTATGCAGAAGAGTTACCCACGGATGAATCCAGAGATGGATCGGGACTTCGTCTGTGAGAGGGTTCCATTCTTCAACATTTCGTTGTAGCTTGGGTAGAACTATTTGTTGAAGGATATTTTCTAAAATCCAACGAGGCAATATAGGAGCCCAAATCTCTAAAAATTTGATGAGAGGCTCGCTGTTCCGACAGTTCCAAACACTGAAATAAAAAGAGAAATTTAGTTTGAGTTTTAGGAACCAAAATTCATGGAAACCTCCCAATAACTTTAGAAAATAAAGAATCACAGAAGAGCCACTGATAATTGGAGAAAAAAAGAAAGCATGGCTCAACATTTAGGCTGCCATTTTGCACACGCATTTTCCTATTTAACTTAAAATTTGGACTCAATCGGTGTAGCCGCTCTCGAGAAGTAATTTTTTTTTGAAATTTCGAAAAAACCGTTTAGCAAGAGAACCAATCAGAATTAAGGGCTGAAAATTTGTAAAAATTAGTTTCTCATGGTCCTTAACAAGTCCCCAAAGTTTTGTTAAAAAAGGCGCCGGGGACCAAAACCCTATGCTTATCCTGCTATGCCCTTTGAATTTTCAAGCACTTTAAATATGTAGTTGGCATTTTTAAAGGAGCTGTGATGTGATGAATTTCCAAACATAGCAATTGAATCTCACAGAGTGTCATGCATAAAACACACCAAGAAAATCATGACTGATGCTGGAATATAGAATTTTCCTTTAACATTGGCACATTTAGTCATTTTTGTGCAGTTTGTGTTGGAAGGATTTGTTTGAGCTGACCTTCCAAAAATATCCTCAGTTTGCAAGTAAAACATTTTGGCTCATAAAAAACTTCGACCGGCCCCTAAAACCTCAACTTGCTTGCAAAGATGGGTCTTAAAAGTCTTTAAAAAGTCCTTAGAGGTTTCAATACCACCGTCAGGAAATAATGAAACAACAATTTTGCAATGGGAAAAATGACATGGTGAAGGAAATGTAGTAAATGAAAAGAAGAATACTCAAACGCAAGGCCAATGATGGCAAGATTGGTCAAATAATCTGAAACTGAATAATCCAATAAAAGAAATTTTAAAAGCTTCTCTTTCCCGAAACTTTCATTTCAAATGTTTGAATTTTGAAATTTATTTTATTTTTTCTTTTTATTAATACAATTTAAGACTTACTTGATGGCTGTTCTAACTGAAGGCATCCATGATTCCCACAAGAGCACCGCAAACGGATCTTGCACTGATGTTGAAGATAGGTAATGTGCTTTATCAGTCTCAACTAACTCTTTCCATTTTTTGAATAATTCTACAGGTTCTTCTGGTTCTTCTAGTGGTTGCCATGTTCTGAGCTTGTCTTTGATGACAGGCTGCAAAATTGCTGTTGTTAATGCAGGTACTTCGTACATACAGTAATCCGATGCGTTATTTTCCTACAGAGAGGAAATACAGATAATTAGATAAAAACTAATCAAGAAATGGACAAATTAATAAAAAAGAATATGACTGGGTTTGTTGCAAACTTTTGCTACAGCAGTACGGAGAGTTGATTCTTATGTAAAATTACTTTAAAATAACTTTGAGAGCTAAAGAAAGTTCCAAAATCCGTGCTCAAACTCAAGAAATACATTTAACAAATTCAAGAAAACTGGTGACACTTCTTTCAATCTCAAGTGGACGCATCACACAGTGTATTTAACACATGCATTTAACGATTGGAACAGGAACAGGGTCAAAACCCTAGTTCTGGGGAGGGTTTTAACAAAAAAAATTGCGCTGGCAGAAATTTCAAGCCCACTTTTGCATCTCTGCCCGCTTGGTACCTTTTTTCTCCTTTATTACCTCTTAACAGTGCATAAAGCCTGTTTCTTGTTGTGTCATGGATAAAAAAAAAGAACCAAAATTTGTTGTGTCGCTGAAAAAATGCTATAAACCAGAGTTGGGCAACCAACTAATGAGAAAAAATGAAATGAATCCGGCAACACTGAAAACTGGGTTTGCTACCTGAGCTGAGGAAAGGAAAACACACGGAAGGTATAGGTCAATTGTAGAATTATTCGTAGATTAGGTAATTCGGTTTCACTCGGAGTTGCCTGACTCACCAAATAATTTCTGAATAACTTTTTGCCCAACTCTGATATAAACACCAAAATTGAACTTGACGAAATCCCCATTTTTCATGATGAAATTAGGAATTTGAACTTAATGATAAAATTGTGCCTCAATTTATTTCTTTCAGGCGAAGCACAGTTGAGCATAAAATTCAAATTGGCAGAGTAAATTCAATTTTCAAGACTCCTCTAGCGCAGCTGTTTTCAAACTGGGGTCCGCAGCAAGTCATGGGGAAATAGTAGAAAATTGTAAAAACTTCGTCATATAAACTAAAAAAAAGGGTAAAAAAAGGAAAAAGGCAGGAAATTTGTCAAAAAACCTTTGCATTAATAGCTATTTTATACAGCTATCGACTATCGAATGTTGAGCCCAAACTTCTGAACTTCATTAAAGATATGCATGCTCATCTCAGTCATTATAGGTAACTTTTACCAGTAAAATAAGTACTTTGATCAGTCAAAAAAATTGTCAAATCAGGGGGTCCAAGGCGACGTCCACGGAACCCCCCCAGGGATCCGCAGATAAAAAAGTTCAAGAAAGGCTGCTCTAGGGCCTCTTCATCTACACCTTATTGAGTTTGATCTAAATAACAGTGGCTCCGACCTAAAAACACAAGTAAATGCTCGAAGCCCTAAGCTCTAGCAATATGATGGTAAAAAAACACGTACCTGCAGCTCCTTCAAAGAGTCAATTGCATTTTCTACAGTTAATGATTTCTTTTCTGCAGATTCGACAAAACTTTCGATTGTGTGGAGGATTTTTCTCAACGATCCGATACTTGATTCTTGTTGAGTAAGCTTCTTGTCCAGTTTAGAGACTTCTTGCTCAATATTTATAAACCTATCTTCCGAATACCTTAATTTTTTATCATTTTCAATTATACTCTGCTCACACATATCCACTAAAAGATTAAGATTGTGCTGAAGTTCTGGAACAGAAAAATTGACAAATTGCTTGTCTTTGCGAATTTCCCATTGATCAGTGGGTCTTTGAACACCCGATATGGCATGATATCCTGACAAAATTCTTTGCTCTGGTCCCGTCATGTCTATAACTTTCACTTTACTTAATTCACTGAAAAAAAGAGAAAATTTTCAAAGATTAAGACCATTTACTGAAAATTTGCTAAAAATCTATTAAAAAAATTACATAGAAAAGGGAAATTTCACTTTACTTTTTAATCTAATATACATGGGTTTGCCCTAAAATAAAAAGATGGATCACTAGATCTCTCATAAAATTTTTAACACACATTAGTTTCTATTAATTCATGGTTTTGCCATTCCAGATTAACAGTAGTATCCGTTACGACCGTTACATTTATTTAACTCGTAATTTTGACTTAACTTAATATTTTCTTTAACTAAACTGCAGCAAAGCATGCAGGCTCGTAGTGACCTCCAACCTTGGTTGTTGCCATAGAGTTAAAACTTTGAGTTTTTAACCTAAGTCAAAGTTAAAGTTTTAAAACGTAGCGGATGCTAGAACTTGCCAGGAATGACCTTCCTTACTATGTATTGTGATTCATTTTCTGTATTAATACACTGTTTTAAATGTCATTCAGTAAAAAAGTTTGTTGAGCATTCCAACTCATCTCTTCTACTCTCACACAACCCCTATGTGCTGCTATCTTACTGTCATTGCTAAAAACAGAAATGAATATTTAGCATTAAATTAAATGGTAACTCCACCCACTCGAAAATAGTTTGGCAATGGGTTCAAAAAGAGTCCTCAACTCTCTACTTGAAAAACAGGTGACACCCCTGACCCCTGATATGGCCCACCTCCGCCCACCTCCCTCCGCAACAAAATGATACTTCTAAAAAGACCAATAACACCTAGTTCAGTGACCCACATCAGTTTATCAGGTATCACATCGTATAGCCAACATGACTGGCAAAATTCATAAACCTCAGTTCCAATGTTTTAGTGTTTTCCATTTATTTTTATTTATTATCATCAATTTCATTTTCATAACCTGATGATGGCTAAAACAGCCAAAATAGCTATCGTTTTAATAAAGTGACCACCGTAAAAATCTGGCTTAATAAGGTGCGTATATCATTCACATAACATGTCACCCGATCAAGGAAAACCAAATCTAAAAAAGGTTATTTTAAATAAGAATGCTTACTTGAATTCTCTCTTTGGTTTACCGGGCTGCCTACTTTGTTCAATAACTTCATCGATACTCTTGTAGACGTAGCGAACATTCTTGCCTTGATCACCTTCTTTCCGCCATTGAGATACTCTTTCTTCCTCTGGTAACCCGCCTTCTTTCCCTTTTTTACTTTTATCACTTTTTACCTCTGCAAGTTTGGCTGCCTTTTCGGGACCATAAGCACCTGAAAGAGAGAAAAAAGGATGAATATTTATTTAATTATTTATCCATTTATTGCCAGTATACAAAAATAAAAGAAGATACAAGAAAAGAAATATTGATAAATGAAATAGGTATGGTGACAGCAACAAAGTAGAATCCTCAAAAATGTAAGCTTACAAAACACCCTGGCTTGATCAGGAAAGTTGGATTTTTACGAGCTGCAGACATTTGCTAACGGACTCTCCTTATGGATAAGACATTTGCTAATAGACTCTCCTTATAGAAATTAGGATAAAGTTTGACAAATTATCCCGAAACCTCTTCACATTGAATGAGGAAGATCTGCCAGATAGTACTTGCATTGAAGGATCCAAATTTTCAAGCAGTTTTCCACCAGCTTCTACGGTTCTTCCACAATTTTCTTGGTTTTCGCTAGATTGTCAATTTGAGGTTAGGTGCAGATAATTTCTGTTTTCCGCAGTGAAATTGAGTCTTAACGTAGAGCAAATGCAAAATTTGGATTGAGCATGCTAAAATTCAAGTTGTAACGAAAAATTTCAATAAATTTAGTAGTAGTAAGTAGTAGTAGTAGTAGTAGTAGTAGTAGTAAAGTCCAGCCGCCCAAACACGTGGCTCGTTATGCTGATATTTCACAGCGAACGACTGGACTGCATAAAAAAAGAAGGGGTAGGAAAGACAATCAAAGTATTCTCAAAACAAAGGATAGGAAAGAGGAGAGTAACGGCGACCTGCCAGGGACTCTCAAGTTTGGGAAGGAAATACCTAGAGCACTCAAGGAGGTAAAGTGCTCTAAATATATTTAATTTAGTAAAAAAATTAAGATTTCTTGTAGAGTTATGAGTGTGGTTTATGGTGAAATGGAGTTGGCAAATGTCTGCAGAACCGTTTCACTGCGGTTGTAGCGCGGGTTGTTGAAGTGATCTAACTTGAACTTGAAGTGATTTCCTGAGTTAATGAGAAGGTAATTTTTGAACGTTTTTAATGTGCGCATCATTATTTTTGCCAAATTTTACTAAGAATCAAGGTTTTATGTTGTTATCGCAAAATTACGCAACAGAACCATTGACAGTGCAAAAATGGTGTATTGTTTGCTTGTGCATTGAATGCATTTGTTCCATAAGTATATAAGATCTCTTTTTTTCTTGCCTCTAGCCCTTCTTTTTTTCCTTTTTACTTTCTCACTCCAATGAAATTAGAAAAATTGAGAAAGTATTGCAATGGCACAGAGATTTTTGATGCATTTTGTTTCGATACTTGGCCCGCTGCGACTAAGTCAATCATGATAATTATAAAATAATTGGCACTTATCATGCCTAATACTATCCTAAAGAACATCCATCCATGATGTTTCAATATTTATTAACCATATACAGTAGAGAGGAGTAAATGCACACAATTTCTGTGGCGTATGTCTGTCCGTCTATCTGTCTGTCTGTCTGTCTGTAGTAATGAACGTGAAACCCAGCATAACTTTTGAACTATTGATCCATATGCATCCAAAATTTGCAGAGATGTTGCTTTTAATATTTCCCAGTGGGACTTTTTTTGTTTTTTTTTTTTAAATTTTAATTTTTAGGTTAGCTATGGATGAAAAATGTTTTTCATTAAAATCAATGGGAAAATGGGTCAAAAAAGAGAAAAATTTAAATATTTCAATATTGGATCTTTGGATTTGGAAGAAAATTTGTAAAAACATTCTACAACCAGCCCACAGTAAAATTAACCCCTCATGGTTCAGCAAAATAACCCTTCAGACCGTTTAAAAAATCAATTTAGGGCGTGGGGGTCTCCCCTAGAATACTAAAGGGGGGCTGGGGGTCTCCCCCAGAATTCTAAAGGGGGGTCTGGGGGTCTCCCCCAGAATACTTGAGGGGGGTCTGGGGGTCTCCCTCAGAATACTAAAGGGGGGTCAGGGGGTCTCCCCCAGAATACTAAAGGGGGGTTTGGGGGTCTCCCCCAGAATTCTTAAGGGGGGTCTAGGGGTCTCCCCCAGAATTCTTAAGGGGGGTCTGGGGGTCTCCCCCAGAATTCTTAAGGGGGGTCTGGGGGTCCCCCCTCAGAAAAAAATGGAGGGAGAAAGTGTTCGTAGGGTGTTCCCTACAGTTTATTTTCCTTTCTTTTAAAGTTTCCTTTTCCTCTTTTTTCTTTTTTCTTCTCTTTGCTTTAACTCTAAGATTTACACCCAAGAGGCTCATGCGCCCACTCGCCATTGCAGGCAAGATGGTCAATTGCTACGCCACTGAGTTCTTTCTAGAAGTACTGCTTTTTTTTCCCTGATTTTCTCAGCACAAACACAAAAATTAGAAAAAGGAGATTAGCATCCTTGCAGTCAAATTGTATCAGAAAAGCGAAACTACATAAAAGGGTAAGTATGAGGGAAAAACTTACCTATGGCTCCTCTACCTTTCCTTAAAGTGGCTTCAACAGGCGCTTGAATGCCCTGTAAGTTTTTTCCTAAACCTTTGCCAGGTTGATAACCCATCTGAAAAGAGATAAAATAAAACCTTCATTAAATGGAAGTCTATTAAGTCTAAAGTAAAAAAGAAAAAACAAAATGAAATACTAGTTTTGAATTTTGATAGGTAGTAAAAAATGCATGTGATTACTGTAACAGAAGATAAAATAATTACAGCAAATGCAAAGTAAAAGTAACAGGACAAAGCAGAGGAATTACAAATTTAGAATTAAAAATTAAAATTAAATTAAAATTTAAAAGGCTTCTATAGATTGGGGTGGTTGCACCAGGTCAAAATCAAAAAATTCCCAAATTTCTCTTAGGAATTTGTACTGGAACCGAACCTCAGGTGGAGGTGGGGGTCTGAGAACCAAAATGAAGAGTCAGGTTCCACATCAGTTCCGAGAGTTCATTTCACGAAAGAAGGCCGATAACAGATCATACAGCTTGCTACGCAAAGATGTGTTTGCGTTTTTGCACATGCTCAAAAACAAAACTAGTCTCTGCGCAGTAAACAAACCCATCTGCCATCGGCCAACTTTCGTGATGCGACCTGTATCAGCTGAGCTTGTGTTTCTTTAATGTCATAATAGCGATGTTGTACTGAATCAAGCAGAGTAGGGAGTAAAGTTTTGTTCTTGAGGAGTCCAGAATATTAAATATTACTATTTGCTTTTTTGTTTGAAAAATTGGCAGGCTACCCTTAAAAAAAAGTAAATAACACTAAACAGCTTCATGACTATGACTGGGAAACAGACACATCAACTTGCATTTTGCATACATTTTTCAACAAAGTTAGAATCAAATTGGAACCAGTATCAGAACCAGAACCAAAATTCAATGAAAACCTGGAACCAGATATAAGAACTCAAACCCAAACGCAGGTACGTCATGGAACCAGAACCGGAAACTGGAACCAGGACCAGTTCCAAAACTCAATTTCGGTTTGCATCCCTGGTCAAAACAGGCTCATTCAGAGTAATGAGTCTTCTTGTCCAGTGGCCTACTTTTTTTCTTTACTTTCTAGTGCATATAATGACTCTTTGATGCGGAGGGAATCTAGTCAAAACATAACAGAACAATCTGATCCGATATTATTACCTGCAGAAGAAGCTTGGCACCAATTCCTTTGGTATGCTTTTCCCAATTTCCAACTCCTTTGTTTATAAGAGTTGAATTCACTGGAGTCTTTTTCTTACGTAAGCCAGCCATCTCTGCATCAGTGAAATTAGATGTTTTGAAAGAAGCTGATTCTCCTTCGCTGCACCGAAAAATAAAAAAAAAGGAACATTAGAATAAAATAAATGGATACATAAAGGAACATTGACAAAAAATATAAATGAAACTTTTTTTATAGTTACGCATAACTAAGATTCTTAGAGCATAAGTGTTAATTTTTAATTGACAATTTAATTTAATGTTGTCAAATAAATCAATTTTAAAAAAGTGAATCCTTCGCCGAGCAAAATTTCAAAGATTTTAATTAAAATGCGTGTCCTTTCTGTTGGATAGGAGCCAAAAATGGCAACACTATTACACTTCCAGATGCTGATACTTTTTGGAAGTAATAGAATAAATTTTATTACAAAGACCTACTTTTAAACAAAAAAAATAATGCCAGACTTTTTTCTAAAAAAAGCAGAGATCGAGTATTCAAGTTTCTGGGCTTCATTAGAGGCAATAATATGTTTCGCTCAAGTTCTTCACAACAGCCGAATTCTAGGTTATCTAGAAAAAAGCAATGCAGTGATTGCCAGGTAGTTTGTTTTTTGTTTTTTGTTTTTTGTTTTCTGTTTTCTATTTTTTGTTTTTTTGTTTTTTTGTTTTTTTCAGGCAGATACGAGTCCTGCTTTAAACTCACCACATCTCCAACACAATTAACAAGGCAAGGCTGTCAAAAGTACCCTTCAGTGACTACTTCCGGCAAGATGTGAAGAGGGAAAAAGGGGAGATTTGAGCAGTAATGGAAAATCACAAGTTTTATTTAATGTCCAGCTACTTCCATAATGGAAGTCAAACTGGTGGGACTTTTCTTTACAGAAATTCCAACAAACACAACCCGAAGTAATAAATGTTTATTAATAAATTTAGCTTTTCGTTCTGACTGTAGTTTCCTAAGATGGTGGCATACGCACTTCAGGATGATAAGAAAAAAATTACATTTTTACGCTTATGAGTTTATAACACAGTAGAGTATCCACTAAATGTTACAGTGCGAATTTCATCACTTTACCTCGCTAAATAGAGGATTTTAGATAAAGGAGGGGGGATGAATTATTGTTTAACAAACCTAGAGGATGAATGCCTCCTTCTAGGAGACTCACGCATCTGGGTGCTTGGACCACTTTTCTTCAGGTCGTCCTCTTTGATAGCTTTATCCTTGCCGGCCTGTTGCACTCCACCAGCAATAAAACTAACAGGGGCCGTATAATTCTTACTCCTTTTACCGGTCCCTTTAAAACCAACCATTGGCGCACCATCATCGCTTCCATCTTCGTCATCTGCCCAAATGCCTGCACAGAAACCCACAGAAATTTTACATTAGCATAAAGATAAGAAACACTTACTTACATAAAATGGAAATCATTGTAAATACTTACAGTTAAAAAAATAATTAATTAATGAAATAACGTCTTAAAATAGCTCAATGATGAAATAAAAATGATGAGGGTATTTACCTACTTACAAGAATTTTTGCGGTAAATTTTAAACCTTAGTTAGGCAGACATCAAAGTTCTTTCGAAGAAAAACTACAGATTTTTTCTTGAAAATCTTTTGGAAACTTTTCTTTCCTGTTTTTTGGAATTTTGCTTCTGAAATAATTCCCATACTGGCTCTCACCACTTATGATTGATTGATGAGGAGGGAGTTTTCCATCGAGTGTAGGGTCGTAGTAGTTGAGTTTATTAAAGACCCATATCTTTGCTCTCTTGTATCTCAAATATTATTGAAAAAGCAGTTAAGGCAAGGTTGATACAATTTTTATACAAATACAACCTCATACCTAAAAATCAATACGGTTTCTTACTTGGTAAAAATTCTACACAAGCAGTGGGTTCTGTGGTAAACGGAGTTTGCAGTAACATTGAATAAAATAAAAAAAAAAAAAAGGCTATTCTCTTATTCTTAGATGTGGAAAAAGCATTTGACTCAGTTTCACACGAGATACTTTTGAAAAAACTTAAGTGCTTGGACATAAGAGGGGTGGCTTGGGCTTGGTTCAAGAGTTATTTGGAGGGTAGATGCCAAGCAGTTAAAACTGATATTATGAGTGAGTTTCTTCCTGTAATGTATAGAGTTCCTCAAGGCTCTGTCTTGGGTCCCTTGCTGTTTGTAGAATACACTTTTGATCTTTGTAAATTCAAAATTCAAGGTTGTGATATTATCATGTACGCTGATGATACAGCTCTCTTATTTAGTGGATATGACTGGAAATCCATCTCACTGTTGGTTAAGAATACTTTATCTTCTAATATTTTTCCTTGGTTTAAACTGAATGGTTTATCTGTTAGTATAGATAAAGCTCTCTGTCTATCCATAGTACCAAGTGGTAAAAGAGATTGTTTGGCAGAGTTGTCCGGCGTAAAAATGCACAAGAATTTGTGTGAAGAGGATGAAATAAGTCTTTGTCCAAACCAAAGATTACTTGCGTATAAGTAATCTTTGGTCCAAACTTAAAAATGGTTGATGAAGCGAGGTATCTAGGCATAATTCTTGATAGCAAATTGAGTTGGGACAGACACATGGAACATCTAATTCCAAAGTTAAGAAAATTACTCTTTTCATTAGTCAATCTTAGGAGATTTATACCAAGAGATGCTCTCAAAGAGGTGTACTTTGCATTGTTTCAATCAATTCTGGGATATGGGGTTGGAATTTTTGGAAGAGAAAGCGAAGGAATTTTAAAACCTTTAATTTGTCTTTAGAGGCAGGCAGTGAAAATAAGTTTAAAACTTCCAAAAAGATATCCCTCTGAGGAGCTTCTTAGATTGCTGGGTACAGAGTTAGTTCAGGAGTTACAGAAGAGAGATCTCTTTCAACTTCTATATTTTTTCTTTGATCAATTTATTTTTCATGAATCAGAATATGTACTAAGGAGAGACGGGACATTTAAGGCTAAGATGCCGCTTGGTAGATTGGAGGTAGTGCGACAGAATGTCAGTTATACTGTCATTGATTTTTGGAATAGTTTAGATCCGCAAATAAGAGCTCGCCTTGTGTCTCGCTACCTTCAGTGAACCGAGGGGAAAAAGAAAGGAAAAAAAGTAGGGTCTCTTTTTTACTATCTTTCGCTCCTTTTTCTCTTTCTCTTTTGTTTTGCTTTGTTTTTTGCTGTTGTTTGGTTGTAATTATAAAATGTATCTGTCATGTTGTTCAATATGTTTTACTTCAAAAACTGAATTTTTTTGAGTTTATAAATTTAATTTTTTTTTTTTTTATATATATATATATATATATTTAAGAGTCGCATTTATAAAAATCTTCTAATCATGGTTGCCAAAAAAAAAAAAAGGAAATAGAAATAAAGAGCAAAAATAGAAATAAATAATTATTATGATTATTTCAACAATACTTTTCAACAAAAACAAAAACCAATTATTTAAAAAATAATTGGTTTTTGTTTTTGTTTTTCTTGCTTTTTTTTGCTTATTTGTTTTCAACTTAAATTATTATTAGTTTTTAATTTTTGTTCTTTAATATGTTTGTTGGTTTATTTTGTCCCACCCACTCAAGCAATGCTTTTGGGTGGTGCACAATGTTTTTTTCATTCATTTTTGTGAAATTTTTTTATGATAAATTGAATCGAATTGAAATTGAATTGAATTATATTATTATTGAATTGAAAATAAAATTATAACTATATCTATCCCCTTCTAATCTTAATATTTGATATTTATTAACTTTTCTTTTTATTTTGTTTTTTAAGATTAGTAATTATTTATATTTTAAATTATACCCTACTGCTGCCACACAAGATTTCTTTAGGCAGGGTAGTTTCAGTTTTTCATTTTGTTAAAATCTTTTCGGAATAAAATTATCTATCTATCTATCTATCCATCTAATTATTTTGATTGGTGCTAAAACTCAGAGGTTAAAAAAGGTTCAATATCTCTCTGCCGTCTCTGGAGAAAGTTTCCTACCGGCGTAAATATTCTCAGTGTATTCTCAGCTACTGAGGGTGCCTAAAGAACTTAACTAGTCAAACTGCCGTTCTGAGCCTTAAGAGAAATGTTATTCAGTGTCAAAAATACCCTACAAATTTAAAGTACTTTAAGTTGAAGTACTTTTACCTGGAGCTATTTTTGAGCATCAGATGCTGGCAAGTAGCGGTGCCTTCTTCCAAAATGTATCATAAGTTATGATTCATAACGCATTCGTGAGTGGTTGATTAGCCGAAGTTGTAACTCGTTGCTAACTAACCGCTCAATGAAGCATTTCGTTGAATTTTGGAAGCAGGCACCGCTAAGTACTTGTGAGAACCCGGTACTCAAAATGCTTGAGTTCTATCAATCAACTTTCAGCACCCTTGGAAATCAAAATCACCCGGAAATGTTCACCCTGACTGAAGGCAACACACAGAACTTACTGAAATTAGGAAATAGCGTCTACTCACCGTAAATTCTTTGATTCTTGGTCAATCTTCTCTGAGGTCTGTTGGGATTAAATTCGTTGTCGAGGTCGTAATCGGTGACTTCAAATCGTTCGACTTCGTTATCAGACATGTTTGAGGGATGTCTGAAGCTGCCGGAACAAAAAAACTGCACTCATTCACAAGTTTTCAAACATAAAAATGTTACAAATGAAACACATAGGAGGGCAAACCAAAGACAAGAATGACATATTGATTTTTCAACGAAGTTTGCGGTACTTATTTCTAAAGTTCTAACAAAATATCAAAGGATAAAAATATTTACAATCAATACTGTTATAACCTCAAAAATACGAAATATAACGAATCCATTAGTGCCAACCGTTGAAAAATAGAAAAGTGTTCGCTTTATAATATCTTACTATAGTATAAAAATCTAAGGGACATTCTTTCACACATTCCACACATTCTTTCACACATTCCACACATTCTTTCACACATTCTTTCGCACATTCTTTCAAAAGAACTTCGGGATTCTCTAAAATCTCAGATTTTGTCCATTTCTGTGTGTGCCAGGAAGTGCCGTGACTAATTGCTGACAAACGTGGCGACGGGGGGTAAATGAGCCGAGAGATGGGAGAGCCTCCTCCGCCAGCCTGATCGGCGCGCCGCAGCGGACCCTTGAATCCAACCCCCTACGCACCCCCTCCTTCTGTGCTGTTTTCTTAACTTTATACCTTTATCATAGTTTTGCATGTTGATTTCTAACGGCGCGCAGCGCCGCAATATAGACGCGAAGTGCCTCCGGGGGTTGGGCCGCGGAGCGGCGAGGGGGCGAAGCCCCCTAGTAATACATATAATAACCCACATGAAAGATTTTACCCACCCACGAGGATAGTTTGAAATTCAAACAGCGATCATGAATTTTGCTTGCTCTCTTATTTAATTTATAAATTAAAAATTTAGCAAAAAAGCACTTGATGACGTTCCCCAACGTTCCCTTTTGGAGGCAGGAATGCATGGAATGCAAGGTCCATACAACGAACTAGAATGACCATATAGTACAGGTCAGTCACTCCGGTTACGAAAACGCGTCCGTTCTGCGCATCGGGGCGAAAAGGAGCGGGAGTTCAAATTAACGTGTGTTTAAATGGGGGAAAGCACTCATTTTAAGCGTAAAGTTCCGGCAGCACAAGATGATTTCAATCAAACTAACTGTTTGAGAGTCTTAAATAGAGCCTGTAGATTAGTAGGAGCCCATTCATAAGGCTTTAATATTATTTTTTTCTATTTTTAAATGATTTTTAAAGATTGGGTACGAATACCGGCAGATCGGCTTCACCAGTGATCTGCTGATTCACTCGTATCTCATTAATTTCTTTACCAAGGGGTGTTATTTTTTGTTTGTACAGTTAATAGACGTCTTAGTCTTCATATACAAACAATTTTAACTCAAAATATAAGAAGAAATCACTGGTAATGGCTGCTTGCTTAGCGGTCTGCAGTGTCGCCGCTGAACAAACTGCATATTTAGCAGCCATTAACTGTGATTTCTTCTAATATTTTGAGTTATGATGTCGTGAATATAGAAGTAAAGACGTCTATTAACTGCGTAAACAAAAAAAAACACCCTTTGGTAAAGACATTAATGAGATACGACAGTGAATCAGCGGATCACGGGCGAAGCCGATCTGCCGGTATTCGTACCCAATCTTTAAAAATCATTTAAAAATAGAAAAAATAATATTAAATCCTTATGAATGGGCTCCTGCTAATCTACAAGCTCTATTTAAGACTCTCAAACCGTTAGTTTGATTAAAATCATCGTGTGCTGCCGGAACTTTACACTTAAAATGAGTGCTTTCCCCCATTTAAACACACGTTAATTTGAACTCCCGCTCCTTCTCGCCCCGATTCAACCGGCACCGATGGGAGCGGGGCAGCGGTCTGCCGCGGAGAGAGACGAGGAAGCTGCGCAGTGACTGACCTGTAGTATATGGACCTTGCATGGAATGCAAGTCGTAGTAAAAAAAGGAACAGGTCATGATCAAACTCGATCAAACTACACAGGTCAGTCAATCCGGTGGACGAGTTTCGGTGCGATCTGCGCAACCTCCGCTCATGACGTATAGCTGGCGCAGCTGAAGAGCGGGCGTTCAAATCTACATGCTTTCTTATGGGGAAAAGATCCTTTTTCAAATGCGAATTATAAACAATTTACGACATTGAAACTTAGTTTTTATCAATAAGAAGTAACGAGGAAGGTTTCAAGCTTTGAGAAAACCAATGCAATCGTACGCAAATTTGCTTTTTCTATTTACGGGCAGTTTTAGAAAAGTGGGTAGAATGCATTGAATATTACATAACCTACCTTCTCCATAAGAGGGATTTTTACGAACCGCCAGAAAATACAGAAATAAGAAATTGAAGTGTGATCAGACTGGGTTTCTCAAAGCTTGAAACCTTCCTCGTGGTCTATCATAAATAAAAACCAAGTTTTACTGTCGTAAATTGTTTATTATTCGCACTTGAAAAATGGTATTTTCCCCATATGAAAGCATGTAGATTTGAACGCCCGCGCTTCAGCTGCGCCAGCTATACGTCATCCCCTTCCTCACTCTACCCGGTGATAGAGTCA
The DNA here is from genome assembly GCA_011764245.1 of Trialeurodes vaporariorum. Classification (NCBI taxonomy): domain Eukaryota; kingdom Metazoa; phylum Arthropoda; class Insecta; order Hemiptera; family Aleyrodidae; genus Trialeurodes; species Trialeurodes vaporariorum. The sequence continues at coordinate 26,355,356 of VMOF01000369.1, read as the reverse complement.
GGCAGACGGAGAGGCAGTGGAGGGTGTGCGCATTGACTGACCTGTGTAGTTAGATCATGGAACAGGTTGCATCTGCATGGCAGCATGGAGAATCAAATGGCGGCGGCAAATGAGAAATCATAGGTAGTACCAGAGATTACTTAGGCTTAGTAATCTCTGGGTAGTACATACTTATCTTCAGATTCTCAAAGATTTCTACAAATTTCATTTTAATTGATTTTAAATTCGCAGAAATAGATTATCTGAGAATATTCGCAAATAATGGGATATTATTTTCTAAAGAGGATATTAAAGCCCGTTCTATGTCTTCCCTTATAAACGAATCAAATGTTTTTAACTACGCATATAGCTATATACATATACAATATTGAATTGATATACATATGTAATACATATTGTTGCCATTTATAATCGTTACTGCGCCGCTGCGATACTCGGTGAATATCCGATTGCTTGTTGTTAAGTGTATGATGGGAGAGCGCGGCCCCCGCAGTCGAGAGAAAGAATCGAAAAGAATCGATAAAATAAAGAATCGTTGCTAAGGACGACCGTTGAGTCACGGCAATCACAAACACCCCGTTAAAAACAAACCCTAGTTCCTAAACAAGATGGGGTTGCTTGATAAACTATCGTCTTTATTTCGCTTAAAGAAGCGAGAAGTTAAAGTTTTAGTAGTTGGTTTAAATAATAGCGGTAAAAGTACAGTACTGAATCAACTGAAGTCTGATGATGATAAGATAACAAATATCGAGCCCACGATTGGGCTGAATGTTGAAAAATTCAAACGTGTGTATTTCAGGTATTTTCTGCAAGTAAATTAATTTACCCCCTTCCTTAAATCGAGTGCATTTGTTTTACTTTGAAAAAAAAAAAAAAAAAAAAAAAAAAAAAAAAAAAAAAAGTGCGTGGCTGCATTATGAGTTATTAGTAATCAGCAAGCCTTTGTATGGTAATTAAATTTAATTTTCACCGTTTTAAAATAAACTTGAAGTGAAGTCATTTCAATCAGATGCAACTCTTCTACAACTATAATTATATAATGGTTGCTTATTGTTAAAAATCAGCTCTGATTACCGAAGAATCACCCACTGAAAAAACGACGATTGCGCTTACTCACTACCAGTAATCGTGTATCGATTACATATAGACTCTCCTGTTGACCAACTCTGGTATTTAAAACTGGTTTGCGTTCAGAGGAAAATATTTGTTATCCTGCTAGATATGGATAAGCAAAATATAGCACTGAACTGATGATCGTATTAAAAAACAGTGAAAGTTTACGTAAAATTGCGGTCCTTCCGTAAGCATGTCTCTTGAAGTACAAAAAGCGCCATCAAAACTGCGTTTATTCTAATCTAAACTAACTTCTTAACCAACCGCTCGCGCTGGATGAATGGCGCCGCGCCGGAGACTTTTTAAGATAACTATTCGTGCAAGAGGGAGATGAAGTTGCATATACGGTGATTTGAAGGCCTCTTGTCTCAGTCAATTAAATCTTTGAAAGTGTGAGCCTCGGCTGGAGCCGTTTAGTATGGTTTTTTGAGTGCGGAGTGAACCAGTGGCGTAGCTGCTAAGGGGCTTGGGGAGCTTTAGCCCCCCCCCCCCCATCCCACTTGTTTGAACGGCGAGAGCTTTTTTCTTTTGTTTTGTTTTGTTTTGTTTTTTTTTAATTCGATACATTGAAATTGGATAAGTAAAAGAAAGAAAAAGAATGAAAAAAAGTCATTAATTTCAAGCCCCCTCCCACTTTTCGACCCCCAGTTACGCCCCTAGAGTGAACTGTCTCTGAAAAAATACGATCCTACAATACTTCGATACTACGAATTTGTACCATTTTGTTCCAGATAACAATGTGGGATTCACCGCTTTTGACATGTCTGGCCAACTCCGATACCGAGACGTCTGGGAACATTACTACAAGGATTGCGAGGGGATCATCTTCGTTATCGATAGCAGTGACCGATTAAGGCTGGCTGTCGTTCAAGAGGAGCTTGAACTTCTACTCCAGCATCCAGACACGATGGGAAAGCGAATTCCCATACTGTTTTTCGCGAACAAAATGGACGCGCGGGACGCCCTCTCTAGTGTTAAAATAGCTTCAGCCCTAAACTTGCACAGGATCATCAATAAACCGTGGCATATTTGCGCGAGCAATGCCGTGAAAGGCGAAGGGCTCGACGAAGGCATAGAGTGGCTAACGCAACAAATTTGTGAAAATATTCGCAAGGAGTAGAATGTGTGTACTTAATTCCGTACTTGCGGCTCCAAAACAGCGGACAATAGTCTCAGATCTTCAAAAAGTGGCCAAAACTCGGAAAGTAAATTTCTCATCAATTTATCATTACAATTTTAATCAGATAACACTTTTAACAATAAATAATTTAAACCTAGAAATGGCATCATAAGAAAGGTTTAAAATATGCTTAAAAGGTCAAAAAAGATTATTTTCTATGACTTTTTTCTCTAATTTTTTATTTTATGCCACTTTTTTTTCAATCTCAGACCATTGTGCCGTGATCCACTGACTCCATGAGCTCATCCAAGAGGCCGGTTTGGAAGAAAATTGACCACTTCCAGAAAGACAGTAATGAATGTTTGCTGTTCTTTGTTCTAATTGTTTCATTGTTGACCATCTAGATCTCACCGTTATGTCTTTAGTAAATTATTCAAAATTCAAAGTTTGAAAAAAAAAAAAAAAAAGGTCATGCAGTGAAGGGAAATCAAAAATTTTATTTGATTCACTCCAAACTGGTTTTTTGGATGAAAATGCGAGTGCTTTATATGTAGAGTGTAGCTCTGGGTCTGGCTCAGTGGCGCTCTGGACATAGAATTTTAATACAGCTATACTTATCTGGTTGAGGAAGTTTTTCTTTCTTGTGTCATGTGATAGGGTCCGTCACATTTATCAGTTTCTTTTTTACGTAGATCCTTCCGTAAAATCAATAGTAATATCAATTTCTGTTTCCTGTTACAGCCACTCCAAAAAAAAAAAAAAAAAAAAAAAAACCCAACACTCCACTTCAAGAGTTCAAATGTAAGACTTGAACCCTTCAAACCCTACTTTTTAAACCAATAATGTCTAATGGATCCGTCGCAACTTTTAATTCGAGGTTAGAAAAATAAAAAAATAAAAAATTAGACACAAACAAACCGAGCTTGTGTTAAGAGCACATTTTTGGGGTTTTTACGATACGCAGAGAGCCGTGAAAAAAGTTGGGCTGACACAGATGACCGAAACTTCGGCGATGTGTGCTGTCTTGCTCAACGGTGGTCATAAACAGGCGTGATACCTAGCAGCGGAAGTCTGATCTACCAAGTGCCATTGAGTTGCCCTATAAATTATATTTTTGGCGTATCGGGTCATGTGTTCCGCATGGTGCAAATGATAAGTGGCTGGGCGTGAGCCCTTTTCTTGTTTTGAGGTCGGGGGTTCGAATCTCGCACACTACGTTTAATTTTGACAATTATAATTAGGAATGATTTAGTGAGATTTTTTTTTTTGGGTAGACCAAAAAAAAGAACCGCAAATTCTCAAATCGCCATGGAATTATTTTCCTTTCTAATATGTGTTGGGAAAATTTACAAACTATCGCCATCACCACTGAATTCACAATGGAATTCACACATGAAAATTTGGAATTTTTGTTTTTATAATTTATAATTTTCGTTTTGATTTTAATTTTATTTCATATTTTTGAAAGCTTTACTTCATTATTATTTCTTTGCTGTTAATTTATGTTTTAGTGAACCTGCCACTCGAGCTAGCTCGTGGGAGGGGAAACTTTCCTTTCTTTACTTTTTTTTTTTTTAATTGGTTTCAAATAAATAAATTCAAATTCAAATATATGTAGGCACTTCGTAACAGTAAGTACATTTTCATCCATGATTGACAGCAGCAGCTAGACGTAAAATAACACAAAATAATCATGGTATTTTAGTTAGAGTATACTTAATTTAAGACAAGCATACTATTTCAGTAATCCGGAGTCAGAGGGAACGTAGATAAAACGAAGGCACCGTAGCGTAGAAAGCCCACACTTTGCAAAATGCGGTTTTCGTCGAGTTCTGTCATCATTATACTGTCATCCCAAAAATCCAGAGAAAAATCTCACGGCTCTTTTGGCATCAGGACTCCGAACTTGCAGCAGCGGTTTACGGTGTTTTTGTCATCCCTAAAAAATCTCACGGCTCTCTGCAGAGGAGTCTACCTCATTTTTGGCCCACCCTGAGTCCAATCACGCGAATCTCTCTGAAACGGATCAAGACGAGTCTCAAACAACGTTGGTCTCAAACCGCTCGCACAATTAATAGTTTTCCTGGATCGTAGAGTCCCTAGGTTTTCCTTCAAGCCTATTAGGTGTTTCAGACCACCTGACCAGCTTTTATTGTGGCCAAACTAAGGCAAATATGCAAATTCGGAAATAATGTATATCGGCCCCAAAGAATATTTCAGCCCCCTAAAACCACCCCTTGGGGATTATTTAGGGGGGTGGGTAGCTGTATCTCTAAAAACTCAAATGAAAAGGGTATGTTTTGACTTTGGAATCTAACACGACATAAAAAAGGAGACTTTTTCAGCCTTGAGTTTTTTTCCCCTAAAAACCACCCTAGCTTTACTGAGTTAGGGGTGGTTTTTGAAAAAATTAGGGGCCATGTTTGATTGACCGCTGCCGCTGTGACCCTCCAAATCATTAGATTTGAAAAGACTAAGAAGTTTCAGGAAGAGCAGACCAAGGGATTTCTTTTGATGTATCACATGCCAATTTTTGTGAAAAAGGGTACGAGGTCCCCTCACCCCAAAGTTTTGGGGCTTCCGGGGGCCCTACGTAAAAATTTTCAAATGTAAAGGTATGGCTTGTGATACATCATATGAAAGGTCTTTAAGAGACAACAAAAATGATGCCTCCAAAAGTCGTAAAAACTACTCCCTTTCAAAATGGCGGTCGTTTTAAGATTTGGGGGCTCAAGGGGGGACCTTCAGAAAAATGACCTAAAATTGAGCGATACATTGCTGAAAGGGCCTCGAGTAGAGTAAAATAATGGTTCAAACCGCAAGTCTAACCGAATTTTCAAACCAAAGTTACGGCCGATTGAAATATAGGGGTAGTTGGGTTTCCCAGAGAGGCCGCCCTTTAAACAATCAGCCGTAACTTTGCACTGAAAAAAAAGGTTTGTTGGAAGAGCATGGGGCATTGCTAAAATAGCAATTGCTAATTGCAAAAAAACGTTACACTCTTCATTTTGCTGGACTGGCAAAACAGTAATTTGCAATTCTATAAAATGACAGTTTTGCTCGAATAACAAAATGTTTTGGAAGAATTGCAAACATTTACTTTGCAAAAATTGCAAATTAAGGATTGCAAAATTAGCAAAGTATGTTTGTCATTTGGACATTTTAAATTACAAAACTTACGAAATGAGTTTGGTAGACCAGCAATTTTCAATTTGCAATATCAACAATTTCCCTTTTGTTCAACCAGCAATTTTCAATTTGCAATATTAACAAAACTTTTTTGTTCAACCAACAATAATTTTACTGTACAAGTTACAATACATAACTCGCCATTCGACCATTATCAAATTGCAATTTATACTAGGTAATATTGTCATGCAATTAGGTTGGGCACACAGCGCGCTGCTACCAAATACCGCGGACACTGTGGTTATTCCTAATTTTTTAACTGTCAAGTTCCCGACCGGGATTTGAACCTACAACCTACCTATTCCTACAGATTCCTAATCCAGTATCCTATCCAATACACCAGCTAGAGCCGATGGTGAATGCGGACACAATTTCGGTATATAAGCTTGCGGGCGGCAAAAAAGGACAAATAGCAGTTGTTTAACGTCCGATTTGCATGAAATTTGGTAGCCAGGGGTATTTTTGGTCAAGAAAAACGAATCTAATGTTGGATTTTCAAAATTATAAAAACCATTTGGGATATATAGGGTGATTCAAAAATAATGCACCTTTTAACTTTTTTCCTTATCGATGGAACATTGCGCCATTTCCCTACGTTTATAGCTTTTTCAGGGGGTGCTATTTTCGATGGCTCTTACTCAAGAGATATAGTGGGGGGTGGAGGGGCTTAGTATAATAGATTGGGGGGTAACTTTATATACAGGGTGGCTGTAAAGTAACTGAAAGTGGTCATAACTTTTGCACTATTAAAGATATTTGGACGTGGTTTGCGCCGTTCTTTATCTTTTCGAAGGACCAATTCGCTAGGGAAATTTTCGAAATTAAGACCCCTGGGGAAGTTTCCCTAGGGTGGAGAGGTAAACTCGAAAACAACTATCTTTAAAATATGGGCAAAAATAGTTTCGGTCTATCTTGTACTGATATTTTGGGAGGTGCGATGGAACTTGATTTTAGGCGTCCAAAACTGGGATTACTTTTGATCCAGCCCATTGAGAACCGGGAAGAGGGAAGGAATGTCTATCAAAACACGAAAATCTTCATAACTTTTAAATAAAACGTTTGATTCAAGGGTGAAATTTGTAAAACAAAATTTAAATAATAGTTTTGTCCGATGGAAAAAAGTTATAAGTGCAGTTGATACGGTTAATTGAATCAGGCGTAACTCAAAGTAAAAAAAAACAAGCAGGGAAAATTCCAACACGCAGGTGTTGGAAAAGCTTGCCACTAAAGTCTGGACAGCTTTAATGCTTTTGCTAGCAATGATAATAATTAGACAGCATTCATTAAAAAGGAACCACGTGACATGGAGCTAATCTCGAGAAAATTGAGTCCAAAGTTGAAGAGCTAGCATTTAAACAAAAAACTTGGAATTACTTACGTTTTGATTTCATTCAACTACCGTGTTATGTTTTTGCATTTCAACACCGGAAAAAAGGAATTTCCTACGCAGGAAAGGTACCTACTTAATTTTTAGCGTTTAAAGTGACTTGGTTCCTTTCTTCTTTTTGTTTGGCATAATCACGAAAAACGAATCTCTAAGAGAAACCAAACGGCAGAGTTGGTTTACACTGTTGATTAATTTAAAATCCGTTAATCCGGACTTAAGTCCGTTCCCAATTCTATTAAAGGAACCAAGTCGGAGTTGGTTCCTTACGTGACTCGGATTAAGGTTTAACCTAATCAGAAAAAGGAACCAAGTTCTCATTTTATTTCATCATATATGGACAATGACTTCAATGAGGCTCACCAGCTCACTTTTACCTGGAATTTTGACAGGAAGTAGTTGTTATTAGAAGAAGCACTTGTCGCTTCGAGATTCAGTATTGCTACGTCTATCAATTAATAACTCAATTTTATCAAAAATGTCACTCGGTTCTTTTGTGACAAGTGCTGTCCAATTGAGCTTATTTGGTGAGAAATTATGAAAAAAATAAATTTAGATCAGATGTATCTATAAGGAGATGATTCAAAGGTGTTGTTTTTTGTGTTTGTTTTTGTTTTCTGTTTTTTGTTTTCAAAACTTTGGAGGGTTCTAGCTCAGAAGAGAAACATTTGCAGCACTTATTCATGTAGGAAAATAAAGCCTTAAATATATGTTGACCCCAAAAATACACTCCATAAGTTTGGCACTTAAGTTTTGAAACACACTATATTCTTGATATTTTGCCCCTCCACCCTTCATAGAACACAACATCTTGACCATGCAAATTTTTAAAATCACAGTTTGACTGTAGAGATATTTTCTTTTCCCCCCTTTCAACGAAAAAGGGGAAAATGGATCGCCTACAGTAGCGTCATTTGCGGGGGGCAACTGCCCCCCCTCCCCAAGGTTCGGCCAAAAGTGAAAAAGTGATGACTTTCTTTTTTCTTTTTTTTAGGAGAAGAAAAAAGTTTTGAACTAAAATTTGGTGGTCATTAACAAGTTTTGTTGGAATTTAGGGCCGTAAATGTGCAGGGCTGGAGAGTGTCTAAAATAATATTGATGAGCAAAAAAAAAAAAAAAAAAAAGGGTCATCACACTTTTGCCCCCCCCCCCCCCCAAGCCGAACCCGAAATGACGCCACTGATCGCCTATCTTTGATGTTCGACGTGCGCATGCACAGATTGTTCGGCTTTACGACTGCCATTTTGGCTTTCTTTATAATGCGTTTTGTGGGTTTATTAATGGATTTTATGACTATTTGATGCCGCCAATGTAATTTTCAGGCGATTTTACATCAGAATCAAAACTCTATAGCACTGTAGCAAAAGTTTGCAACAAACCCATTGAAAGCTGAAAAGAGAAAATTATTTGATAAGGCTCGATCTTTTTTACCCACATAAAGTATAGACAATAGATATTTCTAAATCCCTCCACCTTTTAAACGGCTTGTTCAGGGATCAAAAATGAGGTTGCGTTCTTTTGAAGTCAAAAAGCGTCATTTTCGGAAAAGGCATAATCACGAAAAACGAAACTTTAAGAGAAACCAAACGGCAGAGTTGGTTTACACTGTTGATTATTTTAAAATCCGTTAATCCGGACTTAAGTCCGTTCCCAATTCTATAAAAGGAACCAAGTCGGAGTTGGTTCCTTACGTGACTCGGATTAAGGTTTAACCTAATCAGCCAAAGGAACCAAGTTGTCATTTTATTTCATCATATGGACAATGACATCAATGAGGCTCACCAGCTCACTTTTACCTGGAATTTTGACGGGAAATAGTTGTTATTACAGAAGAAGCACTTGTTGCTTCGAGATTCAGTATGGCTAGCTCTATCAATCAATAACTCAATTTTATCAAAAACGTCACTCGGTTCTTTTGTGACAAGTGCTGTCCAATTCAGCTTGTTTGGTGAGAAATTATGAAAAAAATAAATTTAGATCAGATGTATCTATAAGGAGATGAGTCAAAGGCGTTGTTTTTGTGTGTTTGTTTTTTTGTGTTTGTTTTTTTTGTTTTTTGTTTTCAAAACTTTGGAGGGCTCTAGCTCAGAAGAGAAACATTTGCAGCACATACTCATGTAGGAAAATAAAGTCTTATATATATGTATGTTGACCCCAAAAATACACTCCATAAGTTTGGCACTTAAGTTTTAAAACACCCTGTTCTTGATATTTTGCTCCCCCCCGCCCCCTTCACAAAAGACAACATCTTGACCATGCACATTTTTAAAATCACAGTTTGACTGTAGAGATATTATCTCCCCCCCCCTTAACGAAAAAGGGGAGAATGGGTCACCTATCTCTGATGTTCGTCGTGCGCGTGCACAGATTGTTCGGCTTTACGACTGCAATTTTGGCTTTCTTTATAATGCGTTTTTTGGGTTTATTAGTAGATTTTATGACTATTTGATGCCGCCAATGTAATTTTCAGACAATTTTACATCAGAATCAAAACTCTATAGCACTGTAGCAAAAGTTTGCAACAAACCCATTGAAAGCTGAAAAGAGAAAATTATTTGATAAGGCTCGCTTTGACCGGACTCCGCACTCCGCAAGAGGCGCGCCCCAGCGCCCCAGCGAACGACCGAACGGATACAATTATGTTTTGCTTTTGTAATTAAAATAATTTGCTGTTTTATAAACAAATTGCAATTTTTGCAAACAAATGAATTTGCAATTTTCGTAAAAAAGTTAATTTGCAATTTGAGCAAAATACATTTTGTTACTTTTAAAAAATGTTATTGATGTTTTTCCAAAACAAATTGCAATTTTTGCAAAAATGTCAATTTGCAATTTGAGCAAATTGGAATTTTGCCATTTTTATAAATATTTTTGCAAATTGGCCGATTTATTTTGCTCGTATAGCATTATTTTAATTTGCAATTTTTACAATTTTTTTATTTGCTATAACTACAATTCAATTTTGCTCTTTTTGCTATTTGTATTGATAAACTAGCAAATTGTTTGTTATGTTTACATAAAAAATGAATGCAAAAACTGCAATATTTTAATTTGCAATATTTACAATTTTCATTTTGTAATTTTTACAAAACTATCGCTCAATTATCCATGAGCATGTATAAACCAGCAAATTGATTAATTTGCTATTTCAGCAAAGCAAATTTTGATATTCCAGCAATCATTTTTTTTTCAGTGTGGTATGAAGTGTCGGTTTGACTCGCAGTTTGAACCATTCTTTTTCTCTATTTAAGGCTCTTTCAGCCATGTATCGCTCAATTTTGGGTCATTTTTCTGAAGATCCCCCCTTGAGCCCCCACATCTTAAAACGACCGCCATTTTGAAAGGGAATAGTTTTTACGACTTTTGGAGGCATCATTTTTGTTGTCTCTTACTTAAAGACCTTTCATATGATGTATCACAAGCCATACCTTTACATTTGAAAATTTTTACGTAGGGCCCCCGGAAGCCCCAAAACTTTGGGGTGAGGGGACCTTGTACCCTTTTTCACAAAAATTGGCATGTGATACATCAAAAGAAATCCCTTGGTCTGCTCTTCCAGAAACCTCTTATAGTCTTTTCAAATCTAATGATTTGGAGGGTCACAGCGGCAGCGGTCAATCAAACATGGCCCCTAAATGTTTCAGAGACCACCCCTAACTCTGTAAAGCTAGGGTGGTTTTTAGGGAAAAAAACTCAAGGATGAAAAAGTTTTCTTTTTTATGCCGTGTTAGATTCCAAAGTCAAAACATACCCTTTTCATTTGAGTTTTTAGAGATACAGCTACCCACCCCCCTAAATAATCCCCAAGGGGTGGTTTTTGGGGGCTGAAAATATTTTCCCCGAATTCTTCGGGATCGATATACGTTACTCATGTTTTACCGAATTTGCCTTAGTTTGGCCACAATAAAAGCTGGCCAGATGGTCTGAAACACCCTGTGTAATACAATGATGACTGCTTTTCGACTATAGCAAACTATCTCCACCCTTCCCTCATTTTTTCCTTAAACCACTTCGTCAATGTTTATATTTTGAGAATAAGTACCTACATTTTTGTATTCTGCGCAGTGACTGATTGAAGAAATTATATTTTTTTCAACTGTTAATTTTACACTACATATACTGTAATACCTTATCGTTATTTAATATTATTCGAAAATAAATGTTAAATTATTAATATTGATTTGTTGTTTAATCATGCTTTATTTTTTGTCACAATTTGAGTGCGCATGATGATTGCAAAGAAAAAAAAAGAAAGTTAAAAAAGGGAGAAAGGCGTAGAAAAACATGAACGATTTTTTAGTGGCGCACAATCCAGATCCCCACCATCTCTTTCATGTTCCATTAGAATGAATAATGAATGAAAAAGGATGAAAGGATGAGGGGTGCTGTATCCTCTCGTCTGCCCTTTCCTAATGTCTTGTTGGATATAGATATACTTTCTCGCTGCACTACTCAATTTTGACGACCAAAAAGCTGACATTACTTACCTACCTCAAGACATATCCACTGTAAATAGTTTTTTTGCGAGAACGGCTTGAAATGGGAAAATCCGGACCAAAGTTTTACTATACAAATTAATTTCTAGAAATTCTGGGAAAGTATTATCAACATCCTCTCCAAGCAGCTCTTGCGTTTTTTCGGTGGGGATGGGGCTCTTGGAATATTCAATTAAACAGCAGTTAGCGGATGGCAGCGAATGTTTTAGTTTTGACTTCGAGGGACTCTAGCTAGAAGTGATTTTGGCGTTTGGTGTCCCCCGAAAAGTTCCAAACCTCAAATCTTCACCCGACACTGTAAATAAAATTCGCTTTAAAAGTACCTGATGGTAGATCTCGTTTCAGAAGTGTATGCGCACCTAAACCATAATCTTTGGCGAATTTTCAACTTTAATTCCTTCAAATCAAAACCGAACTTGCTTCTGACTTTATTCTTTGGCTTTTATAGTGTTCCTCATTGAAAAGTGAACTCTAAATTTCATTTTCATTCATTTTTTTGGAAGCTATCAGAAATAATGTTGACAAATTCCAAAGATTATCGGTCGAGGAGCGCCTACACTTCTGAAACTACCTCTAACGCGACGCGAGGCTCGAACGCGGATAAATTTCAAATGGTCGGCGCGCCAAAAGAAAATTCACTCTTTCCAGTGTTGATATTTTTGATAATAATGCAATTGATGGATCAAAGTTGATATTCAACGAAATCGGGTTTTATACATTCCCTTTTTATTCTCAAGACTGCATTTTATCAACAATTATGAGTCCCGGAAGATCCGCTAACATAGAATACTTACTTCATTAACTAATTAAGGTGGATCCTCAGCGTTTAGTTCCATATTCTGCCACCAGAAAAAAATTCGTTCTTTAAATGGAAAAAAATAATGTTAAACGCAAAAGAATGAAAAAACGGGCTTCGATGGAGCCTCGGAAGCAATCTAAGGAACATTTTAGCACAAACCGTATGCTAAAATGTTACGAAATAAGCGAGAAACTATTGAATTTCGTAAACCCCTTAATGGCGTCCAATATAGAATTGGACGCCATTTGGGGGTTTACGAAATTCAATAGTTTCTCGCTTATTTCGTAACATTTCAGCATACGGTTTGTACGAAAATGTTCCTTAGATTGCTTCCGAGGCTCCATCGAAGCCCTTTTTCTCATTTTTTTGCGTTTACCATTATTTTTTTCCATTTAAAGATCGTATTTTTCTCTGGTGGCAGAATATGGAACTAAACGCTGAGGATCCACCTTAAGATCCTCTGGGGACTATTTATTACTCCTCATGCTATTTTTATTAACAGGGTGGCAGCAGTGTATGTGTATACACTGTTGCCAGTCAGTAATTATGTTGTCCGCAATAATTATTTAAACTAATTGGCTCTTTATTTAAAAGTCAAAAATACTTTTTTGAAAATTTTCCATAAAGAGTGAAACATGTTTCATACCTCTTCATCTTTCTTATTTTTTTTGCATGATTTGTTGTAATCTTTAGATTTGTTGCCTACATGCGGCAACAGTGTCTCAACATAGTCTTCAAACATGGCTGCTGACCGCTGTTTTGAAATTAGACTTGACTGACGTTTATCTGGAATCCGGGTAAAATGACGTTGGCATGTGGCGGAAATCTATGATTATGAGAAACGTGTCGCTTATTATTCTCTTAAATTAAAATTGTTGGGTGTCTTCAAGGTGTGAGAACGCTTAAATCTTCGCTGAAATTTGGCCTTGCTTCCAACCGGTATCACAATTTTGTATTTAATGACGTGTACTTTCATTTTTACCTTTCGTTTTTAACCTAAACTTCGCACTCCCTCAGTTCACTTTTATGATATCAGTTCCAATATGATACCGCTAATATCGGTTGCCGTACTCTTGTTCTCTTGCGTTGATTTTCGCAGTGCCGAAAGTCGAAATGGTCTTCAAACCGTCAACGACGATGAGCTATTAGATTTATACCGATCTGAAAGTTTTGTTGTGGTTCTATTTGGTAAGTATTCGCATGTTTGTTCTTAACTAAGCTGTTAAGTAAAACGTAAGTAATTTTGCTACGTCTCTTATTGAAGCTGCTCCGCTTTCACTGAGAGAAAGGAGATCCGTAGGGTACCTAAACATTAACTAACTTTGGTCAGTTTTTCTCTTTTGCTTGGGTTATCAGTGAACCATATGTCAAGGGTTGCCAGACATGACGATTTTGGCCGGTTTCGTTCTGCTTTATGGCCTTAGATTTTGCTGAGGATGGTTCAGAATGGTGCATTGCTCTACGTGTTTAGTTTAGATGTAATTTCTAATAATAATTCATAGTCTAAAACACGAAAAGGTAAGTGAACAGCAGGGTGACAAGGAGTTTTCGTTTCGTAATCTCATCAAGTTGATGATCGAGAACGCAATACACTTATGATTTGTGTTCATGTTTTGAGTAGGCATTCTGTTAAAACCCCTTTTAAACCTATGATTTATGAATGAAAGATTTAGTCGAGAAGCTAAGCCTTTTTTGATAGCTAAGGATTCATCGGCGATTCTTTGTAGAGATATATGGGTTTGTATCGGAGTGACAACCTGGAAGATAAACCCCCCATGATAATTATGTGCACTTGTTCTCAACTCCATATAGTTATGATAGGAATGTGCACAATCACCGCCAGTGCAACGAAAATAAAAAAAAAACTTTTACAAGCAAAATTGGTGAGTTGCAGCTTGTATGGATTGTACTTTTGACTGAAATATTATCTTTGATGATTGAGCTCCTCTTGTGTTTCCATTTAAACACATTTAAGACTTCCGTAACTGTTGCATTTCTTTAACTTGTATGTGTCTTTTTTTTCTTTCAGTCAAGAAGAATTGTGGACCAGAATGTGATAAGGTTGAAAATGAAATCCTTAAAGTTAGAGAAGATTTAGTTGACTCCCTGAATGCCTGGGTGGTGAAAGCGGAAGATAGTCAGTTGCTGCGACTTTATTCACCTTCCCCTGAACCTCAGCTTGTATTTGTTCGACATGGTGTTCCTCTTCTTTACTCGGGTAGGTTACTTCTTTTTCTCGCTTAAGATATTTTCTATGCTTCTCCTCTCAAGAAAGTCCATCATCCAATTTAATTTATTTAGTCTTTATTTTTCTATTATATTTCTGTCTATTGCTGATGTAGCAAGGTGCTATGAAACCTTACCTTAGTTTCTCGACTGTTGTGCTTGACCAACTAGAATGGTTTGTGGTAAACCATATGGGTCCGTTGCAAACTTTTGCTACAGCCATTATTTTCAAAATTTCTTCTGTAGTAAGCATTTAACTATCATCAGTTTATTATTTATATGAAGAAAAAACAATGAAAGCGGGCTTTAATAAATACTTAGAAAGTAAATATTTAATGGTGGGAATAATCCCAGAGAATAAATTCCTAGAAATTAAAAGTCACTAAGAGCAGGTATTTGCGGAAAATGAGAGTCTAGCCAGCTCCCAACCTAATGCCCTGACTTTGTTTCTTTTGCCTCTATTTAAGTCAGTTTTGCTAATTAAATTTTTTAGGGTCTCAAGAAATTTTGCTCAAAACGAGGTAGAGCGTTTAGTTCAGTTCCAGTGGTGGCTCATGAACAATCGACTATCATTTAGAACCAAAGCTAAAGTATCAATTTTTTGGAGTTTCAATTGAACCGCCTGAAGGTCAATTCTTTTTCTTTGGTTCAAATGTAAGGGATATCAATACATTGCAATTAATGAGCTGCCACTGACAGTTCCCACAAGGATCGGGTTGGGGTCAGATCCTTTGGTAACCTTGTACCTTTGCTTTAGAAATAATTTGATGTTAATCTCTGGTTTCGTCTGCAGACAAGATTGTTGATGAACTGATACTGCACACTTTTACGTATAACAAAGATCCAGTTGTTAAAGAATTGAACGATGACAACTTTGAACATTTGACCCAAGCGGCCTCGGGAGCAACAACCGGTGATTGGTTTATCATGTTGTAAGTTCTTTAACTTTCTCTCTACTCCACTATGCAGGGTGTTGAAGAAAATTTGTACCATCTCGAATTTCTAGCAAACTGCTTCGAATTTCAGAAAATGCCAAATAACGTTTACATTATTTTCGAGGGGGACACATTTTTGGGGGGGTTTCGTTTTTCCCGCCCCCCAGGGGGCGCAGGGAGGGGGCCTCATCCCCCCTAACTTGAATATTTCAAATGGCGACCCCCATCTTGTGATACATTGATCGAAAAAGCATGAAATTCTAAGACTTTTGGCGCAAACTGAAGGTCGATCTCGTTTTTCGTGTTTGATATATTGTAGGTCAAAGTTCGATTTTAACCTATTTTCCAAAAATCATAGCTCCAGTTTCAAAAGTCGTAATTTAAAAAACTTTGGACCTAAAATACTCTAAATTGCAAGGTCTTTTCAGAAAAAATACAACCTTGGGCTGAAATGACTCAAAATTAAATTTTATGGCCCACAAAATTCTGTCAATTATTTTTTGATTTTCCGAACTTTGAGGGCTCGAAAAAAAGGAACGATTGCGATTTTCAAAAAACGCTGAAACCTGTGTACATTATTATTTTTTTTTCACTTTTGAGGAAGTTTTTGTTCTCCCCAGCCCTCAGGGTGGTTGGTATAGTCAGGGGCGCACCCTCCCTCCCCTGAAGAATGGGGAGAACAAAACCCCCCTCAAAAGTTACTTTTATAAACAATAATGTACCTATACGAGTTTCAGCGTTTTTTGAAAATCGTAACCGTTCCTCTTTTTTCAGGCCCTCAAAGTTCGTAAAATCAAAAAAAAATTGACAAAATTTTGTGGGCCATAAAATTTAATTTTGAGTCATTTCAGCCCAAGGTTGTATTTTTAGCTGAAAAGACCTTGCAATTTAGAGTATTTTAGGTCCCAAGTTTTTTAAATTACGACTGTTGAAACTGGAGCTATGATTTTTTGAAAGTAGGTGGAAATCGAACTTTGACCTTCGATATATTGAACACGAAAAACGAGATCGACCATCGGTTAGCGCCAAAAGTCTTAGAATTTCATGCTCTTTTGATCAATGTATTGCAAGATGGGGGTCGCCTTTTGAAATATTCGAGTCAGGGGGGATGGGGCCCCGCGCTCCCGGAGGGTGGGGAAAATGAAACTTCGCTAAAAATTTGTCCCGCTCGAAAATATTTTGGACATGTTTCCGCGTTTTCCGAAATTCAAAGCCGTTTGCGAGAAATTCGAGATGGTACATATTTTCTTTAACTCCCTGTATTATCATTATAAGCCAACAGAAGTATTTCAGTTTCCCCTCTAAAATTTACTCCAATTTTTCTCGAGAATTAAGTCAGAACTCAGAATCATTGTCCCCTCAGCTGTTCAAACATATGTACTAAACATATGTATACGGCCTTTTACAATCGGACTTGTGTAATGCCTAGGTGAATAGTATGCTGCTCATTTCATGGCCATAAAAATTCAGATTTGATGCGCACTTTGACCTCCCAAAAATAGTTGTATCAAAATTTACTTTCGTTCACTCTACCGCTAATGTAAGCTGACAAATTTAGTGATTTCAAGTATTTTTTTAAGGTTTTTCTTGACTAATTCTCATACTATAATGTTTTGAAGCGAGAAAGCACAGTTTTTGAAGCACGCTGTGTTTGAAATGACATTCTGAGAGAACCAGTCTTTAGTAAAACCTAATCTGTAAAAAGCACTAGATATAACAGCTTCTTAGCTACTGAATGAACTAATTTAAATTTCAAGACAACTATACGTGGCAAGACCCAAGACTAAAGTGCACCAAGTCTGATTTTTTGCAGCCATGAAATGAGCCGAATGCTATTTACCTCGGCATTTCACAAACCTCCTGTAAAATATCTGAGCATGTAAATTGCTTGCGACATATCTATATTATGGTTTTTGATTTTAAGTCAATACAGAGCACTGGGGCCGAAAAATGTTGGTTCGAAATACTACTCCTCCTAGATGCATGGTGAGGCCGTAAACTATCTATTAGCATGCTCGAATCCTCACCATCCACCAATGTAGTTTGACCATTTCGGACCAACATTTTTCGGCCCCTGAAGCAATGCGAACTTATCAACCTCCAAGTCTCAGTCCACTGGTCTGCCACTATTTTTCTGAGTCTGGCTGCACATAGTTAAGTTGATAAACTGATCAATATATCCTATAGTTTATTTTGCACCAGAAAAATATATCTTGCTCTTCACCTCTTTATTGTGTTCAGTAAACCGAGTTTTGTGCCTCATGTTTTTTTTTTTTCAAATTTCGAACAGAGGAGATAATGCTTTCTTGCCCCTTATTTTTTAGCTACTCAACTGATTGTGTGGAGTGTCAGCGTTTACAAGCTCGCTGGGAAGCAGTTGGTGCGCAGCTACGGACTAGAATGAATGTTGCTAGAGTTAATCGTCAAACAACCGGTCGTGTAACATCCAGGCGTTTTGGAGTCTTTGAAGTTCCTGTCTTCATTTTGTAAGTTTTTGTATTGTTCAATTTATTTCTTTATTCAGAAAATATACGGGACAAGTCGGTGACAAAATGTTAACAGTGAACAAGTTTACAATTGAAGGCTGGTCGGTCAAAAGGGTGGATGTTCAACATCCGCTCTGTAGACAGAAGACAGATTTCTTATTCCGAGTATCCTCAATCTACCAAGTACCAAATTTCATAAAGAAATCTGCAACTTTGAGTTCACCGCAAGAGACAGTAACAAATAAAATAGTACAAGCTGGTGGGGGTGAATAATGCAAGGTAGAACTTTGAACGTAATTTTCTCAAAACTGGCTGTAAACCAGCTCTTCTAATTTCTTATCCTTTGCAGTATTCTTTGCCATCCACACTGACGTGTGTTTGAATGAATGCTCATTTGGTGCGCCATTCGGCTGGGCGAAATGCACTTGAAAGTGAGTACGCGGTTCAAGATATAAATTTTGTGAGAAAAAAATTGGGTGACCAAAAGTTCAGGCTTCAGCTTTGACTGAAACTGTCTGTTCTCAGCTGCCATCATAATCCTTAATGCGCAATTTAAGATCGGCTCCTGCAAAAAAAAACAACTAATTCTTTGCTCTATTCATGCTTGTGATGCGATGTGATGCATCCATTTTTTTTTTTTTTTTGATTTTTTGTTTTTTGTTGCTTTATCATCGTAATTTCAGTTGCTTGTAATTGTGGCTCAGTTTGCCTTACAGGTGGGAGATTTATTAGATTGTATTCCTGTGGCGTCTAGATAAAATGGTTAATTGGCTTAACTTTGCTGTTTCTTATTCTGAGAGCTACGTTAATCTAATACTTTCTTCTCTTTTTTTTCAGCTTTAGGCATCAAAAGATGTATAGGTACAATGTACCTAAATTAGATGTCCCATCCTTGGTTCAATTTGCATCTGACTGGTACCGAAATGTTCGTGCAGAACCTGTCCCTCATCCGAAAACACCATTGTAAGTTAAAGTTCATTTATTTGTTTATTCAGAAGGCATATTTGGCAGGAGCCCAAGAAGAGTCACAGAAATGTAACAAAATTCTAAAAAAATGTTAAATTAAAGCTGGATGAAGTTTGAAAGACAGTAATTTGACGAGAATATAGTTGGAATCTAACAAGACTTTTAATTGACAAGAGATAGCAAAAAGACATTAAGTTAGTCATCATTTATTTTATTATTAAGTTCAGTTCTAAAAGAGGCTGAATTTTTATTCTTCTCATCGAAAATATTGTCGACAGACCTTACAGCTTATCATAATTGTCTCTCCCCAAATAAGATTGGTTGCAAAGAAATTTGTCTATAAAATGGGTTAAAAAATTCTCACTAGTGACCCCACTGAAAACTACCCGTGGTTTTGGGGTCGTATCGAAGTACCACGGAATATCATCGGAGAGCAACCCGCTCTTGCTGGAGTTGGTGAGCAGTCCAATTGTTCTCATGCTGATGTGGAGAGCTCACTTTAAAATGGATTCACAGAACTGCTGGAGTGAGATCAAATTCGTTGGACAAAAAAGGTTGTTTATTGCATCTAGCTGCTGTACAAAAAAATTGGTTTAAAACTTAGACTCCAGAGATAGTAGAAAAATTGGATGAAATATCTGATTCCCCTATTTGAACAAACGGGAATTTAAACATCCCAATATTTGAGGACCTCCAAATAACCTTTCTGGGTACCCTTGTTTCTATAGGGACTCCAAGTGTGACATCAAAAATGATTCACACAATTATTTTCAAGTTTCTGTTCTCTCTCTTTTTCAGCGATGACTTCACTCAGATGATAGCAGATTATCTGAAAGAAAACCCCTGGACATTAAAGATAGGATCGGCAGTAATTAGTTTGATCATTTTGATCAACGTCTACTTCAGATTCAAACCTAAGAAGCAGAAAGAGAAGAAATCAAAATCAACTAGCTCCTCATCCAAATCGAAAGATAAATCAAAAGAAACATCAAAAGATAAATTGAAAGATACATCGAAAGATACTGCCAAGGACAAGTAAATTCCTTCAAGATTTGCTCAAGTGAAAACCGTTTTATGTACCTTTGTTAGCTCTTTGAATTTTTTTTTATTTATCATTATTAGGACACTTTTGTTCCTTACTATAAGATCTTATCTGTCCTTTGTTGCTCTATGTTACACCTCTCTCATTTTAGGAGAGTCATCTGTTTCTTTCCGTCCCATGTAAAACATGGTCATGTTAAAGTACACTTTTCTCAGGAACCAAATAAGATAATAATAAAAAAAAAAAAAAAAAAAAAAAAAAAAAAATTTACAAAAACTCTCATCTAATTGTTCCGATGAAACAGACGAGTCCAATCAAAAAAAGCTATTTTTAAATTATCTTCATTGGTACCTGAGAAAAGTGTAGGTACCTACATATATGGTAAATACGACTACCTATATTTTATGTATACATAATTGATAGGGACAGACAACTCCCCTTTATGAACTCAAAATTAAATTTCTAGTTCAACTAGAACAAGGATCAGTTCACACCATTTTAATCACTAACTAGCAGTTTGTCATATGTTCAGCCTCTTTCATCCTTTATCCAAGGTGAATCCTCAACACTAGGCTCCAATTTCAGCCTCTTGAATGCTTTTGATGGGATGATGGCAAACCACTGATTGTACTGTATTTATCTGTGCACAGTCTGCCCAAAAGTTCTTAAACTCCCTTAAATTCTTTCGTCTGAAGTAGAGAACGTCTGGAAACAAGCACATGAAACTGTATGTATTTTAAAACATTGTAACCTAACGGGCTTACTACTTCTCACAGATTAAAAATATTCTAATTACAGCTTACGCTCAAGAGCAAAAAATGAGACAAAGTCGAGATGCTAATTTACGCTCGATTTAGCATGGTTACCGCTTGACTTCTCTCTTGCAAAGTTTCTGGACTTTCGGGTAGACTGTTGAATTAAAATAGTTCCATGAACCCATGGCGAAATCGAGTAGAGAGAGCACTGTTCCGATCAAATTGACTTGAATCGACCATTGAGATATCATGCTTCAGTCTAGACTCGATTCGCTCGTAGCATCCAGAGACCATATATGTATAGGAGTGATTACTGATTAGGTCAAGTGGTATCAATGGTAGAAAAAAAACAAAATGTTGAAGGGCCTTTTAAATTCCGAAGCCTGTTTATAGATTTGTAAGTATGTAAATAGGTTGAATTTTGCTAGCTGTGATTGGTCTAGGACAAGGACTGCTGCATTTAAAAAACTATGTTTGAGATGTATGTTGAAGAATATTGAAGGTTTCTTATGGAAAGCCTAAAATATTGCAGGGGCCAAATAGAGAACAGGACTGATGGTCCTCTTGCCTGATGAATCTTAAAGGCGTAAGTGAGTTACGGCAAGTCCTGACTGAGCGCAAGTCACTTATGCCGTCAACATCCATCAGGCAATAGGACCGCCTGTCTTGTACTCTGTTAACCGTTTCACTCCCATCAGCATACATGTACGCCAGACAGCTCCCTGGTACTATGGGCATACATATATGCTTTGTGATGACATTCTAGGTTGTCTTTGGGCGCTGTCGCAGCAGCACCGTGTATAGTCAACCATATACTCTATCTGTTGGCGAGAACTACTAATTTTCATAATTGCCAACACAGTGCCCGCTGGTGTCAAATTTGTACTGCAGTGCAAACAGAAACTATCTTGATTTATCTCTTTTTTCTTAGTCCAGCGGTGCTGCTGCTTCAACTTTTTCTTTTGAGTAAAAAGGTTATCAAAACAAGACGTTGGTTGGTGATCAATGATAACGGATAATAGCTTTTTGATTGTTTCTTCTACACAAACTCAGCTTGCTGCTGCTCTAATTTCAGACAGAGACCTTTAATGGAAGAAAATTCTTTATCATGACAGTTGTGTAATGTGTTAATACATATACCAGAAACAACATTTATTCGTTAGGTTAGGTATCTAAATTAGATACCTCGCAATTTTTTTTTTTTTTTTACATGAAAATGGAAGAGACTAAGTCTTTCTTTCAGTTTGGCTGCCGATGGGTTAAAGGAAAAAAATCCTGTCAGTTGCAGCAGCTGCTTCTTTTTCATGCCTTACATACTTTAAACTTCATGAAAGAAATTAGATCAAACTTGCGTTCTTTCTTGCATCAAGATAATTTTGCCGGTTAAAAACATGGCACCAATTGTGATTTAGAGTGCGAGATCATTCTAATTCATATTTTTTTATAAGAATTCTTACAAGACTGAGTATAAGGCAGCATCTTTGTATTTAATTTTAGGAAGGAGACAAATGCAATGATCAACCCAAGAACTGTAGCCAAAGGACGCTAACAGTTCATGACGGAGCATTAAGTGTGCTCCGTGAATTTTTTTTCCTTTTTTCAAAGTCTAACGAAATTTAAAAATCAAAGATTTGAAGTAGGTACTGAAGATTATTGTTTCTTAACAATTTTTCTTTTTTGTATTTTGCAGGGGAGTAATTGTGAGGGATCGTACCGTATTTGTATTGATTCGCTGTTGAGTTCATGTTATTATTATGAGTGGTTTATCTTTTGAATGGTCATTTTGATAGAAACCTCTCTATATTTAGGAAAATTCGATAATGACTAGTCACCTACCAAACACATCGTAGAGAATAAAGGGTTTCTATCAGAATGTCTACTCAAAAGATACCACCCATATGCATGGAATGTACTCAATCTTTGATTCAATTGGGTTGCAATAGGATACAATCCTTTATCATTACCCTCCTGGCATTAATAATTTTTAGAGGAAGAAGAAATTCCCAGCTTGTCTAATGAACAACCAGACCCCCTTTAATGCCAAACCATTGCTGAGGTTGAACTCCTTTTTATTTTGTTTTAAACAATGAAATGTCTCTGTTGAAGCAAAATTTTCTCTCAATTTTAGGGGAATAAGTAGCAGCCCCACCCTATCCAGATTCTTTTCCTAAGGGCATGAATTAACTGTTTGTTTTTCATTTTTAAATATTCAGCTAGGTAAAAAATACATCAGTTTTGCTGTAATTTATTGCATGTGTGGTACGATAAAAAATTAACCAAGCAGTATCACAAACAATTGTGTCTCCATTTGTAAAGTTATGTTCCTGAGAGGAGAATAAGCTGTACTTTGTTGTAACAATAGTGATGCTGATGTTAGCTATATTTTTGCTTTATCTCCTACCCATAAACTGATTGTAATTTTAACGACTTTTTGTGAAATTGGGCTTTTCCAATAATTCAGAAGATTTTTTGTGGTCTTTAAGTTCAGCTAATGAAATGCATGCTTTTGAATTTATCTTCTACTAGTTTATGAAGCATTGACATTTTGAGCTTGGTGCCTGTCAGGCAGCATGCATTTTAACAGTCATTAAGACCCTAAAAACTTTTCAGAACCAACTGTGGTCAGCGAGGCCTCTAATCACACTCAATTAAATTAGCAATCATTTTTCTGGTAAATAAGCAAAAATGCTTTGAAGATCAGCATTCCGGATGCCTAAACAAAGTAGGGCTATAAGGTATTTCTCAATACACTATCCTCAAGATACCATAGTTAATTACTGTTTCTATTTTTGTAGTCGTTAATTTAGTGTAGATATTTTGTGTCTTTGAGCAGCTCCTTATTTTCTTCTGCATTGAAATTTGTGTGATTTTAATATTACCAATATCTGCCCAATTGTAAAGTTTTTTTCTTTGTTTCTTACAAATGTGATTTTGTACATTTTTTTAAATAAATTTATTTTTTTACGCAAACACGTATTACTTACATTGCCAAGAGGAACCACATATTTTCAAATAATCTTTGTTCCCAAAGTTTCAATGCATCACAAGTTAAGATTTCTAGAACAAGTAATCTAGGTCCCAAGTGTTTCAAGTTATATTCAGTCAGATAAAAGCACAAGTGTAAGAATTACAAAGAAATAGAGGAGAAACAAAGGATGAAAGATCATACTTTAATAATCTCTAATAATCAATTGGACAGCTTTAGGCAGAAGGGAACCAACATGTCTGTTTGTTCATTTCAGTAGGGAAACAACTGAATAGGAGTCCCTTGCAGGCTCCCATATATGTTTTTGCCCCCTGTAGGCAAGCATAAAATTTCCGTCCCTGCCGTTTACCAATGCGCAAGTTGAGGGGATGGAGAGGGTTGAGGGGTTCTTGCCTCTATTTTGCTTGAGAGATTGACTCAATTTCCATTAAAATATAAGCAAATTAAAACTATGAAAAAATAAAGGAAGATTTTAACAATGAAAAAATAAATTATATTTTAAAATTACAAATAATACACTCGCAAATACTTAAACTTTCAATCACAAGAGAAAATCGTTGACAGTAAAATAAATAAATAAAAAAGAATTCTGCGAATGTTGAAACAAATTTTAGAAAAGCTAATCTACAAACATAATAAAGATGCCAAGGGTGTAAAATTTTTAGAGGACAGATAAAACGTATTGTTGAGCAAAGGAAACTTCATACAAGAAACAGTCTGTATACAAAAACTGTTCATGAAAAAACTGCCGAGCGTGAAAAGGCTTAGATTCTAAGTGAGACCCTTGGCGTTGAAGAAGGCATTCTACACTAACAATAAAACTCAGGAAAAGCTACTCAACAAATATCAAGGCAGGATGGCAGTATGACTGAGTCAGAACAAAAAGAACATCTTCGAAAGAACACTCGTATCAAATTAATGAATAAATTATCATTTTTTCTTGTCTTGATTTACTTGTAGGAGCAGCTTAATTAATTAAAATCAGTCAAACCTTCAGAAATTTGAGGGGCAAATAGGGAGCAGAGCTTAAATTATGTATGATCCTCTTGGTTCTGCCTGAAAGCAACAGATTACTCAAAACTACATTTCCTGCAGTTTGCAATTAATGGATGATTCTACATGGGAACCATTTGATAAAAAACATTATTTGGGCCCAGCAAAAGCATCATGAGCAAGTCGAAAGATGGATTGATTAAATGTTCGGTTTGCAAGCAGTAATCGATTCAGACTGCACCAGAAATGAAAGGCATTTAGCAAAACAAACTAGAATCACACTAAAAAACAAGTTCGATTTGCAGCTTGATTAGGCAGTCAAAATCGATCACACTTCCAATCGAGCAGCCAATTTGATCGCAACAGCGTAGAGCTGATCAATTTGGGCTTAAATGGACATTTATCTGAAAGACTCCGTAGGCGTAGCTACAATGGGGCCAGGGGGGTCTGGTTACCCCCAGAAAATCCGATGATGAAAAAAAAAGAACATTAATAATAAATAAAAAAAAAAATAACTAAATAAATGTAAACGACAAAATAAAAACCACTTTTGTGGCTTATTTTATATTCTACGATGTATTCTTTGAGTACAAAGCAAAAAAATAAAGTTGTAAAATTGGTTTTTTCTGATTTGATAACTTTTTGTTTGTTTTTGTTTTACTTTTTTTATGACAAAGGAACATACAAGTATGCTTAAAATACCTGAAATCACGTCTGATGGCCCCTAAATTTGCAAGTGGAGTTTCCAAATTTGGTCCCCTCCAGAAATATTTTCTAGCTACGTCCATGAAAGACTCATTCAACCAAATAATTTGGTCATGATGACTTTTTTATTTCCTCCTCACTTATTTCTATGTATGTATACAAATAGATTCAGCTTCCATTGAAAAAAAAAAAAAAAAAGAGAAAAAAGTACGATTATTGTATGAATGAAATAAGTATAATAAGATATACTTTGATGATCACAGATCTACGATGTGAGTATAGTGACTTTAGTATCACTATGAAATGGGTGACAAGATTTTAGAGATCTTCATTCTTAAAATGATACATTATGCGTATGGAGAATGAATATGAGAAATTGTTCTCGTTTTACAAGAATACCCAAAAAACAAATAAATAGTCACCCAGAGATATAAAAGACATTTTTAAAAAAATTAACCTAATAGGTAGGTACAGTCAGCGAATCAAATAATGTCAGTCAACTCCTTAAATTTTGACAGGGTAGGTCACCTGCAATGCTTCAATTCATTGTGTTAAGTATTGCAGGTTGCCTTCCTAATCCAAAATTTAAGGAGGCAACAGACAATCTTTAATTCGTTGACAGTACATCCGACTCAAATTGCACTAATTTTTCACACGGGTTTTTAGATTATATCATATTGCACATACTAGTTTACAGAGTTAGTTCACGCATTAAAAACCTAGCGAGTTGCCTAGTCCGCGATCAAAGTAAGAGCTCAAAATCTAGATCATCAGTGGGGTTGATGACAGTTGACTCACAGAGATCTGCCATCCGCAGAACTTTGAGAGTTAACGATGATGCCGAGACAACTCAAAATTAATTATTGACTAGTTCGGACTACATCGATAATTCTCAAAGTTTTGCAAGATGTAGATTTTTGAGTCAATGGTCACTAACCTCACTGAAGTGCTACTTTGTGAGATCTCATTTTGATCTTGGCCAACTGACTTAACAATTGACATCAATGATTTTTCAAGGGTGCAACTGGAAACAGGGTTGCAAGCATCAGCAATCAATAAGTGAAAAAAAAGTCATTATTGTTGATCTGCAAGCAAAAACTTAACTGGCTGTCAGAATTCAGTTTGTAATCACTAATTATTCAGGAAAAAGGCAAGAAATTTACGAACACAGCTAATCACCTAGACCAAGCCTCAAAATCTGATAAAACATTTTTTCAATTGACAGCTGGAGAGAAAGTACGCTGAGAAAAACAATATTTTAGAATGGACCAGAATTCTGTTTTGGAAAGTACTGATCAAAACTACAGTAACTAGCATTTACCAGATTTCAGCATAAATTTACAGGAATTCCAGTTGCCTCAAAAAGAATTCTGTTTAAGATGATTCCAGGGTCGATTAGTTCGAACCGAGGACACCTCGTTCCGCTGCTCAAAAAGTCAACATATTTTGGCTACAATTCATGAATTTACGGAAAAAGCACAAATTTGTGGAATGTCAGCATCTACAAACATGCCTCAGAAAGTTATCTTGAAAGTTTCAGGCTGAAATACCTCAAAATAAAGCCAGAAATTATGAAATACATAAACTTCCCATAAGACTCAATAAGTGCGAGTGAGGCAGATACACATATTATTACTTGTACTCACTCGCACTCATTAAGCTTATGGTGAAATGAATTTCACAAATTTCAATCGTAATTCTCAACCAATTTGCTCCTTAAGGGCTTAAAAATCCAAAAACAAATTTGCAGGTGCCGACATTCTTTGATTTGGCGTTTTTTCTTTGTTTTCAACATAAAATGCCAAAAACACAACTTTTCCCAGTACAGCACTTGGTGGTGCTATTTATGGGATTGAAATCTGGAAAAGTTTTGCCTGGAATCACCTTCATACTTCCCTAAACAGAATTCCAGTCAGTATAACTGGAAATTTTTTTCACTGCAAGCAGAGACTAAGAATTTTGCTTTGACAGTTCCTTAAGAAGTCCGAATAGACAAAAAGCTAAATATCATTTAGATGAAAAGTATAAATTAAAAGATGGGTGTTTTTTTGTTTTGTTTGTTCTTGTTTTCCCACAAAAATGAGAGGCTCATTATTAAGGATTTAATAAATTTTGAGGGCACTTCATATTGACTCATGAAAAAATACTAGGGTCAAAAAGTTAAAAATACTCAACACTTTTCTTGAAAACTTTGAAAATTCAAAGCAAAGTCCTTGCAGTCAATTTCAGCACAACATTAGAGAAAAAAAACGATTTACAGAAAATCCTTTGACTCCTGACTTACAAGTGTCTAAAATAAATAAAAAATGCAGGAAAAGAACAAAAAACTTGCAGTTAAAAAGCAATACCACACTAAAGGAACTGAAAGTAAATTTTGATTGTGCGATTCAGCTCAAAAAACAGAGTGGGGATGTTGAAAACTGCAAAAGGCGACAAGTTTTGAAAATAACTGACATTAAAAATAATGTTGAACAATATTTTTTTTTTTTTTTTAAGGATGAGTAAGTAAGTGGGAATACGTATCACATAAGAGGCATCAAATCTGACAAGAGGCTAATTATTTTGGAGCAAGACTGTAACAGGAGAAGATAGCCGTCAAGATTTCCAGAGAGGTCATGAAATGGAAAGTGAACACTTAACAAAATGAACACTCAAATTTAAAATTGAACAGAATATTTAGATCTTGGACCAGTGATGAAAGATTCTTTTGAATAATTCACAAGCTCAATAGGAACTTAAATTTTAAGTACGGCTCTAGGATTACTTGTGAGAACTTTGCGAATATTATTTTCAAATCTCTCTTTAATGCTACTAAATTCCATGACATTTTTTGGCTTGGCCTGTATCCAGAACTTATCAAATTCCACAAATATATAACAGTAAAACAGATGAAAATACTCTAGGGATGGCAACTTGGAGCAAATGTTGTACATGTGAGTTTTCGCTACATTCTCAATCATCAATCGATATGCCATACTTGTTAAATTGATTCCCACGATAGCAAACCCATATCCATATGATGGATGATTCGAATGAGTTAAAACCTGTCTTGCAGATGAAGGATACTCAGATGCAAAAAATAGCAGGTTTTCTAAACCTAAAATTCCCATTCCTCGAAAGTCCGTCTTCGGATCAGTACCTTGGAATCCTATTTCTTGCCATTGTTTGGAAACTCTGGATGTTAAAGGTGTGCTCGGCTTTAAAAGTGACCACAACTGTAGGAGTTTCCCTTCGTGGTCTGCATTCGTGGAATCATAATTAGTGCCCGCAAGGCTCATTATTTCATATCCTAATTGATTGTAGCCCCAAATCACTTCAACACTCTGTCTTAAAAAGACTGGAAATTTCGGATGAGCAAGAGCGTTAATTTGTTTAACCACTAACACAGTTTCGACTAAATACTGCAAGGCAAATTCCAACTTGTTCCCTCTGAGCTGCCTCTCTTGACTTGCTCGGTTTAGATAGGCCACAGCTGCTTTAATTTCTTTGCTATTGGAGCGTAGAAGAGAGCGCTCCACACTCCGATGCCTCGGCGCTCCTTCGGGTGCACCATAACAAATTCTTTGAAGTTCACAAAGTCCGGTGGTTCTTCTTAAGAACCATTTGACAATCGGATGAACATAATAATATAAACACGAGAGATAGTGTTTGAAGTTCTGCATAAAGAGCATAAACATTTTAGAAGTGCACTTCGCAATCATTCTTGAAAAAAAATCTTACCCTATCCTCCCACTACTAACTGAGTCTTTGAGAAAACATTATTTCTGATCACACAAACATGGACTTACGCATGGTCACCAACCCGAAAATTATTCGTCGCTTCGATCAAGAAACACTGAGTGCATAGAATGCATAATTAATAATGAGAAATATTGAGATAGAGCACAAAATTGATTAGCTCCACGGAAAATCCAACAATGTAAACAAAAGCAAATCAATCGTCAACTCTTTGATGCGTTTTTTTATTCTCCGGAATCCGCACCGGTGCAATAACCCGGAGTTTTCGGAGCTGCTCCGAAGCTGTCTGGTGCAGCACCGGTCACGTGTTGAAGCTCCGGAGCTCCAGCTCCGGTGCATCGGTCTTCAACTCCGATACACTGGAGCTTGCACCGGAGCAGCTCCGGGCGCATCGCACCGCTAATAAAACAACACTTCGGTCAATACCGCCAGAGGCGGTATTGCTTCGGTGCGCACCGGTGCTGGAGCCCCGGAATAAAAAAACACTCCGGAGCACTGGAGCTGCACCGGTGCGCGCTCCGGAGAATAAAAAAACGCATCACTTTATGGTCAGAGCAGAGAGTCCTCACAGAGACTGAGACTCTGCTGGAAGTTATCGCCATGATGAAGCCCTACTCGGGTCGATTGGTAGGCAATCCGCTTTGCATTGAGCCAGCCGAAGTCCGGAAATTACCTCTAGAATTTACATTAGCCTCGTTTATGCGAGAGATCTGAACCTGGGTTGAGTCAACCCGAGTTGAGTTTCAACCTGGGTCCAACTTGGATTTGCGCATAAACACCCGTGTATTTGAACTCGAGTTCAAAGGATTTCTTTCTTCTTCTTCACTGTGTTTGTTTACATTTTTGACGAAAATGGCGGCGATGCTTGGTGCGGTACGGACAAGTGCGACCGCATAAGGGCCGATTTTATCTTGTGTGGCCGGAACCGATGGTTCGTGAACCACTGGTTCAGTCGAACTACTGGTTCGCGAGAGAGTTGGATTTTTGCTTGGATTTCTGACTGGTGGTTCCTGAACTAGAGGTTGACGAATGTTGGCGAACCACCGCTACAGACCGTTCAAAATACATGCCTCGTTTTGCTGTTATTTTGCTTCTTTTCTAGGTTAGGGAAGGCATAAACAAACAAATGCCGACCTCTCATGAAGTACTGTAATGACGGTATCTACCAGTTTTCCTCAAAATAAATCCTCTTTTTTCTTATCCATGTTTTTTCACCTGTGTTTTGACCTCTTACGTTGAATCTTTACCAAGATTTTACTCACCTAATCTTTCTTTTATTTCCTTTCACCTACATTTTATCGTTCAAAACTTGAAAAGCTCTCCTCTTGGTAAGAACTGTTTGTAATTGACTGCCGGATCTTACTGGAATTTAGCCCTTATTATATTGAGCTCTGTATGTTTTTCCACTGTTTATCTGTTTAAGAGTATTTCTAAAATTTAAAATGTCTCGAATTCTATGCATTTTTGGCGTTAGTTTGATTCTAGAAAGCTGATGTCAGCGCTCTACCTCTGCTATAACTTTTGTTCGTACTTCCTCACCTACAGCTTCTATACAAGAACGAAAAGTTCCAGTCTGATTCTCTTACCTTTGCACCGCATTTGATTAAAGCCTAGATGGTCCTTTAATAAATTAGTCGCCAGTTGCATCGTAACAAGACTGAAGGATTCATGATTTACTCACAACTATTTTGAAAATCAAACCAAATGATGGCTTTAGTTCTTTCATGATCACTTCAGGTTTGAACTGTGTTAAAGCTTGTGAATCAAAGTACATGCAAATCCTGACGTAAATGCTGATTCCCTACGGAAAGAGCAGGGCATTGGTGGAAGCGATCAGCAGAAGAAATTTGTTCGTGGAGGTAATTTTTTAATAGATCGGTTTCACAGCTCTTCTTCCATCATTGCGACGGGTTTAGATTATTGAACTTGTGTTACTTGCAAATTACAAATTTTGTGAGCATGACAAAGTCTTCTTTATAGAGCTACTATGTGGACAGAAACGCTGCAAATGATAAGGTGTGTATGACTCCGAACAGCATGATGCCAGGCGGTCACAGTGTGAATGGTCCACGGTGCATGGAGTATTGCATCCACCTCTGGATCAGACTGGTGCATATGAGCCACGAAGCATGGAGTCCTTGCACCAAAAATTTTCTTGTCTTTTTCTGTCGAAAATACCGACACGTATGATCCATGGTGCGTGGACTTCACGCACCAACCCAAATCAGTGCTTTTTCAATGAAGAAGACTTTCTGCGTGGAGTCCATGCATCAGTAATAACTCCCAAACCTTGGTGCAAACAATCCACAGAACATGGGGTCCACCAACTGTGGCTCCTTTGCACCAAGATGTGGGATTGGCTGCTGCATTGAACTTGTTGTTCTTGCAAATTAAAAATTTTGCGAGCATGACAAAGTCTTCCTCACTGAGCTACTATTTAGACTGCAACGCTGCTAATGAAGAGGTGTGCCTGATAGCAAGCAGCATGTGCGAATGGTCCAAGGTGCATATGGTCCACACTCTCCTGAAATTCTATGAAAAAACAATCCATAGGTACTCTTAGGTTTACTTCGAGAGGATTATCGTTATATGATCTCAAAATTATAAAGTGATAAGGCTGAAATTCAAAGTTCACGTTGACTGTGGACCTTGTGTACCATGGAATTAACGCTCCAGCCTGACAGGCTGACTGGTGCACATGACCCACACTCTTCTGAAATTCCATAAAAAAAACAATCAAAACCCTTAGGTTCATGTTGAGAGGATTGTCTTGATTCTTTGACTTTCTTCCTTCAAAGTTGAATACTAATCACTTATGAAAAGTTGGCTCTCAGTTCAAACTTACAGCTAAAGTTGTGGACCAAATGCACCAGCCTCTCCCTCATCTTGGTGCAAACAACTCAAAGAGCGTGGACTTCAAGCACCATCCAAAATGACAAGTTTTCAAATAGTGCGTGGACTCCGTGTATCGTTGTACGCTTGCATCAAGTTTTGGGAGTCGCTGGTGCATAAGATCCACCGTGTACGGACTCCAGGCACCAACTTTTTTTTGTTAAAAATGATTGATGTGGATTGGTGCGTGGAGTCCATTCAACCTGGATCATTAGCACCGATTTTTGGCCTGTAAAATGTAAGAAAAAGTCCACGCTTCGTGGACTATTTGCACCGCTACCAAATGATGCTAAGCAGTGTCCTTCGATATAAGGAAATATGGTCATAATCTTCAGAGGCAAATGGGCTCCAAAATTCTGAACAGGAAACTGATTTTGAGCTGGCTCACATGGGATTGTCAGGCGACACCCTCTACTCAAGGAAGGGGGGTTCAGAGAGATCTCTTCCCCTTAAATAATGTGGTACTTTCACGGTCAAAAGTACTATTTTATATGGCTAATTTATTAGATCATCAATTTTATTCTTTCATACCCTGCTCTGATTTTCTGCGTTTTTGCAGGGTCGAGACTTGCCATTTTACTGTAAATACAAGCCCCATCTGATCGTATCGAAGAATCAGCCCCGCTCAAATATATTGAATGACAGTTTCGGCTCTTAAATATCGATTACAGGCCCATCCCAAATTTGTCAAATTTAAAAACAGGCCAGACTATATTATCTTTGTCTCTTTTTCATTCTGTTTCTTTCGCCTTTTTCCCTTTTTTTTCTCTCAACTCGACTGACCCTAAGGGCAACTGGGAAATTTCCTAGTGTACCGGCCGGTGGGCCAGTCCACCTCCGTTAATCTTGTCCGTAATCTTACAAAGTCCTTAGCGAGAAACGAAGACATTACTTCATAGAGAAATACGTAAAGAAGGACTTGCAAGTTTTGACAGAGGAAGAGCGCTGAAGTCACAGATGGTCAAAGAAGAGCTTTCAAGAATCAAACTGTAGCCGATAAAAGCAAAATGTTCGAGATAGTTTAAATTTAAGAAATACTCTTAGACAGAAAAACAGTAGAAAAACATACTTCACAGTATGGGAGTTCAATAAAGCAGCAGCATTCCGGTAATGATCATGAAGACTTCTCCCTCGGAGGCAGACTACTCCTTCTAGTCAAGAAAGTTAACGGATAGCTCTAAATTTAAATGAGTCCAGGGAAAAAGTCAAACTTGGTTCGACGTTTTACCTGCGAGCAAATAATGGCTTAATTTTGAGATTTTTGTGACATTCCTTTCCAGTATCAGAATACACTTTCATATATTTACAGCAGGGACTCCAATTATACCAAAAGATTCGCATTTGACACCTGACACATTCTGAAGAGCAAATGTGGAACCTCTGATGAGTGCCAAAAAAATCGATCACCCTTGGTGAATGGTGAAATTTGCGCATTTCCCTGTCTTAAAGGCGTAAGAATCAGCAATTGACTGGGAAAGAGTTTTAGTTCATTCATCAACCAGAACATAAATATCAGTTTGCATTGATGTTTAATGTATTCCTAAATCCATTAGTTTAGGTCCTATGCAGCAACAATACACGCCTCTACAGAAATACAGCAGAAGTTTCATTGTTAAACTCCGCAAAATAAATCATCATGTAAGGAAATAATCATATAGAACCACCGTTCATAATTACTCGAATGGAAATAAAAACAAACCAGTTTGAGCCCAATGTGGGTTACTATCACTTGCAAAGATACTGAACCCACCCAATTGAATAAATTGTGACAACGGCGATTAATAAGGGAAGAGACTCGGCTAGAGCTAGCAGTCGCCTTGATGCCATCAATGAACATTTTCAATGATGCGGAAGCATCAGAGCTCTTTGGTCATGGAATAAGGCTCTTGCAAACGTGTGCTATAGGGGATTGAAGAGTTGATTCTTGCATTAAAACCTGTAAAACTGATGTCAAGTGCTCTAAAAAATCACAAAATTCACTCTCAGGATCGGGCTTAATGGCGGAGAGACGCAGATACCATGGGAGATTCTTATCTAAATTGAGACATATCTCTGTGTTTCCGTAGAGAAAGTGACATAATAGACAAGAATCTCCCATGATACCTGCGTTAAACCGCCACTGTGATCTTGCCGTTACAGCAGTCATGTGAGTTTATTTCTAAATTTTAGACTTTCGTATTGTGATTTTCGTGATTTCTGCTGGTCTCTACTTCAGATTGGTCTATTTTTTTGCTTGTAGCAAACGTTTGCAAGAGCTCCATTGGTATCGAAGCATTGAAAATAGAACTGGGTTGTTCAGTGGTGTTTCCAGGAGACATGCAGGAAATGAAAACAAGAATGGATCAATTCACTGATTAGAGGCAAGAAGATGAATGATCGGAAATGCAGAAACGACAGGGAGCTAGTACTTATCACAGCAGCTACTTAAAGGCAGAACAATTGATGTATTTAAAAGTTTGAATCGATTGAACAATACAGGGAAAGAAAAGCATGGACAAAGGAAAAGAGATACTTTTGAGAGAAAAAAATGATGAGACTCCGAGTAAAAACCACCATGTAATTATCACTTAAATGGCAGCAAAAGAGTTTCTTCAACCTACAGGTCATGGTAAAAATAAGAAGAAACAGTAAAGAAAAAACGGCAGAGTATAGTGTAATTTATCACATAAAAATGCTTGAAAATCAGTGGCTATCACTGTGATAAAACAGGGATTAGTTTGTTTACTTCTGATCGGTTGCGGAGAACACGCAACATTCGAGGTTAGAATCCCCTGATTCACCTCGAACCACCACTGAACCGCCGGTTGAAGTCCTTGTTCGCTGAACCACTGGTTGAGCGGGTCGCGGAACGGAGATAAAATCCTGATTCGTTCCGAACCACCAAGGTCCATATACTCCAGGTCAGTCGGTGCGCATCTACCTCGTCTCACCCCTCGGATCCGCTCCCATCGGTTGCCGCTAGCCCTCCGTTCGTGACGTATCCTTCGAGCAACTTTCGAGCGGGAACTTCAAAACACCGTGTTTTCTTATGGGGGAAACACCTTTTTTCATTTGAACTTTTTGAGCTTATTTCTTCGCCTAATTTTGATTTTATTAATCGAAAATGAAGAGGAAAGCTTGTAGTTTTGAGAAACATTGATCTGAGTCCTTGTTTATTTTTTTTCATATTTTTAGCGATTTTTGAAAATGCGGTCGTCTCACCGCCGAATTCAGCCATTTTGCAGGGAGAATGAGGTTATCCTTTGTTAAACCAGGTAAACATTGGAAACGAATCGAGTGGATTCTCTGTGGAAATGCTATAGGATATCTCCTTTATTGAATCTTAAAGCTTTAATTGTTAATTGAGAATTTTTTTCCACGATATTTACCGATTTTACTTGTATAGAATACTGTGAGTGTTTCATCCTTTTTCATGTTTTGTTTGTGTTCACCCGTGAAAGTCCACTGTTCAATATACCTCGTAGTAGTCGCATCATCGTTCATTTGGTGTGATTTAAATTTTAGAACTTTAATTAATTTGATTATCAGTGAATACAATGTACTTACCTATCAGTCTTTAATTGGATATCGGTATGATGTTAGTAATCGCAAAATTCCAGTTGTCCCAGTGCTGTGTTCAATACAAACTTTTGAATTATTTGTCCTTTTTGTTGATCCGTGATGTCAAGATTCTATATGTTTTTCTGCTATACAAATGTCTTCTTCTCATCGAGTCTCAGTTTTTCATCTGGGATCACCCGCACTTGATGATACGTCTGGCTATTTTAAGGTGTTTCTGAAATTCAAACTGTTGAAACAGTCCGCTGTATTTTTGTTATCGATGACAGTTTGACTTTAGAAAGCTCTCTGATGGCCATTCATTACTTCCATGTTCTTACTGTGTTGGATTTGTCCTGCGTAAGTACCCACCGTTAATCATTTCTCATCATCATTCATAATGACGAAGGAAGTTAAGTCGCAATGGCATTGCTCTATTAACCTGCTCCAGGGGCTACAGTGAGGAACCTTTAGGACAGCCACATTATTTCAAGCCGACTTCAATTTTCACAAATTTAGAGCCATTGTTATCCTCGCAGTTGTTTCACATAAAATTAAAATTGGCGTTTGTCCTTACACACCTGTCTTATTGGCGACCAGTGTTGAACCAATAGCGCCAAAAACAAAATAATTTGGTGGAGTTACCTTGAAGTAGCAGACCGCAATGAATTATACACATAATTCCTACTTTCCTAATCAGAAAAGCTAGATCTATGGAGCGGGATAATAGAGCAATGCGATTGCGACTTAACTTCCTTCGTCATTATGAATGATGATGAGAAATGATTAACGGTGGGTACTTACGCAGGACAAATCCAACACAGTAAGAACATGGAAGTAATGAATGGCCATCAGAGAGCTTTCTAAAGTCAAACTGTCATCGATAACAAAAATACAGCGGACTGTTTCAATAGTTTGAATTTCAGAAACACCTTAAAATAGCCAGACGTATCATCAAGTGCGGGTGATCCCAGATGAAAAACTGAGACTCGATGAGAAGAAGACATTTGTATAGCAGAAAAACATATAGAATCTTGACATCACGGATCAACAAAAAGGACAAATAATTCAAAAGTTTGTATTGAACACAGCACTGGGACAACTGGAATTTTGCGATTACTAACATCATACCGATATCCAATTAAAGACTGATAGGTAAGTACATTGTATTCACTGATAATCAAATTAATTAAAGTTCTAAAATTTAAATCACACCAAATGAACGATGATGCGACTACTACGAGGTATATTGAACAGTGGACTTTCACGGGTGAACACAAACAAAACATGAAAAAGGATGAAACACTCACAGTATTCTATACAAGTAAAATCGGTAAATATCGTGGAAAAAAATTCTCAATTAACAATTAAAGCTTTAAGATTCAATAAAGGAGATATCCTAGCATTTCCACAGAGAATCCACTCGATTCGTTTCCATTGTTTACCTGGTTTAACAAAGGATAACCTCATTCTCCCTGCAAAATGGCTGAATTCGGCGGTGAGACGACCGCATTTTCAAAAATCGGTAAAAAATATGAAAAAAAATAAACAAGGACTCAGATCAATGTTTCTCAAAACTACAAGCTTTCCTCTTCATTTTCGATTAATAAAATCAAAATTAGGCGAAGAAATAAGCTCAAAAAGTTCAAATGAAAAAAGGTGTTTCCCCCATAAGAAAAAACGGTGTTTTGAAGTTCCCGCTCGAAAGTTGCTCGAAGGATACGTCACGAACGGAGGGCTGCGCAGAACGGACGAATTTCGTACACCGGACCGACTGACCTGGAGTATATGGACCTTGCGAACCACTAGTTCGCCGCTGAACCACCACTCAACCAGCGGTTGCCAGCGAAGATAAAATCGGCCCAACCTCGCTCGGATTGGTGACATCGATGCCGCGTGAACCCGGGTTCTGAACTCCGAGGTGTTTATGCGTGAAATCTCAACCCGAGTTCACCGACTCGACTCGGGTTTGAATCGGGGTCGAGTCGAACCCGAGTTCAGCGAGATCCGAAGTGTTTATGCGAGCATCTCAACTCGGGTTCAGCTGAACTCGGGTTCTAGAACCCGGGTTGAGATGCTCGCATAAACGAGGCTATTATTGCAGTGAATGGGAAAATCACGAATTTTAAATGAATTCTTAAAATTGTTCTTTCAGTAACTTTGAAACTCATACAGCGGAAATGGAGGCCCGAGCCACTTATTTAAATCGTAAATTTGATTCAGAAGCATAGATGCTGAACGGGAATCATTTTCGTTTAGTTCTAAATTTGAACACCGGGTCAATTCGCGGCATGTTTCAAGAAGTAAAGGCACGTAAAAGTTTTTGGTGTGAGCTTGCCTCATTGAAATTCAATGAAAACAAAACATTTTTCTGAAACATGAAATTGTTTTGAGATTCTAAATATGGGATTATAACCAGGGGGGTGATCACGGAGGATCGTTTCGTTTCGTTTTCGTTATCGTTATCGTTTACGTGTAACCTTATGGGTGGCTCAACTGATCGAATCGTTTTGAGCCTCTCGTAACGATTGAAACGGTCGAAAGGAAGCGATGAGTTGGAGGCTGCAAAGATTACTTATACATACAGATATGGCATTAGCCATCTCGCCCGTGTTAAGTGAAAAATGGATAAAACGCCGGCCGTGATACAACCGGGCATACAGAGGGGATCATAAAGATTACAGAATTCTGGTTCGAAAAGATTACGTTTCCCACTTTTCCTGTGTTTGTTTGCGGAACTCGAACAAACACGGAACGTGAACGGTGGAACGTGGAATACGGAACAGTTTTGTAACAGACAAACATGGAAAATGTAATCTTTTCTCTGTAATCTTTATGATCCCCTCTGTATGCCCGGTTGTATCACGGCCGGAGTCAACTTAACAAAATTCGGGCTAATGCCATATCTGTATGTATAAGTAATCTTTGGGAGGCTGTCGTTTACTCGATCGTTTGAAGTAGGAAGAGGTGAGGAGGGGATCACCTGCGCGATCGAGTTGCGCAGAAGCAAGCCCATTTGATTTAATGCAAACGATAACGATAACGATACCGAAACGAAACGATCCTCCGTGATCACCCCCCAGCCCCATGAAACCATAATAATCCCAGTAGTTATCAGAGGTATCAGTGGTGGTAGAGGTTCTCTCTCAGTTCTCATGGTCCATGGTGCTGATCTTGCGGCACACAGTGATTCGAAAAACAGATTTGTCCGGAAACAAATTTTAAAGTTTATGTTCATGCTTATGTTCTTGTTCGTGTTTCTGGAAAATCAGGTTATTTGACTCATATTAACCTTTAACATAAATTAATAAATATTATATGGTACAAGATCTTGTTTTTCATTCATCCATGTTCCGATCAACTGTGCCATGTGCCACTGTGCGGCAGTGCCGCTGAAATTAGTGCATGATTTGGGATGAAAAAAACTAGAGTCCCTTGATGGAAATATTGTATAGGGAGTACCGACACGAGCTCAACGATTTGTGATTGGTCGTTGGTTTTAGGCTCTCACGGAGTCGAGCAGGAGTCGACGACATCGAAGGCTCCACACGAAAGGAGTCGATTCGTAGAGGAACGTATGGGAGCGGACCGGAATGCCGGCAAATCCGCCAGTCCACCACTGGTCCACTGTTGAACTTAACCTTCGAATTCGTTCAGGCAGTCGACTAAATCGACTCCTGTCAAAATGCATAAAGCGTCGTGTCGGTACTCCCTATACAATATTTCCATCAAGGGACTCTAAAAAAAACGTGGCGTTGCGTCGAAGCCAAATTCACTCTGATTGAAAAAACCAAAACTTTCCGTGTGATTCATTAAATGTAAATGCATTTTTTTTTTTTACTACCGTGGAAAATTCAGAATCGATTTATTTCCTGCTGCGCGCTGATAGCCCAGATGCGATCTCGCGCCGCGGACAACTACATCTATCATCACTACTTATGCCACCCGCTTGCATTCATTATTTTACGCAAGGTGAAAGCGCGCGCGAGAAATTTTAACGTGAGGCAGCATTGGTGCATACGGGGTGGAGGGGGGTGTGCGATCGCTCCTTCTGTTTGACCAAAATCAGGGAAAGAGGGGCATGAAAGGAGGAAAGAAAGAGAGAAAAATAAAAAGGGGTTTCCCGGGGAAAACATCCCCCTCTGTTCGCGAGGGCTAGTATGGCGTCATTTCCGTAAAGTTGTGGGGAGAAAAAAAACTTGTGGAGAAAATTTTGTTTCTGTGGAGAAAACTTTTTTTCTGTGGAGAAAACTATTTTTTCTGTGGAGAAAACTTTTTCTTCTGTGGAGAAAATTTATTTTTTTAGCTTTGTTAAGTTGGTACTGATTTGACGATACATCGAATCGAAAAGGCTTTCGATTGTTCTGCTGCGTTGCCAGACTGTGCTCTAAAAAAATCGATCACCCTTGGTGAATGGTGAAATTTGCGCATTTCCCTGTCTTAAAGGCGTAAGAATCAGCAATTGACTGGGAAAGAGTTTTAGTTCATTCATCAACCAGAACATAAATATCAGTTTGCATTGATGTTTAATGTATTCCTAAATCCATTAGTTTAGGTCCTATGCAGCAACAATACACGCCTCTACAGAAATACAGCAGAAGTTTCATTGTTAAACTCCGCAAAATAAATCATCATGTAAGGAAATAATCATATAGAACCACCGTTCATAATTACTCGAATGGAAATAAAAACAAACCAGTTTGAGCCCAATGTGGGTTACTATCACTTGCAAAGATACTGAACCCACCCAATTGAATAAATTGTGACAACGGCGATTAATAAGGGAAGAGACTCGGCTAGAGCTAGCAGTCGCCTTGATGCCATCAATGAACATTTTCAATGATGCGGAAGCATCAGAGCTCTTTGGTCATGGAATAAGGCTCTTGCAAACGTGTGCTATAGGGGATTGAAGAGTTGATTCTTGCATTAAAACCTGTAAAACTGATGTCAAGTGCTCTAAAAAATCACAAAATTCACTCTCAGGATCGGGCTTAATGGCGGAGAGACGCAGATACCATGGGAGATTCTTATCTAAATTGAGACATATCTCTGTGTTTCCGTAGAGAAAGTGACATAATAGACAAGAATCTCCCATGATACCTGCGTTAAACCGCCACTGTGATCTTGCCGTTACAGCAGTCATGTGAGTTTATTTCTAAATTTTAGACTTTCGTATTGTGATTTTCGTGATTTCTGCTGGTCTCTACTTCAGATTGGTCTATTTTTTTGCTTGTAGCAAACGTTTGCAAGAGCTCCATTGGTATCGAAGCATTGAAAATAGAACTGGGTTGTTCAGTGGTGTTTCCAGGAGACATGCAGGAAATGAAAACAAGAATGGATCAATTCACTGATTAGAGGCAAGAAGATGAATGATCGGAAATGCAGAAACGACAGGGAGCTAGTACTTATCACAGCAGCTACTTAAAGGCAGAACAATTGATGTATTTAAAAGTTTGAATCGATTGAACAATACAGGGAAAGAAAAGCATGGACAAAGGAAAAGAGATACTTTTGAGAGAAAAAAATGATGAGACTCCGAGTAAAAACCACCATGTAATTATCACTTAAATGGCAGCAAAAGAGTTTCTTCAACCTACAGGTCATGGTAAAAATAAGAAGAAACAGTAAAGAAAAAACGGCAGAGTATAGTGTAATTTATCACATAAAAATGCTTGAAAATCAGTGGCTATCACTGTGATAAAACAGGGATTAGTTTGTTTACTTCTGATCGGTTGCGGAGAACACGCAACATTCGAGGTTAGAATCCCCTGATTCACCTCGAACCACCACTGAACCGCCGGTTGAAGTCCTTGTTCGCTGAACCACTGGTTGAGCGGGTCGCGGAACGGAGATAAAATCCTGATTCGTTCCGAACCACCAAGGTCCATATACTCCAGGTCAGTCGGTGCGCATCTACCTCGTCTCACCCCTCGGATCCGCTCCCATCGGTTGCCGCTAGCCCTCCGTTCGTGACGTATCCTTCGAGCAACTTTCGAGCGGGAACTTCAAAACACCGTGTTTTCTTATGGGGGAAACACCTTTTTTCATTTGAACTTTTTGAGCTTATTTCTTCGCCTAATTTTGATTTTATTAATCGAAAATGAAGAGGAAAGCTTGTAGTTTTGAGAAACATTGATCTGAGTCCTTGTTTATTTTTTTTCATATTTTTTAGCGATTTTTGAAAATGCGGTCGTCTCACCGCCGAATTCAGCCATTTTGCAGGGAGAATGAGGTTATCCTTTGTTAAACCAGGTAAACATTGGAAACGAATCGAGTGGATTCTCTGTGGAAATGCTATAGGATATCTCCTTTATTGAATCTTAAAGCTTTAATTGTTAATTGAGAATTTTTTTC
Source organism: Trialeurodes vaporariorum (assembly GCA_011764245.1). NCBI lineage: Eukaryota > Metazoa > Arthropoda > Insecta > Hemiptera > Aleyrodidae > Trialeurodes > Trialeurodes vaporariorum. Next base: position 26,313,640 of record VMOF01000369.1, on the reverse strand, counting down.
CACGATATTTACCGATTTTACTTGTATAGAATACTGTGAGTGTTTCATCCTTTTTCATGTTTTGTTTGTGTTCACCCGTGAAAGTCCACTGTTCAATATACCTCGTAGTAGTCGCATCATCGTTCATTTGGTGTGATTTAAATTTTAGAACTTTAATTAATTTGATTATCAGTGAATACAATGTACTTACCTATCAGTCTTTAATTGGATATCGGTATGATGTTAGTAATCGCAAAATTCCAGTTGTCCCAGTGCTGTGTTCAATACAAACTTTTGAATTATTTGTCCTTTTTGTTGATCCGTGATGTCAAGATTCTATATGTTTTTCTGCTATACAAATGTCTTCTTCTCATCGAGTCTCAGTTTTTCATCTGGGATCACCCGCACTTGATGATACGTCTGGCTATTTTAAGGTGTTTCTGAAATTCAAACTGTTGAAACAGTCCGCTGTATTTTTGTTATCGATGACAGTTTGACTTTAGAAAGCTCTCTGATGGCCATTCATTACTTCCATGTTCTTACTGTGTTGGATTTGTCCTGCGTAAGTACCCACCGTTAATCATTTCTCATCATCATTCATAATGACGAAGGAAGTTAAGTCGCAATGGCATTGCTCTATTAACCTGCTCCAGGGGCTACAGTGAGGAACCTTTAGGACAGCCACATTATTTCAAGCCGACTTCAATTTTCACAAATTTAGAGCCATTGTTATCCTCGCAGTTGTTTCACATAAAATTAAAATTGGCGTTTGTCCTTACACACCTGTCTTATTGGCGACCAGTGTTGAACCAATAGCGCCAAAAACAAAATAATTTGGTGGAGTTACCTTGAAGTAGCAGACCGCAATGAATTATACACATAATTCCTACTTTCCTAATCAGAAAAGCTAGATCTATGGAGCGGGATAATAGAGCAATGCGATTGCGACTTAACTTCCTTCGTCATTATGAATGATGATGAGAAATGATTAACGGTGGGTACTTACGCAGGACAAATCCAACACAGTAAGAACATGGAAGTAATGAATGGCCATCAGAGAGCTTTCTAAAGTCAAACTGTCATCGATAACAAAAATACAGCGGACTGTTTCAATAGTTTGAATTTCAGAAACACCTTAAAATAGCCAGACGTATCATCAAGTGCGGGTGATCCCAGATGAAAAACTGAGACTCGATGAGAAGAAGACATTTGTATAGCAGAAAAACATATAGAATCTTGACATCACGGATCAACAAAAAGGACAAATAATTCAAAAGTTTGTATTGAACACAGCACTGGGACAACTGGAATTTTGCGATTACTAACATCATACCGATATCCAATTAAAGACTGATAGGTAAGTACATTGTATTCACTGATAATCAAATTAATTAAAGTTCTAAAATTTAAATCACACCAAATGAACGATGATGCGACTACTACGAGGTATATTGAACAGTGGACTTTCACGGGTGAACACAAACAAAACATGAAAAAGGATGAAACACTCACAGTATTCTATACAAGTAAAATCGGTAAATATCGTGGAAAAAAATTCTCAATTAACAATTAAAGCTTTAAGATTCAATAAAGGAGATATCCTAGCATTTCCACAGAGAATCCACTCGATTCGTTTCCATTGTTTACCTGGTTTAACAAAGGATAACCTCATTCTCCCTGCAAAATGGCTGAATTCGGCGGTGAGACGACCGCATTTTCAAAAATCGGTAAAAAATATGAAAAAAAATAAACAAGGACTCAGATCAATGTTTCTCAAAACTACAAGCTTTCCTCTTCATTTTCGATTAATAAAATCAAAATTAGGCGAAGAAATAAGCTCAAAAAGTTCAAATGAAAAAAGGTGTTTCCCCCATAAGAAAACACGGTGTTTTGAAGTTCCCGCTCGAAAGTTGCTCGAAGGATACGTCACGAACGGAGGGCTGCGCAGAACGGACGAATTTCGTACACCGGACCGACTGACCTGGAGTATATGGACCTTGCGAACCACTAGTTCGCCGCTGAACCACCACTCAACCAGCGGTTGCCAGCGAAGATAAAATCGGCCCAACCTCGCTCGGATTGGTGACATCGATGCCGCGTGAACCCGGGTTCTGAACTCCGAGGTGTTTATGCGTGAAATCTCAACCCGAGTTCACCGACTCGACTCGGGTTTGAATCGGGGTCGAGTCGAACCCGAGTTCAGCGAGATCCGAAGTGTTTATGCGAGCATCTCAACTCGGGTTCAGCTGAACTCGGGTTCTAGAACCCGGGTTGAGATGCTCGCATAAACGAGGCTATTATTGCAGTGAATGGGAAAATCACGAATTTTAAATGAATTCTTAAAATTGTTCTTTCAGTAACTTTGAAACTCATACAGCGGAAATGGAGGCCCGAGCCACTTATTTAAATCGTAAATTTGATTCAGAAGCATAGATGCTGAACGGGAATCATTTTCGTTTAGTTCTAAATTTGAACACCGGGTCAATTCGCGGCATGTTTCAAGAAGTAAAGGCACGTAAAAGTTTTTGGTGTGAGCTTGCCTCATTGAAATTCAATGAAAACAAAACATTTTTCTGAAACATGAAATTGTTTTGAGATTCTAAATATGGGATTATAACCAGGGGGGTGATCACGGAGGATCGTTTCGTTTCGTTTTCGTTATCGTTATCGTTTACGTGTAACCTTATGGGTGGCTCAACTGATCGAATCGTTTTGAGCCTCTCGTAACGATTGAAACGGTCGAAAGGAAGCGATGAGTTGGAGGCTGCAAAGATTACTTATACATACAGATATGGCATTAGCCATCTCGCCCGTGTTAAGTGAAAAATGGATAAAACGCCGGCCGTGATACAACCGGGCATACAGAGGGGATCATAAAGATTACAGAGAAAAGATTACATTTTCCATGTTTGTCTGTTACAAAACTGTTCCGTATTCCACGTTCCACCGTTCACGTTCCGTGTTTGTTCGAGTTCCGCAAACAAACACAGGAAAAGTGGGAAACGTAATCTTTTCGAACCAGAATTCTGTAATCTTTATGATCCCCTCTGTATGCCCGGTTGTATCACGGCCGGAGTCAACTTAACAAAATTCGGGCTAATGCCATATCTGTATGTATAAGTAATCTTTGGGAGGCTGTCGTTTACTCGATCGTTTGAAGTAGGAAGAGGTGAGGAGGGGATCACCTGCGCGATCGAGTTGCGCAGAAGCAAGCCCATTTGATTTAATGCAAACGATAACGATAACGATACCGAAACGAAACGATCCTCCGTGATCACCCCCCAGCCCCATGAAACCATAATAATCCCAGTAGTTATCAGAGGTATCAGTGGTGGTAGAGGTTCTCTCTCAGTTCTCATGGTCCATGGTGCTGATCTTGCGGCACACAGTGATTCGAAAAACAGATTTGTCCGGAAACAATTTAATGTTTATGTTCATGCTTATGTTCTTGTTCGTGTTTCTGGAAAATCAGGTTATTTGACTCATATTAACCTTTAACATAAATTAATAAATATTATATGGTACAAGATCTTGTTTTTCATTCATCCATGTTCCGATCAACTGTGCCATGTGCCACTGTGCGGCAGTGCCGCTGAAATTAGTGCATGATTTGGGATGAAAAAAACTAGAGTCCCTTGATGGAAATATTGTATAGGGAGTACCGACACGAGCTCAACGATTTGTGATTGGTCGTTGGTTTTAGGCTCTCACGGAGTCGAGCAGGAGTCGACGACATCGAAGGCTCCACACGAAAGGAGTCGATTCGTAGAGGAACGTATGGGAGCGGACCGGAATGCCGGCAAATCCGCCAGTCCACCACTGGTCCACTGTTGAACTTAACCTTCGAATTCGTTCAGGCAGTCGACTAAATCGACTCCTGTCAAAATGCATAAAGCGTCGTGTCGGTACTCCCTATACAATATTTCCATCAAGGGACTCTAAAAAAAACGTGGCGTTGCGTCGAAGCCAAATTCACTCTGATTGAAAAAACCAAAACTTTCCGTGTGATTCATTAAATGTAAATGCATTTTTATTTTTTACTACCGTGGAAAATTCAGAATCGATTTATTTCCTGCTGCGCGCTGATAGCCCAGATGCGATCTCGCGCCGCGGACAACTACATCTATCATCACTACTTATGCCACCCGCTTGCATTCATTATTTTACGCAAGGTGAAAGCGCGCGCGAGAAATTTTAACGTGAGGCAGCATTGGTGCATACGGGGTGGGAGGGGGGTGTGCGATCGCTCCTTCTGTTTGACCAAAATCAGGGAAAGAGGGGCATGAAAGGAGGAAAGAAAGAGAGAAAAATAAAAAGGGGTTTCCCGGGGAAAACATCCCCCTCTGTTCGCGAGGGCTAGTATGGCGTCATTTCCGTAAAGTTGTGGGGAGAAAAAAAAACTTGTGGAGAAAATTTTGTTTCTGTGGAGAAAACTTTTTTTCTGTGGAGAAAACTATTTTTTCTGTGGAGAAAACTTTTTCTTCTGTGGAGAAAATTTATTTTTTCAGCTTTGTTAAGTTGGTACTGATTTGACGATACATCGAATCGAAAAGGCTTTCGATTGTTCTGCTGCGTTGCCAGACTGTGCTCTATTATTGTATTTTTCTTTCCTATTTGTTACTTGTAGGTTATGATTTGATTTGTTGATTTAAAGTAAGAGCAAGGCTAGAGCGCGAATTTTTCCCCACGCTTGAGCTGGGAAACTTTCAGCTTGGCATAATAACGAGTTGTAGAGATCTAGTCTCAAAATTTTCGAGACTTTGAGGAATCTTACAAAACCGGGAGTTTATTTTTGAGAAGATTGGCTGAAATTTCGGTACCCGATGCAGAAATTTGAACTTTTGAGAAATTCAAGAGCCACAGTCAGAGAATAGCCGGGAAATTTTCCACGTACTTTCGGCTGCGGTTGGCTGCGCTGGTGTAGCCAATTTCAAAAAAGCGGCCTCTTAAAGTGACCCGATTTTCCGAATTTTCTCCTGAAAAAGAAGGTTTCAGCGAATCTGCTGCTCATGAGGGGCGAGAGTAAGACACCTTGAGTTACGAGAAATCCAAAAATTACGGTCTCGTGACGGAATAAGAAATTATAAACGAGATATACACTGAAAAAAATAAATTATTAAAATAACAAACTTGCGTTTGCTATACTAGCATTATAATTTATTTGCTAAATGTGCAGTATCACGTGTTAATTTAACAGTAGTAATTGCTGATTCAGCATTGATGCTTTACTGCATCAACAAACTTGAATGTTGCTATTACAGCAATCTAGCGTATTTGTTAATTTAACAGTAGTAATTGCTGATTCAGCATTGATGCTTTACTGCATCAACAAACTTGAATGTTGCTATTACAGCAATCTAGCGTATTTGTTAATTTAACAGTAGTAATTGCTGATTCAGCATTGATGCTTTACTGCATCAACAAACTTGAATGTTGCTATTACAGCAATCTAGAGTATTTGTTAATTCAACAGCAGTATTTGCTGATTCAGCAATAATGCCTTGTTGCTTCACCAAAATGCAATGTTGCTATTTTAACAATTTAGTGTTTTTGTTGATTTAGCATTATTGTTAGGTGAGTTAGCAAAGCAATTGCTCTATCGGCAAAACTCGGTGTTTAAGATAGCTACAGTTAGTTGTCAAACCAACAATTTATTGTTTGGTAATTAGCTCATCTATGTTTTGTCAAAATAATAAACATATTTGCAATCCTACCAAATTTAAAATATTGAACTAGCAGCAATTTATTTTTAATTTAACAAAATGATCTGTTGAGCTCTATGAAACAAAAACGCTTTAATAATATGACACTGTTCTATTGCGCACCTTTTGCTTTGTTTGTTTTTCTTTTTTAATTTATGGAAAAAACCACCCCCTTCCCCCACAATTTGAAAGTAGACAGGGTGTCAGCAGTGAATCCACGGGGGAAAGGGGCACGTAACCCCCCCCCCCCCCCCCACCAAAAGGCCTCAAATTTCACATTCTTTCCACAGAAAATAGCCGGAAAGTGCTTCCTTTGACGCTTCGACACAAATTTCAAAATTTCATAGGCATGTTCCTCCCCGGAAATTTTTCTGAATTCGCCACTGCAGTGTCCCAGACCATCCACATCAGGCATTTTTCTCACCAACGGCATGGTTGAAAATTTTTGGAACGAATAAGTTTAAGGGGAGATTGAACCCAAATTTTTCAATTTTGACACTTTCAAAAGCCCCATAGACAGTCCCTTGGGAGTCCTTTTTGGAGAGGAGAGGGGGTCAAACATATTTTTCAAGTTTTCTCGAAACAATCCCCAAGTGCATATCCTTAAGGTAGAGGCAATTGCCGATATTTTTGTTCGCACAAATGTTTTCCAAAAAACCCCTCTTTTGAGTTAGGGGGCCTTTTTTATGTTAAATTGATCACTGTGGCCACAAGAATTATTACTTCGCAAAAAACTGCAAATATTAAGAAAGTGCAGATGAAGGGTTTTCTATCGATATTTGTCGCATTTTCACTTTACCTCAAAACTTTCACGGAGTCTCTCACTCCAAAATGTTGGGGTTTCAAGTCCTCTGGAGTAAACATTTTTGGGCGTCAGTGACATATAAAACTGAAAATCTTGAATCAACATCAATTAATGTTAATGGGGCTCTTGCAGTCTTTTGCAAGAGAGGATTTAAGGGTTGATTCTTCCACAAAATCCTGTAATAATGACGATGAGTACACTTAAAAATCACGAAATTTACTCTCAGAATCGGGCTTAACGGCGCGGCGGAGAGACGCAGGTATCATGGGAGATTCCTATCTAAATTGAGACATATCTCTGTGTTTTCGTACAGTATGTGACTTAATAGACAGGAATCTCCCATGATACCTGCGTTGAATCGCCATTACGATCTTGCCATCATAGCAGTTATGTAAGTTTATTACTGAATTTTAGACTTTCTTAGTGTGATTTTCGTGATTTTCGTTGGTCTTCACATCAGATTGGACTATTTATTTGCTTACATAGCAAAAGTTTGCAAGAGCCCTATTGTTCGTATGGAAAGTTTGGAATAGCGATCTCACAACTCATAAATAAGAGAGTGCCATTTCCAAGCAACAAAAAGTGTATCGATGTGAGAATCTATTTACGATTTGTAATACGAACATCAATTTGTTCATGAAAATAAAAATATTTGATTAAAAGAATTTTTGGTACCAAAATTGGATATTGTAAGTAACTGTTTTAAGAAAAATAACCCAAAAAATTACGACGAGATAATATGAGGCCGAAAATAATCTGGACACAGCCTTCCAGCTCCAATCAGAGACCGTCCTTCGTTTTCGGTCTGCTCGTAAAGAACACTTTTTACTTTCCTGTTAATTACTACACCATTTTTGAAAGAAAATGCCACGTTCAACCTATCTGGAAAATTTGCTCAACTGATTTACAGAACTTTGGCTAGTGAAATTTTGCACAGGTTTCGAGGAAAACGGCCTAGAACCAAAACCACGTCAACTTCCGTAAGGCTTTAAAACACAGGTTCGTAAGCCAATCAGAAGCCGTTTTTCATTTAGAATCTCATCAGAGTAGACCACGCAGGCTCACATGCTGCTCATTCAATTTCGATTCTTCTTTACTCTTTGGTCTCATTTTTCGCGAGCCCCGTCAAAATTGCTAAGAATCTGGTGAACCGGTGTGAACTTGAAGTGAAAAATGCAGATTTATTCAGGCGCTAGCTGTAAAAAAATGTAGGGCATACGCATTGCATTTGCTGTGGTATTAAAATAATATTACAAGGCGGCCAAAAAATAAAATTCGGATATCTCCTATCGTGGAAATTTAACGGAATTTTAGAGCTAAAGCAGCGTAAAAACGCGCTCCGAGAGCACTTACTTAATTTTCACATTTTTCAGGGAGAATCTCCAAGCCCCCCGTTATCGGAGAGAGGCACGATAGAGGGAAGGTATCCTCTTAAACACCGTTTGTTGTGGTAATTATTGTAGGGGCCCTCGACTCAAGAGATTCGCGCGCGAGAGCCGACGCGACGGTCTCCAAATTTTCCGAACATCATTGTGGTGAGGCCTAAAGATCGATTTTAGCGTAATTTCGGGGATTTTCGTACTTGCTCTCTACGAAACGGCTTGTTCAGTAAAACATTTACAACCCAAAGTTATTGAAATTTGAAAATTTGAAGGGTCGAAGGGAATTTTTGAAAATGAATCAATATTAATTTTTGAATTTTGATCTATCAAATAAGAAAAACGACATTGGATTTGCTCCAACTTTGCTCCATTATAAATGAGGTATATTACAAGATAGGGGTAGCCGTTTGAAAATTTTGAAATAAAAGCCATGAACCGGATGAACCCTATGGCCCCTTCCCTGAAAATGTTACCCTCGTCAAACTGTCCACCTAAAGTCCTAAAATCACTTAAAAGTGTTCCAAAACTGACCTAAATAAGGTGGCACCAAAAATTCTCGGTGATATCACCAACTTTAGGTGAGCTTTGGCGATCAGTTTTGCCAGGGATTGGATGCGTAAAAAAGCAGCTAGTAGCTAGTATTATGTTGCAATCATCCTCCAAGTTTTGTACTTTTATCTGCAACCATTCAAAAGTTAGAAAAAAGGGAGACTGAAACTGTAACACTCAGTTATAGAGGAAAAAAAAAAAAAAAAAAAAAAAAAAACATGAATATTATATTTTCGTACTTGGGTTTTTTAATTTTATAAATCTGATAGCAGAATTGGCATTATCGACCAAAAATACAGTTGGGTACCAATTTTCACGCAAATCGGACAAAAACCAACCGTGTTTTCCAATAGCTCGCCCGCAAACTTATATGCGGGAATTTTGTCCTGCATCCTCAACTGTCGAAACTGTGTAACGGTTAGGGTATTAGACTAGGAATAGGTAGGTTGTGAGGTCGAATCCCGGTAGGGGCGGCCTTCAAAATTAAAGCGCACCACATACCCTTCGGATAAAAGTTAACCTGTCGCCATTGATAACGGTTTTTTTTTTTTTTTACTTTATCAATTCCCTCCCCTCACCCGCTCCCACCCCTCCCCTCACCTGATTTAACAGAAGTTGAGTTGCTGATTTAACGGAAGTGAGTTGCTGATTTAACAGCAGTGAATTGCTGATTTAAAAGCAGTGAATTGCTGATTTAACAGTAGTGAGTTGCTGATTTAAAAGTAGTGAGTTGCTGATTTAACAGTAGTGAGTTGCTGATTGAATAGAAATGGGTTGCTGAACCAACACCTTTGGCATGCCAGATTAACGAACTCAATTTGCTGATTCACCAACTTTGCAGTTTGTTATTCCAGCAAACCTTGTATTCATGCGGAATTTTAACAACTCAAAATTGCTGACTCAACAGCTTCACCTGCTAACTTAACAAATTTTTTTTTTCAGTGTAGAAAAAGAAGTCGCGTATAGTTTTCAGAATTCAAGATCCTGTGTCACTTTAATGATGTTACTAGGGTTTGGTTTTGAAAAATAAATCAATTCGACATATCAGATATTCGAAAACTTTTCAAATACCAGATAGAAAAGGATCGTCATTTTAGAATTAAAAAAGTCTCAAAGGCTTTTTAATTGTTTCTTGGTTCTTTTACCATAGTATCGGCGCACTGATGACAATGATGTTCGTCGACAAAAATGCAGGTACCTATACATACATTTTTTGATACTTCGAATCACTTTCCGACATGCATTCTACGCAGCAGCGTTAACACTGCAATTATGCAAAATAGATGGGAATTTTTATTTTATTTCATCGCGCTATCTATAAGTTTACTGTCTTTATTAACCCTCGCAAGGGAGGTGGTTTTTTGTATGTGTACCATTTTATGTAAAATGGGAATGGAATTTAAATTGACATTTTGCAAAAAATTGTGTGACCCATTAAAATTCTTAGAAAATAAGCCTCTTTTAAACGGTCTAAAAAAATCCCAAAAAAAGTAAAATCCTAATATGCAAGCAAGAAAGGGTTAAGATCGGTCTCTATTCACCCTTATGACCTCTCCCATCATGAAATTTTCCAAAATTGAAAAAGAACAGTACCGATACCATATCATTGCCCTAAGCTCCACATTGACAACAACAGGAGCCATTAAAGAAAGTAAATATGCCAGCAAGAAGGCAGAAGAGCAAGTTCCTCAGCAAAAATAAGTAAAAATGTTTGAATATTGTTTGATACTTATTACAAATCACTCGTCCATTTCAATTAGGTACTCTAAATGTGCAAAACTATCTCAATAAATTCTACCCCCCCCCCCCCCCCCCCCACAAGAGGCAATTGTGTTGAAACGACGGCAAGTCAGAGAGAAGTAGGGACTGTCTCAAAAATACGCTCTGACCATCGACGCTTTGACTGAAAAAAATTGTTTTGCCCTAATGTAAGTAATGTTGATACTTCTGTATCAATACCTCGACCTATGCGTATCGATACTTTGACCTCAAAGTATCGATACTGGGGACTTGATACCTCGATAACCACTCGATATCAGGCAGTATCGGTACCAAAAGGGTTACCACACCATTGGTATAATGCTGTAGTCCAAGGTTGATAAAACACCTTTTATTTTACCTAACATCAAGGTTTCATCTGCCTTGGTTGCTGCTGCACGTCAGTTAGCACAGGTGAACCACACCATACTTACAAAAAACTTTGAATTTTGCTCGAATAACTCACCCTCTCTCCACTTTTAAACATCCTTTTTCTCCTCTGCGGACTGAATGTTTTTCGCTTATTCCACTTTCCACGAATCTAAGTATTGGTACCTACCGAAGCATCGATATACTAATGACTAAGCCGAAGTATCGATACCAAAACCCAGTATCAACATCCTTGCCGTAATGGCAAGTATTGTTCACAAGCCGTGTTACCTGTCAGTCTTCCCCTTAGTTGAAATGTCTGCAGTAGTTTTTGGTGTTACGGAGGCTAAATTATTTCTATCCAACAATTGAAGGTATTTGAAATAATCAGAGCGGGAAACGTTTTATCAATGAATCTCATCTCAATTGAAAAATAGATTAAAGTCAATTACCTCTACTATTTCCCAGAGGTATGGAACAAGTTTCCTGTCTGAAAGTGATACTTCAAACAATTACTTGACAAGAAAAAGAAATAAGGCAATAGTTTTAATTTTTATTTTTTAAACCGAAGGACTTGCCACCGTACATGACCTTAAAACTAATACATCCTCAAAAATTGGAGTGCAACTGACATGCCTTCAATTCAGTTGTACAATTGTGCAAATGTGCAACCAGTGAGTTAGCACTGGGAAAATTAGTTGACCAAACAACTGTAAAAGGAAGCGCCTTCATTTAAGGGAGATGCAACTTTACAAATCGTGAGGCTCATGAAATTGTCCATCTATCACGGAAACTCGATAACGCCACTGAGGGTTATTCAGGCTTAGTGAAAGAATAAAACTGAAGCTTATACAACAAAAAATGTCTACCATGAACAGCAGCAAGTTCTTCATTTATAAAAATTAAAATAAAAATATTGCCTCATTTTGTATCGATTTTCTCGCTTAAGATGCGGAGGAATTTCTATCAAGGAATTCCTTGGGGTCCATTAATAGATTCCTTGTTTTACATTGTTGGCTAATTCAATAGTATAACCAAGTGAGTGAGCTTTGAGCTTTGTAGTTGAGACACTCACGCTCGGCCGTTTCGATTCTTATGGAAAAACCAATATTTTTACGATCAAGTTGGGTCGAAATTTTCTTTTTTGTGATCTCCTTCGGTTTACATCAATCGTATGTTCTTGCAAAATTGAAGGTCATGATTAAAATGCAAAGCCTTACAGATGATTTCCCAGCAATACCGTCCAGAATTTCTACCATTTTTTGATACTAATGGTTGTTTTTCAATATTTGGTGAAAAAAAAGGATTTAGCGGCATCTGAACCCCAGGCACAGACTGCACTCTCTCTATGGATTCTTTCACTTTACTCCTTTGAGAATTTAGTAGGAGGACACATCGATTGCTGATGGACTCATTTTGCAGTATAATTAGACAATCAAGACGCGTCAGAACTTGCTCCGAAATCTGATACCAGACGTCTTCACTTCCTCACATTTCTCAGCAAACAAAATAGCTGTCTCTGACAAGCTAAATGTCTAAAACTTATAATTGTCACATCACGCTCAAAAGTTCAAGCCTGCCCCCCCCCCAAATCCTCTGGAGACCATCTTTACACTTTTATCGGGGCCGAATATTGATGAACAAACTTTGATGATGGCATCGAAGGCTAACTATACCGGCCAGTGGCAGCGCGTGCAATTTAGCAGCGTTGGGTTTAGTCCATTTAAAGTCATGAAAAAGGTCTAAATATTAAGGGTGCACAGTGCAATCCCTCAAATAAATATTTCACAAGGGTATGAATGAACGAAATGCAACGTTGCCAGATTGCACACGCCACCACTGATGCTGAGTGACTGAAGTGGGGACGTGAGATCACATTCGGCAAGCTGCAAGACTCATCGGGAGAAAGGCATCAATACTTCTGATTAGGCGTGAGCCTACAGTACAGCAGACTTTGAAATACGGTGTGAGCATTTGGTATAAGGAAAATTTTAGAGGAAGGTCTAGTTGCGAAACAGATGAATTTGATCAATTCTGAACAGATAAGACAACAATGTTATTCGTTTAGTCACGCAAACTGTTGGAATCCTTGAGTGTAAGGGCATCTGGTTTATTTGAGGATGAATGATAACTGTTAAAACTTTTCATGAGATGAATGTTTATTATCTAAGAGGAACATCAAATGAATGCATGATTTACGATTGGTCAGCAAGCTGAGCGCACAGTAATTTTTGAGAACTTATTTCTCTCCTTCCTCTAGGGAATGAAGTTACAAAATAATTTGAACTGTTGAGAGGCTTGAAAACTCCATTTTGGGACGGCAACATGCAATTCTTATCTTCTGAAAGAGTAGTCTTGATCTCCAACTGACTGTAAACAATCCAGGTTCTGAAAAAGAGAGAACAGTTTATAAGACTTTTGACAGTGAAGCAATGAAAGACCGAGACGAACGAGGATAATAGCTTTGTTTCAAAGCCAAAGCCTTCACCACGAGCTTTCAATCCTTGAATAAAGCCGTTCAGACTCAAATTCATCTTTGAATTAAAGTTTTTCAGTTGTCCTAACGATTTCCCCATAATATCGGATAGTAACAGCTTAAGGTTGTCAACAGAATGATATTCTGAAGTGAAGATATATACTATTCATAGTATCTCAAACCTTTCTAGATCACTTCTAGTGATCATCATCATTCGTATCAATAAAATGTTGCAGCAACATTTTCCTAAAATATTAGTTTGGGGAGTCAATGAGGTGCCTTGCTTGAAGAACCTTTAAGAATCTTTAACTTGGGTTTTATGTACCTTTGCACCTTGAAAAACTAGCGCCTCATTCACCGAAGTTTTGTGGCATCTGAATAATTACTTCACTTGGTTTGACATTTTTCGAAATTTCACTCACAATCAGTAGTTACCCAGGTTACCGGGCTTCCAACCCCCATCATTCCTTGAACTGACACGAGAGAGAGTTGATTGGAAATGAAAGAACTACAATGCAGCAAACATTATCATAGTCAATTCAAAAGCAGTGACAGTGTGGGGGTCGCTATGGAATTAGGCAAAGTGAGTGACCCAAAACAAGGGAACGGTCATATAATTTTGGTTTTGCCTCTCCCTTTTCCAGAAGTTTGGTGGATGATGAGCCCAGAGGTTATTCATTGACCTACATTCCTTGAGCATACCGTTTTAATGAATGAGTTTCCTATGATATTTTGAAGCAAATTTACGGATGAAAATGGTGTGTATTCGAGCCGTGGTTTTGCCTTGCGTTGTCAGGAGGCAAAATTGAGATCTGACTGATCTTCTTTGCACCGCTATGTTAGAAGGATAAGCTCTTTGAGACGCTCACTTCATAACCATTGAATTGTTCGTAAGAGAGGAACTCGAAGACAGATATTGAGAGGAAGTGAATTTGAGCTTCAAATTGAGCGTCTTACCTGAAAAGGGTGTACGATTCCATTGTTCCGCAAATAAGCTCAGTCTGCTCAGAATGTCATTCATATCCTGATATGGCAAATTCCTGATGTTGAAGAAGCTCTCTTCCTCTGACTTCTCATTTTTGAAAAGGGCGGTGGGTTGACCAAATTTTGCAGCTCATCGGACTTGCTTCATCAATACCTGAAAAATTGAGGAGTAGGATTAAGATAGTAGAACACAGAACAGAATACATGTTAATCCTTGAAACTGAAATTAGGTTGCGGGGCCAACTCTGAGTGTAAATATTTATGGAGCAGATAAGTTTCGGGGAAAACCATTACATTCAAAATGCGCAATTTGGCCCCCCCCCCCCTCTTAACCACCTCAAATTTAATAGTTAATGGACCTTTCCGGTAATTTTTAGGCCAAAAATTAAGTAGGAGGTAGCTACAATTCAGCATCCAATGCCGCTCAAGGTCTTCAATTTCAAAGTTGTTTTTTCCTCCATCAGTGGTACACACAGAAAAATACATGATTGAAAGAGGTTCCAGTAGAGACTATCATACCTCAGCAAGAACTGGCCGATGACCTTCGATCTTTGCATAATGCCCCAAAAGGTTGGAGATTGTTCTTCTAAATCCTATCTGGAGAGGTGATCTCATAGGCCTTCTTTTGTGAAACAAGCTGTAATGAACTAAACTATTGTGCATGTCACATGCAGAATTTTTCAGTTTCAAATGGCTGTAGCAGCCACCCTTACAAAAGCAAATTTAGCTGTGATACTTGGGGAATAGATGGTCTGAGTCTTGAACACTGCATGTCCAACATAAAGTAAAAATTGAAAACGTGGTGAGTGTGGGTCCCTAACAGGTAGAGGTCAATTCAGAAACGTAGGTAAGTGCACCTAGACTGATGATCTTTGGAATGTTCCAATGTTATTCCTCACAGTAAGTGTAAGTACAACATGAATTTGGGCGTTGGCTTTCCATTGAAGGAAGTTTAAAAAATCAACAGGTCAAAGTTGCAGGCAGAATTTGTTTCGATTCGGGGGGACGAAAATTACAAATTCCCACAGATTAGGGACTACACCCCTGAAATGAACTGCACGAATGCGTCCAAATGTCAAAATGAATAGAAGTAAAGAAGAAAGCGTTGAATAGTGGTTGATCAACTTACCGCTAGTTGAATCGACAGAAGCGAATCTCTGGTTCGGGAGCGTCTCTTCATTTTGTGTTGTGAGTGGGCAGTAAAACCGCTTGTGACCGTATCTCCGTTAAATACAGCAAAACTCACTTATGAGAAGATTCAGATTCAGATTCAGTCAAAAGATCAGTATTATGTAAGCACTTCTGTGATGTAAGTACTTGGCTGTTTCACGGCCTTGCTTTCGTTCTCGGCGGCGCAGATCGTGAATTGAAACGAATCTCATTCAAAGAACAATTCATAGAAAAACTAAAGATGATATGATAATAAAGGGATGAATTACTTGAAAACCGACAGCCAGGTAAAATGAGACCGATTGGCTAACACTTCAGTAATTACGGATTAATAAGACAACAACTTAAGAAAAATACAATAATAAAGCACAGTCTGGCAACGCAGCTAAACAATCGAAAGCCGTTTCGATTCGATGTATCGTCAAATCAGTACCAACTTAACAAAGCTGAAAAAATAAATTTTCTCCACAGAAGAAAAAGTTTTCTATGGGTGGCCGTTTGTGTCAAAAGTTTTTTTTCTATATGTGTATTTTTTTCTATGTGTGGACTTATTTTTTCTATGCAGTGTTGCCACATATGGATGTAGATGCCAAATTCATTGCCCCATGCAATAAATATTCATCAAATGAAGAAGAAGAAGCAAACTTCGATCCAAAGAGTAAACAAGAGTCGCAATTGAATGGAAGGCCTGCGTGGTCAACGTAGATTAGAGTCCCTATATACTATGAGAGTTGCGACAAGACTCTCAAAATGAAGAAGAAGAAGCGGATCAATGGAGCCCCCAAGAGGCAAATTGCAAATGGCGGATGGCCATTTGCCTCTGCGCTGTTGCCACTATTTCACTATCTCTTGTAGGTTAGGTTCAGATTCTCGACAATAACGGTCGTTATTGAAGGAGATAATGTTCTCCAAAATAAAATTCAAGCAGAGGAAAAATTCACAAAAATCTCCGCGGTCACTGTTACTTCAAATGAGTAATGAAAGCGAGTTCGCGAATAGTAAACAAACCCTCCGCCATTTGCATTTTGCCTCTTGGAGCTTTCTTGACAGCCTACATCTGAGAGCCAATCAGAAATGGATTCAGCAATGGCGCAACTCTCTTAGTATATAGGGACTCTAAACGTAGATAAGGGATCCGAACGCGGGCTGGCCTGGGCTGGCCTCTAATTGGCTGCAACGGGTGGAGCAAAAATGACTCAGGGTATAGGGAAAATAACACGGGATTTTCGTTCCGGGGCGTTTATCTCGAAACCTAAGCAAAATCGTATCCAAACAATTTATACGAGTCGATTCAGAAGATTTTTCCGAGCAATTTGATAGGTCATAAGTGCCACTTTATTGCAAATTCGAAAAGACTGTTTCAGTTTAAAAGTACGCACAATAGTGAGTTACTCAAACACTGCTCGAACACACGGCAAGCATGTAATCACACTATTGTGCGTACTTTTAAACTGAAACAGTCTTTTCGAATTTGCAATAAAGTGGCACTTATGACCTATCAAATTGTTCGGAAAAATTTGCTAGATCGACTCGTATAAATTGTTTGGATACGATTTTGCTTAGGTTTCGAGATAAACGCCCCGGAACGAAAATCCCGTGTTATTTTCCCTATACCCCGAGTCATTTTTGCTCCACCCGTTGCAGCCAATCAGAGGCCAGCCCAGGCCAGCCCGCGTTCGGATCCCTTATCTACGTTGACCACGCAGGCCTTCCATTCAATTGCGACTCTTGTTTACTCTTTGCTTCGATCTACCGGTGTCTTTGCCTCGTTGCCAAAATTGCCAAAATAATATTTAATTAACTTTGATCAATTTTGATTCATTTCCCGACCGAAACTATTAAGCCCGAAAGATTTATCCCGACAGTGTTGTCAGTGTTTTATTCCTGGTTTATTCCGAATCCCTCACGGAGGCTAGTTTTTAGCCCGAAACTATTTAGCCCGAATGAATTAGCCCGAAAACCGTTTGATCCAACGGTGCATGCACCGATGATTAATGTGATACAGCCGTTGTAAAGCGTTGTCAAATGTTTCTTTTAAATGTTTTATTTTTTTTGTTACCGAGCCGATTTGAAGTTGGAGGTTAAGATAAGTACATTAGAGAGAGAGGTTTATTTCGCATCTCTTATTATTATTCGCGTTCATTTATTCTGAAGAATGTTTTCGCAGATTTGCTTGCAGGCAGACTTTGGTCAGTTCTTTTTCCAACAAAGATTTGCTCTTTCATTTTCTAAAGATTAGTGACCATCAGGTGCTTAGACTGCTTAGAGTGAGAGTGGTTTGTAATTTGTGTACAACCTCTCGATCTGAAGTAAAATCACGTTTTTCTCGCTGAATGTTTGCGGTTTCCGTGCATTTCACGTAAATTGTTTCGGGGCTCCGGCTTAAGTCATCAGACTCCCGTGGAGTGGACCTATCGCCATCTCTGGTCTAATGTATAATTGACTGATCGAAGGAATTTGGCTCTGTGTCAGAGAAATGGTGTTCAGTGGAATCTATGAGCGAAGATCAGAAATTGCAGCTAGGAAATGAATCAGCGTATTCCCGGTCTCTGACTCGAGTCTCAACTTTGCAGATCCCAATCGTATGACTTCATCCCTCCGTCGGTAAGTTCATTAGTTTTTTTGGTTTTCAAATTTTCATTATGTCGCTCATATTGCCTGGGCCGGAAAGAATCTGAAAGGCGTGAGGTACTGGTTTATCCTTGAGTTTCGTCAGGAGCGCATTGGCTCTAAATTTTTTAGACGGGTTCTAGCTCACGTTGGGGCCTTCAGCACTGATTTGGGGGTCCCCAAGCACACCGATGAATGGGCCAAATCATACTAATGCAGTTCAGACAATCTCACTATAATTAGTGCGTCCCAATTATTTACTCCCTCTTCAATCCGTCAAATTATAACAAAGCTTGTCCACGACTTTGACCTGCTGATTTTTAAGCATTCCTCTACGGGAAGCCAACGCTTTCATTGGTTTTCTACCTGTATCATGAACATAACGTTGGAAATTTCGAAAGATTATTGGTCTCTCGCCTACACTTTTGAAACGACCTCTACTACAGGGACGTACGCGCCAAATTTTTCATTTTCTTTCCATCATGGACATTCAATGTTCAGAACACAGACCATCTATTCCGCAAGTCTAACAGCAAAATTTGCTTTGATTAGGATGGGGGTGCAGCGTTTTTAATCTGCGGATAGTTCCAAATGTGACATGCGCATTACTTTGGGTTCAACCTAGGTTAGCTCAGAGTTGAACTAACCAGTTGCGATGAGTAACTTGATTGATGCGCCTCCCAAAACGTATGATGATCATCAGGGGCGTAGCCAGGAATTTTTCTAGGGGGCGGTCGGAGGTCCGAAAATTGTCAAGGGGGGGGGTCCAAAGATACTAATGCGGTCAAATTTGTCTGAAAACGCAAAAAGTTACCTTTTCTCATTACAAATTTTGGTGTCATGGGGGGGGGGGGGGGGGGTGAGACCCCCTGCCCCCCCCCCCCCCCCTTGGCTACGCCACTGATGATCATCTCTGGCCATGAGGGAAGTGCTTTAGAAAGGCTCAGGGCTCAGGATACTCTGAATACCTTTGATCTCCAAACAGTTGAAACAATTATCTTCAGCATCTTGCAGGGAGCCTGCCTATGGGCCCCGGTCCTTCGCGCCCGCAATCCTGAGTCACTCGGCTCTGTACACTTTTGCAGTTTGGCGTATTTCTTCGACCCCAGGTGGAGAGACGACCTTCTGCCCGGTTTATGGTGCACGAACATGCACCCTGCTCCAAGGAATACGTCTCTCCGCTTTTGGACAAGAGACTCAAGGTTTTTTTATTGGATATGTCCTCCATACTTAACGGGGAGATCTGTTCCTCTGAGAAGGGGGACAGAGAATGTGGCCGGTTATAGATGCATCGACCCCCACACAGTGTCAGCAGTTTGAGTTTTTGTCCTAGTGAAAAACCCAAAAAAAAAAAGTATGTTCAGAGAAGCATTCTGTTAACTACCTTAAACTGTTATCATCTGATTTTGTGGGGAAATTGTCGGGACACTGAAAACCTTTAATTCCCAAGCGGAACAGAGTCCAAGCGACTTTATTTTAGGATTGAAAGCACCTGACGGTAGCTCTAGCTTTGAAACAAAACTATCATCCTTCTCTGTCTCCGTGTTTCATTGCTGCAATGTCAAAAGTCTCATCAACTGTTCTCTCTTTTTCAGAATCTGGATTGTTTACAGTCAGTTGGGGATCAAGACTACTCTTTCAGAAGATAACAATTGCATGTTGCTGTGACCAAGTGAAGTTTTCTCGCCTCTCGACATTCCAAATTATTTTTTATCTTCGTACCTTGGAGGATGGAGGGAAAAAAAAAAAAAATACTGAACAAAATTACTATGTGCGCAGCTTGCTGACTAATCATAGCATGCATTCATTTGATGTTCCTCTTAGATAATAAATATTCACCTCAAAAAAGTTTCAACAGTTTTCATTCATCTTCAATTAGACTAGATGCCCTTCAACTCATGAATGGGGCTCTCGCAAACTTTTGCGATATGCAAGTAAATAGGCCAATCTGTTGTAAAGACCTGCGGAAATCACGAAAATCACATAAAGGAAGTCTACAATTCAGTAATAAACTCACATAACCGCTGTAACGGTAAGATCGTAATGGGGGTTCAACGCAGGTATCATGGGAGATTCCTGTCTATTATGTCCCTTTCTCCGCCGAAACACAGAGATATGTCTCAATTTAGATAGGAATCTCCCATGATACCTGCGTCTCTCCGCCATCAAGCCTGATTCTGGAAGTGAATTTCATGATTTTTTAGTGTACCTACTCATTGTCATTTTTACAGGTTTTTATGCAAGGATCAACTTGTCAATCCCCTATCGCAAAAGTTTGCTAGAGGCCCATTCCAACAGTTTGCGTGACTGAACCAATCACATTCTTGTCTCATCTGCTCAGAATTGATTAAATTCGTCAGTTTTGCGACTAGATCTTCTTCTGAAATTTTCTTTTCAAGTCTACACTCCTCTAGGCCTATACTAATCAGAAGCATGGATGACTTGTTTCTGACAAGTCTTGCAGCTTGCCCAGTCGCCCAGTGTGATTTCATATCCTCACTCAAGTCGGCATCAGTGGCGGCGCATTCTGGCAACATTGCATTTTGTCCGTCTATACCCATGTAAAATAATTTTTGACGGATTTGCGTTGTGCGCTATTAATATTATTATCTTTTTTAAGACTTTAAATGGACTGAATCCAACGTTACGTAATTAAATGCGCCGCCACTGTCGGTATAGTTAGTCTTCGATACCATAGTCAGATCCTCATGCATCAATTTTCGGCTCCAATAATTTTTTAAGGATGGTCTCTAGAGGTTTGGGGGGGAGGGGGGAGGCTCGAACTTGTGAGCGTACTGTAACAATTGTAAATTTGAGAGGTCTTGCTTGTGACTGACAGCTACTTTGTTTGCTGAGAAGTGTAAGAAAGTGAGGAAGTCTGGTATCACATTCAGAAGCAAGATCTGGTGCGTCTCTATGGTCTAATGATATTGGAAAACAAGTTCTTCAAGATTAAAGGCTGTTCCAGATAGCTTCGGTTCTGACAAATCTTGCTTTACATTCGTGGAAGGATATTATCTTGTCTTCACTTACAAATTAATGATAATATTCCCTAACTGCGAGAGTTAACCGAGTCTATTTTGTGGAAAAATAGTTCTATTAATCACACAGTGAGCGGTGTCATCGTTTCCACTCATGGCTGTCAGGACCGAAGTTATCTGAAACAGCCTTTACTTCAAAACGTCCAGATGAATAAGTACATCTGATCCAAAACATCAACAACTCAGGATGATTCAGAGGTATTTTATAGGAAAATTTGCAAGTACTTACTTGTAGCAGATAGAAGGTATTGACTGGTGCGCATTAAAGTACTATCTAAAGTCAAACTTTGCTTCTACGCGGGATATTCAGACGCTAAGAAGAACAGTTTAAATTTTAGAAATACACTTTAGAATTCAAAGCGTCACATCTGTGGACCGCTCCAGAACTTCGCACTGAAGCATAAGCTCTGCTGAGCCACAAAAAACAATGAAAGATACATAGGGAACTTTAAGGGAGAAAAAATTGACAATCATCCTTCCGGAAGACAGTAGGTACATACACAATAATATGACGATGGTGGGTTCAACTACGAGGCGGACAACTCTGTATCAGTGAACATAAGGGAGGGATCATTGCTCCACGACTAGGCGACACTGGGACAGAGCCAGAATTGTTTTGTTTATATATTTCCCTCGCTTGCATCCATCGAAATGAGATACATGAAATTGGATTAATTGGAAGGAGTAAGTACGTAAGCCGGTATCTAGCACTTGGGAAGCGCCACGCGATTGTAGAGATAATCGACTTTTCGAAGCAGTTCATGGTCTCAAATTATTTTTCCTAGCCACAGTGAACCATGATAAACATTAGGCACACAGAAAACCACAGTTTAAAGACTTTCCAATTTATTTCTTCACGTTTTTCAGAGAAGTAGTCGCCAAGTTCAAAAAGTGCACCGACCATTCACAAAATCAAAACACAAGGGAAATGAAGGGAAATGATGCTATAAGTTAGAGCGCGAATTTTTCCCTACGCTCGAGTAGGGAAACTTTCAGCATGGCATAGTAACGAGGTGGAGAGATTTAGATTCGAAAATGTTGAGACTTTGAGGAATTTAACAAAGCTGGAGTGTATTTTGGAGAAGATTGGCCAATAATTTTGGAATCCGATGCGGAAATTTGAAGTTGCGAGAAATTCAGGAGCCGCAGTCATGGAATAGCCGGGAAAGTTGCCACTCATTTCAGGCTACGGTTGGCTGCTCTGGAGAAGGTTTTCGTAGCGAATTTTAAAAAAACGGGCTGGAGAAATTTTCAGATTTTCGGAATTTTCTCTGGAAAAAGAAGGTTTAAGCAAATCTGATGCCCATCCGGGCTGACATTATTGCACTTTAAGTTACGAGAAAACTGAAAATTGCGGTCTCGTAACGGAATAAGAAATTATAAACGAGATAAAAAAAGAAGTCGTGGATAGTTTTCAGAATTCAAGATTCTGTGTCACCCAAATGATGTAGCTAGGGTTTGGATCTGAAAAATAAATCAATTCATGTCCATTTTCGAATACTTTTCAAATACCAGATAGAAAAGGATCGTCATTTTACTAACATGAAAGTATCAAGGCTTTTTAATTGTTTTTTGGTGTTTATACCATAATATGGGCATACTGGTAAAAATTTTCTCCGATAAAAATAAATTAAATGTACCTAAGTACCTACAGTTTTCGATACTTCGAGTTGCTTCCTTCTCATGAATTTTACGCAGACATTATTTCCTACCATGCAAGCAAGATGGGAACTTTTCATGATATATTTTATCGCGCTGCCTAAGATTACCTACTGGCCTCATTAAGATTGGTCTCTATTCACCGATGTGACCTCTCCCATTATGAAATTTTCCACAAATGAAAGAGAACAATATCGATACCTTACTATTGCCCCAAGCTTCGCATTGACATCAACAGGAATGATTCCATA
This sequence comes from Trialeurodes vaporariorum, assembly GCA_011764245.1. Taxonomy (NCBI): domain Eukaryota; kingdom Metazoa; phylum Arthropoda; class Insecta; order Hemiptera; family Aleyrodidae; genus Trialeurodes; species Trialeurodes vaporariorum. The sequence goes on along the minus strand of VMOF01000369.1, from coordinate 26,290,905 downwards.
AAGGTTGATGGTTGAGCTTGTCTATGGATCGATTCTGTTTTCTTTAATTTTTGGCTTTCATGATGATACTAAAATACCAGATTTAACAGGACCATTATTCAAAAATCAAAAATTTATTCAAAGTATTTTGATTGTAACTCTTTTCTATCAATAAATGTAGGCAGAAGATAGCAAAGCTCCTCAACCAAAATAAGTAAAAATGTTTGAATAAATTTTCGATACTTCAAATCACTCGTCCATTTAAATTACTCTAAATAGGCGTAAATATCCCACTAAAACCTCCCCCCCTTCCATAAGAGGGGACTGCCTTGAAACAAAGGCAAGTCAAAGAGAAGCCGGGACTGTCTCAAAAATCCGTTAACATCACCAACGCACTGACTGAAAGAAATTATTTTGCTGCAATGTAGTCAGTGGCGGATCCAGCCCTCGCGAACGGGGGGGGGGCAAATTTTGGATTTTTGCCCCTAAATGACCCCCTTTTCTTGTTTTCGCTCTTGCTTTCACCCTTCCTCTCCCCTCTTTTCCAACTTTTTGGGCCGAACGGGGGGGGGGGGGGGGGAGATCGCCCCTTGCCCCCCCCCCCCCTGTATCCGCCAATGAATGTAGTGATGTTGATACTTCAAATTCAAAGTATCGATACCTCGAATTCAAAGTATCGATACCTCGAATTCAAAGTATCAATACCTCGAATTCAACGTATCGATACCAAGAATTCAAAGTAGCAATACCTCGAATTCAAAGTAGCAATACCTCCAATTCAAAGTATCGGTACCTCGAATTCAAAGTATCGATACCTTGAATTTAAAGTATCAATACCTCAAATTCAAAGTATGGATGCCTCGAATTCAAAGTATCGATACCTCAAATTCAAAGTATTGATACCTTGAATTTAAAGTATCGATACCTCAAATTCAAAGTATGGATGCAGGGGCGGCGCCATTTGGGGGGGGGGGCAGTTGCCCCCCCAAGGATTTTCAATGTGGCCGAAAAATCAAGTCAGAGAGCGGCAGAGGAATAAGCCGGGAAAAAAAAGATGAAAAAGGTAATTTAAATAGCCGAAAATGGCCAAAAATCAATTTTCAACGAACAACTATCCCTACATATGAGGATTAATTTCTTTTTTAAAGGTGCATGTCCAAAAAAAAAGAAAAAAAAAGGTCATCAAAATTTTTGGTGAGCTTTGCCCCCCCAAGGAAAATCTGAAATGGCGCCCCTGTATGGATGCCTCGAATTCAAAGTATCGATACCTCGATACCTACTCCATACTAGTCAGTATCAGGACCAAACGGGAGTGGGGTCCACAAGGTAAATAAAACACTTTTTATTTTATCTAACATCAAGGTTTTATCTACCTTGGCTGTGGTTGGTTGTTGCTGCACATCAGCACTAGTGAGCCACATCAAACTTATAAAATCTCCAAGTTTTGCTAAAATAATTAACCACCTCTCCACTTTTAAACGGCCTTTATCTCTTTTGTGGCCTGAATTTTTTGCTTATTCCATTTTCCACTTATCTAAATATCAGTATCAAAGTATCAATACCTTATTTTTTTTTTTCTCCGACGCCTGTTGAAAAATTTGCTAACCAAATTTCCTAGACTATCGCAATGCAAGCCTAGGGGTATGTGGGTTTAGTGTTCATGGTGTTTGGGAAAAGAAAATGGGGTTGGATGTCACCCTACTCTGAGTGGGGTTGGTTATCACCAACCCACTAAAAAATACCACAGCGTGATTCTCGGCATGTACAGCCTCGCGGAGCCGTTTATTCAACATTCCATTGTGAGGCCGGTGCAGGCCTAGAGGAGTGTAGACATTCACAGATACACAGATCATGAATACGACGTGAGTAATAAGTGAAAAGAAAATTTCAGAAGAAGATCTAGTCGCAAAACTGACGAATTTAATCAATTCTGAGCAGATGAGACAAGAATGTGATTGGTTCAGTCACGCAAACTGTTGGAATGGGCCTCTAGCAAACTTTTGCGATAGGGGATTGACAAGTTGATCCTTGCATAAAAACCTGTAAAAATGACAATGAGTAGGTACACTAAAAAAACATGAAATTCACTTCCAGAATCAGGCTTGATGGCGGAGAGACGCAGGTATCATGGGAGATTCCTATCTAAATTGAGACATATCTCTGTGTTTCGGCGGAGAAAGGGACATAATAGACAGGAATCTCCCATGATACCTGCGTTGAACCCCCATTACGATCTTACCGTTACAGCGGTTATGTGAGTTTATTACTGAATTGTAGACTTCCTTTATGTGATTTTCGTGATTTCCGCAGGTCTTTACAACAGATTGGCCTATTTACTTGCATATCGCAAAAGTTTGCGAGAGCCCCATTCATGAGTTGAAGGGCATCTAGTCTAATTGAAGATGAATGAAAACTGTTGAAACTTTTTATGAGGTGAATATTTATTATCTAAGAGGAACATCAAATGAATGCATGCTATGATTAGTCAGCAAGCTGCGCACATAGTAATTTTGTTCAGTATTTTTTTTATTTTTTTCCCTCCATCCTCCAAGGTACGAAGATAAAAAAAAATTTGGAATGTCGAGAGGCGAGAAAACTTCACTTGGTCACAGCAACATGCAATTGTTATCTTCTGAAAGAGTAGTCTTGATCCCCAACTGACTGTAAACAATCCAGATTCTGAAAAAGAGAGAACAGTTGATGAGACTTTTGACATTGCAGCAATGAAACACGGAGACAGAGAAGGATGATAGTTTTGTTTCAAAGCTAGAGCTACCGTCAGGTGCTTTCAATCCTAAAATAAAGTCGCTTGGACTCTGTTCCGCTTGGGAATTAAAGGTTTTCAGTGTCCCGACAATTTCCCCACAAAATCAGATGATAACAGTTTAAGGTAGTTAACAGAATGCTTCTCTGAACATACTTTTTTTTTTGGTTGTTCACTAGGACAAAAACTCAAACTGCTGACACTGTGTGGGGGTCGATGCATCTATAACCGGCCACATTCTCTGTCCCCCTTCTCAGAGGAACAGATCTCCCCGTTAAGTATGGAGGACATATCCAATAAAAAAACCTTGAGTCTCTTGTCCAAAAGCGGAGAGACGTATTCCTTGGAGCAGGGTGCATGTTCGTGCACCATAAACCGGGCAGAAGGTCGTCTCTCCACCTGGGGTCGAAGAAATACGCCAAACTGCAAAAGTGTACAGAGCCGAGTGACTCAGGATTGCGGGCGCGAAGGACCGGGGCCCATAGGCAGGCTCCCTGCAAGATGCTGAAGATAATTGTTTCAACTGTTTGGAGATCAAAGGTATTCAGAGTATCCTGAGCCCTGAGCCTTTCTAAAGCACTTCCCTCATGGCCAGAGATGATCATCAGTGGCGTAGCCAAGGGGGGGGGGGGTCAGGGGGTCTCAACCCCCCCCCCCATGACACCAAAATTTGTAATGAGAAAAGGTAACTTTTTGCGTTTTCAGACAAATTTGACCGCATTAGTATCTTTGGACCCCCCCCTTGACAATTTTCGGACCTCCGACCGCCCCCTAGAAAAATTCCTGGCTACGCCCCTGATGATCATCATACGTTTTGGGAGGCGCATCAATCAAGTTACTCATCGCAACTGGTTAGTTCAACTCTGAGCTAACCTAGGTTGAACCCAAAGTAATGCGCATGTCACATTTGGAACTATCCACAGATTAAAAACGCTGCACCCCCATCCTAATCAAAGCAAATTTTGCTGTTAGACTTGCGGAATAGATGGTCTGTGTTCTGAACATTGAATGTCCATGATGGAAAGAAAATGAAAAATTTGGCGCGTACGTCCCTGTAGTAGAGGTCGTTTCAAAAGTGTAGGCGAGAGACCAATAATCTTTCGAAATTTCCAACGTTATGTTCATGATACAGGTAGAAAACCAATGAAAGCGTTGGCTTCCCGTAGAGGAATGCTTAAAAATCAGCAGGTCAAAGTCGTGGACAAGCTTTGTTATAATTTGACGGATTGAAGAGGGAGTAAATAATTGGGACGCACTAATTATAGTGAGATTGTCTGAACTGCATTAGTATGATTTGGCCCATTCATCGGTGTGCTTGGGGACCCCCAAATCAGTGCTGAAGGCCCCAACGTGAGCTAGAACCCGTCTAAAAAATTTAGAGCCAATGCGCTCCTGACGAAACTCAAGGATAAAACCCGTACCTCACGCCTTTCAGATTCTTTCCGGCCCAGGCAATATGAGCGACATAATGAAAATTTGAAAACCAAAAAACTAATGAACTTACCGACGGAGGGATGAAGTCATACGATTGGGATCTGCAAAGTTGAGACTCGAGTCAGAGACCGGGAATACGCTGATTCATTTCCTAGCTGCAATTTCTGATCTTCGCTCATAGATTCCACTGAACACCATTTCTCTGACACAGAGCCAAATTCCTTCGATCAGTCAATTATACATTAGACCAGAGATGGCGATAGGTCCACTCCACGGGAGTCTGATGACTTAAGCCGGAGCCCCGAAACAATTTACGTGAAATGCACGGAAACCGCAAACATTCAGCGAGAAAAACGTGATTTTACTTCAGATCGAGAGGTTGTACACAAATTACAAACCACTCTCACTCTAAGCAGTCTAAGCACCTGATGGTCACTAATCTTTAGAAAATGAAAGAGCAAATCTTTGTTGGAAAAAAAACTGACCAAAGTCTGCCTGCAAGCAAATCTGCGAAAACATTCTTCAGAATAAATGAACGCGAATAATAATAAGAGATGCGAAATAAACCTCTCTCTCTAATGTACTTATCTTAACCTCCAACTTCAAATCGGCTCGGTAACAAAAAAAATAAAACATTTAAAAGAAACATTTGACAACGCTTTACAACGGCTGTATCACATTAATCATCGGTGCATGCACCGTTGGATCAAACGGTTTTCGGGCTAATTCATTCGGGCTAAATAGTTTCGGGCTAAAAACTAGCCTCCGTGAGGGATTCGGAATAAACCAGGAATAAAACACTGACAACACTGTCGGGATAAATCTTTCGGGCTTAATAGTTTCGGTCGGGAAATGAATCAAAATTGATCAAAGTTAATTAAATATTATTTTGGCAATTTTGGCAACGAGGCAAAGACACCGGTAGATCGAAGTTTGCTTCTTCTTCTTCATTTGTTGAATATTTATTGCATGGGCAGGGTTCGAAAATTTCATGAAAAATAAAATCGTGAAATTTCACGTGAAATATTTCATGAAATTTCTGAAATTTATGAAAAATACGGAAAAATACTCCGCAAATGCGTAGAACTTCTTTTCGGTTGCTTTGCCTCACCAAAAATGAGAAACAAAACTATTGGTGCTATTATTTAGCTGTTTTTTGCCTTCTTTTAACATCACTGCCAGCCAGTGCAAGCAAAAATAAATAAATAAATTATTTATTCTCAATTTGAAATTAGTCTAAATGTTGGTGGGTCTCTAGAGATTTTACCAAGTAATTACTGTGTAAAATACAATTCTGGTAAAATGAGAGTCCAAAGCCCTCATCTTTAAGGATCCAGCCCTCGCAAACGGGGGGGAGAGGGGATTTGGGATTTTTTATCTCTCCCCCCGTTACCCCGTTGCCCCGTTTTTTTTTCTCTCTTTCTTTTCCCCTTCCTTCCCTCCCTTTTCAGGTAGAACGTGGGAGGGGGGGGGGGGTGTTACCCCTTTCACCCCCCCCCCCCCCCCCCCCTTGTTTCTGCCGATGGCTCTTATATTATTCAACAATAATTATGATTTGAACAAAAATTTTCACGATACATGTAAGTGTAAAAATTATAGCATTGAGTAAGGTGGGCAATGCAAAAAATAAAAAATAAATAAAATGAAAATGATGCTGGGAATAAAACTTTATTGAGAACTTCAAAAATTTGAAAACATAACCTTCAAGTAACTGATGCAAAATTTAGGGATGCCCTGGGTTGTTTACCTTATGATAAAATGAACATTTACCATGGTGAAATACTTAAATACATAGTAATCTTTGGGAGGGCGTTATTACAAACCAGATATCAATTATTTCAAAGACTTCTAATACTATCTAGACTGGACATAAGGCCGATTTTAGGGCGGGGAAAGTGAATACCTGGGGTGGGACAAAAATCGCATGTTGCGCCTGGCTACGCCGCATCCACGATTACAGTATGTGCTAAGATTTTCAGAAATACATTGATTTAAATGGGAAAATGACTTTTTTGAAAAATTAACTAAAAATACTAAAAAAAAATATTTTTCCATTAAACTTGGTCCCGTTTGAAAGCTCATGATATGCAGATTTCGGTTCGGGCCGGTTTTATATGTGATTTTTGAACGAGGAACATTCTACAGGGGCTTACAGTTGGGTACCGATTTTCTACAGAGTGTTTCATAAAATTGTTTTCTTTGTACTTTTTTTGAATGGTTACAGCTCAAAAAAATAAAATTTATGCGATGAATTATTGAGACACACAAAACAAATAACTTTAATCATAACATAGATTACGTAAAATTGAATATATACAGCTATGTAGGTTGTCTCAGCGGGGTACCGAAACGGTGGAACACCCCGTAGAATCGAGGAAAATTGACCTAACTTTGAGCCTCTGTAGAATGTTTACGATTGAAAAACGGTATAAAAACCGGCCCAAACCGAAATTTGCATATCATGAGCTTTCAAACGGTACCAAGTTTTATGGAAAAATATTTTTTTTAGTATTTTTAATTAATTTTTCAAAAAAGTCATTTTCCCATTTAAATCGATGTATTTCCGAAAATCTAAGCACATACTGTAATCGTGGTTGCATACCGATCGGTTTCAATGGGCAGGCGTTATGTCCAGTCTAGATAGTATTAGAAGTCTTTGAATTATTTCATGGTGAAAATTAGACGAATTCCTCTTCAGAGTAGAAAAGAATCATAAGAAATGACGAATGGGAGTAAATTTCAAAAATTTCATAAATTTCACAGCTTCGTGAAATTTCATGTGAAATTTCAAGGAAATTTCATAAATTTCATATGAAATATTTCACACTTGAAACCCTGTGCATGGGGCAATGAATTTGGCATCTACATCCATATGTGGCAACACTGCATAGAAAAAATAAGTCCACACATAGAAAAAAAATACACATATAGAAAAAAAACTTTTGACACAAACGGCCACCCATAGTTTTCTCCACAGAAAAAAGGTTTTCTCCACAAGTTTTTTTTTCTCCCCACAACTTTACGGAAATGACGCCATAGGCTTGCTCATTTGGTGGGATTGCATTTCAAAAGTCCCATTTCCTCGACATTTTGAGACCAGAAGCCGGTTTTATTTTAGAATGGTTGAAAAATTTGAGTCAGCAATTGCCTTGTAAAACAGTGCGAGTCTGTGGGTTAGGTTACAAAACCATTTCCCGAGTCCCATCAATATAGCTGAACAGATCCTAACAATAAGTACAAGCAGAGCCATAAGTCCTGCGTCGACGATTCGACGCAACCCGTATTACATGTACAGTTAATGCTCTCCTATCTTTCTTTTCTTTTGTTCTCTCAAGACCGAGCGGGGTTAGGGCTATGCGTGGTGCGGGTTGCGTCGACGCAGGACTAATGGCTGGCTCTGCTTGTACTATCGACGAATTAAAGATTGTCGCGAGATTTTCACGAGCTAAGCTTCGCCTTCGAGGTTCCGGTTCGGCTACTCTTCATACTCCTCACACCTTGCAGGCGAGAGGCCAGTGCGGGCGGGGCGGTAAAGCCGATATAGATCAGTCCCACACTCACACTCATAACTGAAAATGAGTGAAAATTTCGCGACAATCTTTAATTCGTCGATAGTACTTGGAACTTCAGAGTTCAGAGGTCTCGAAAGTATCATTCAATGCTGAAAGGAGTAGGTACTTGCCTACATTACCACTTGCTAAAGACCCTACTCCCAAATCGGAATTTAGAGATTCCAATGGGACTTTCAGGACTTCTACCAAACACTCACCAGACTAGGACAACAGCTCTTAAGAAACTTCTACTGACTAGGACCATTTCACATGGCAAAAGCTGCTGACTTAGAATTTTCAATAAGTTGATAAAAATTTGGAGGCCAAAAAGTCACTTGTTTAGTTTTTCTGATTGCGTGAGTGAAAGGAAGCTGTGCTTTTTTGCTGACAAGGGGAGTGTCAGGTTTGTCCGGCGCCGATTTTGATGAAATTTACGCCAAAATGTAGCTTATGTGATGCTGATATACGATTCATCGTCAAACCTCGCCCCCCGGCCCCGCAAATGCCCCCTAACATTTTTTGAAATTCGGGATTTTCGGGCAAAATTGGCATGCGCGCTTAAGTGTAGAATTTTCCGACCCCGTGTCACCTGAGCTGCGTAGCGCAGTTGACTACGGCGCCACCCTTCCGATCGTGACGTACACGGATCGAATCCCTCGCTCGACCATCAACTTTTTGTGAATGCCTTTATAATTTTCCTACCTTTTTAACGATATTTCATAAAGAAGCACGTAAACCAAAATAAAAACCAACAAGAACAATTCGAAGAAACATAGGAAATGACATGTGAACAAATGTTTAGTCAATCAAGCAACCGCATAATGAAGAGAGATACAACTCACCAAATATCTTGCAGACGAAGAAGACATTTTTACAGAACTACACAGGTTTTTGACGAGCTGAAGAAAAATTTTCAATGAACACAAACACAAACATTATTATTATTTTTTATTATTAAAAAGTAATGATAAACCGTATTAGAAATACATTTTTCCTATTCGCTCTCTTCTTTAAGTTTTACGTCACATTTACAACAATTTTGGTTTTTGTTTGTGTTTATTGAAAAATTTTCTTCGGCTCGTCAAAAACCTGTGTAGTTCTGTAAAAATGTCTTCTTCGTCTGCAAGATATTTGGTGAGTTGTATCTCTCTTCATTCTGCGGTTGCTTGATTGAATAAACATTTGTTCACATGTCATTTCCCATGTTTCTTCGAATTGTTTTTGTTGGTTTTTATTTTGGTTTACGTGCTTCTTTATGAAATATCGTTAAAAAGGTAGGAAAATTATAAAGGCATTCGCAAAAAGCTGATGGTCGAACGAGGGATTTGATCCGTGTACGTCACGATCGGAAGGGTGGCGCTGTAGTCGACTGCGCTACGCAGCTCAGATGACACGGGATCGGAAAATTCTGCACTTAAGCGCGCATGCCATTTTTGCCCGAAAATCCCGAATTTCAAAAAATGTTAGGGGGCATTTGCGGGGCCGGGGGGCGAGGTTTGACGATGAATCGTGTATCAGCATCACATAAGCTACATTTTGGCGTAAATTCCATCAAAATCGGCGCCGGACAAACCTGACACTCCCCTTGTGAGAAGTAATTCTATTTTGGAGTATTTTGAGAACTTACTTCTTCCAATTGTGACTTTGATCACAGAAATCATGCATTTGTGAAAATGGATCAAAATTGAGAGGCCAGTGGGTGCAGGAGCTTGTGCAATGCGGAGGCTACATGTTCTTCCTCCATTTCTTCTATGTAAAACAATAAATTCTATAGGGAAGCAAGAGTGCTTCACCAACAACCAATTGTTGTGCACAGATACAAATAGAGGAAAATCATTTTTAGCTCCCACTCCCACTGGCCAAATTTCGATTTTTATCTATTTTCAAAAATTCATGATTCCTATACCAAAGTCACTCAAAGTTTTGATAGCTCAATACATTATCAATAGAGAAGATTGTTTGACACGAACACAGTCAATTGCCAGTAATATAGAGCAAGGTAGGCTGTTGCTATTTGAAAATATCGATTTATGGGGGTGTGAGCCCTCACCCCAACTCCCTGGGTGGGTTCCATTGCGACCCCTGGCAAAATTTGCCGTTTAAAATAATGAAGAGTTAAAGACCACTAGTATTACGTCAATCAACTTGTCAATAAAGATTCTAACAATCAGTTCTTGCTGGTCAACCACTTACTCTTCCCTTACACCGAAGAATACTACAATCAGAATGGAACTTCTTTTCCTTTAGAAGCATTATTTTCTGATCCGCCATTCACTATTATCACAGAACGATACCTATTGAAAAAATGTTTTCATTGGCTTTAAAGGGAGTTCTCATTCAGATGGTATTATTCTGTGCTTAAACCAATAGTGAAGACTGTCGATGACTATGAGTAACTACAAACTAAGTATATCAGAACTATCAGACTTGACTGTTGCTATGATGACAATCAGTGAATTGCTCGTTATTATCAGCTACCCATGAGCTAGGCTTTGGAGTCAGAGCCACGATTAAAATCAAAATTTGTCTCCCTGTAGAAAATCATGAAAAACATTACTGTACGCGTATTCTATCGTTCTGAATCGGAATTCAGATGTTCTTGCAGTCAGAAAAAGATTTAAATAATGGCAAGTTGAAATATTAGAACAGGGAGGTCTGACAGTAATGATTCAATCTGTAATCTTAGAAATCAATTTCTGACAAAGCAAGAACATCTGAAATCAGTTTTGGAACAATAAAATATTGGCCTGGACGGAGAGCTTATAGTTTACTGCTGCTAGAGATACAAATTTTGATTTCCACAGTGAATCTAGCTCCGTAGTCTTGCTCATGAGAATCCAATAAATAGCAATAGATGGTGAGAAACTTAGCGACAGTCACTACAACAACGGCCAAGTCTTACAATGCTCTACTGATAGCATCATTCATAGACAGTCTGAACTATTAGTTTAGAGCCAAAGTCTGCCTGCAGGCCATAAAATGAACCTTTAAATGTTAAATTATAAAAACAATTGCTGCTGCATTAAAAGAGAATAGGACAAGGGAAGAGAAAAGAAAATTAAATCACGGTTTCAACAAAAATATTTTACTGAAAAGGCAAAAGTCTTAATTTCCACTTATCCCTCAAAATACAAATTGCAAAACACAGTTAACAGATTAGAAAGATACAAAGTAAAAAATAAAAAAGGGTTAATGCGAATTTGCACATTTGAACTTTTGAGAGACTAGCCGAAAACAGGTCGTAGAAGTCATGAAGTCCGGTTACTTAGGCCTTGGTTGCCTTTGTCGCCTTGGTCACCTTGGTTACCTTTTTAGCAGGGGCAGCAGCTTTCTTGGCTGGCTTCTTCTTGGCAGCAGCTTTAGCCTTTTTGGCACCTAACCTTTTCACAGATTTGGCTTTGTTTTTAAGTGCGGCTGCTTTAGTCTTCTTTTTGTATTCTTGAATACCTTGCTTCTTGACTTTTCCCAATTCCTTTTTCGTGAGTTTCCAACTGTCATCGTAGAGCTGAATAGGATCTTCATCAACTTGTTTGAATTCTTTAGGTTTGTAAACCACCTGTAATTAAAAATGCCATAATTAAGTAAAATTAATTTCAAGCAGAGAATCTTGAACCACCGTATTGCCACGCATATAAAACGCACTTGCAGATAAGGCGCACCCCAGATTTTGAGAGAGCAAAAGAAGAAAAAAAAGGAGTAGTAGTAGTAGTAGTTGTAAAGTCCAGCCGCCCAAACCTTCGTTCGTTATGCTTGTATTTCAAAGCGAACGACTGAGAAAAAAAAAAAGCTCCCGCGAATAAGCCTTGCATTACGAGGGCTAAGGAAAAAAGGAGACATTTTTAGATAGATAGATAGATAGAATCCGTCTGTCGCCCCAGCTGCAGTCTTAGCTCTTATGCGGGTCTTTCACCGCTAACGACACACTTCTGCGAGGCTCCTTAATACCCATTCAAACCATTTGGTCAAGCGAGGATGTCAGTGGAACCAATCATCATCCAATATCATGTTTTAGTTGATGGGCACTCAACTCCCATGTAAAGACTCACTTAGCAAATTGTTTGCACGGAGTCAAAGCATTCAACGAGTTTGGGGGAAAGATAGGGTGCAAGGATGGGAAAGAGCACGGTGGACTCCGCTACATGCAGTACCGTATTTACCCGTGTATAACCCGCGCCTTTTTTCTTAAAATCGAGAGAAAAAATCGGGGGTGCGGGTTATACACGGGTAGAGCGCTAGACGCAACCCGCAACAACATTGCGCACGCATTCTATCTCGGATTACAGCGGCGCGCACACTCCCACACTCCCGACCGTCTGCCGCACATGTTTTCTTCATTTTTTAATAAGCTCCGCCCCCTTGAGACACTTGTCGCTTTCGAGTTTCGCACTTCCACCCATTATTTTGATCAGGACCACCGCACGGTGTAGTGCGGAAACGTTGGCATGGACCGGGGACCGCCACGGCTGACTCAATGAGCTATGACTTTAGAGTGGCACATCAAGGAACGTTTCGCTGGTTCATTGTTGTCACCTAGGGCGCCGCCATCTTGCCATAAAAATCGATTTTGAGGTTAAATTTTGTAGGTGGTTTCCGGTCGTTTTGTAAACAAACTCGGGCATCGCCGGAAACGACTTGGAAACGACCTATAAGTCGCGTGCGTAATCGCAATTTCCACGCATTGTTTTGATTTCTCACACCCTTAATTAGTGATTTACTAATAAATAAATAATAAATAAATAGTTTTCCATTTCAAAGTTCATGTTTCGATTCTTTTTTGTCTCATCCCCCCCCCCCAGCTTTTCATCTCCTCTTCAAAAAATGCGGGTTTTACAAGCGGATTTTTTTTTTCCCCCCCCATCGCTAAAATGTAGGGTGCGGGTTATACACGGGTAAATACGGTGCATCCTGCACAGGAGAGGACTTCCTACAACCGACAAGAGGGCATAGATAAAGTCCGAAAAAAGAGGAAAGTCAAAACTCCTAGACTACCGCGCCGACAGGCTGGCTATCTATCCATTCTTTTTATCACCATCAAAAGTCAGTAGAACTGAAGCATCCCTTTCAATCGGATTTTACTTTCCTCTATCAAATCCAATCATTCCAGTCACATCTAAGATGGAGGATTAGAAGAGGAAGGGCGATTTGAGGACAGTTTGCCGAATTTGGATAGCATGGCCGATTTGGAATGTGCCAAAGAGCACATTCCACTTTCCACCTTCCAATTTTAAGATGCAATAACCGCAAATGAGCCGAGTGAAATGGGACTCCAAGAGGACGATATTCCAAATTCGCCGTTGCACACTCTAGCCATTACTCCTATCTTAACCTTATGACAAAATGGGCCGAGTGGAATGGGACTCCTCGAGGACGATATTCCAAATTCGCCGTTGCACACTCTTGCCATTACTCCTCTCTTAACCTTATGACAAACTACTGGAGTACTGGATGTTTGTTCAAGTCAGAGCTGGGCAAAAAATTATACGCAGATAATCTGGTGAGTTTGGCAACACCTTAAAGGCAGATTATTTAGTCAACTGACAATACCTCCTCACAAGCAATGCTGTCATATCTCACACATCAACTCTGTTGCCAGACTGATTTCATAAGTTCTTACTATTCCGTTGCCCAGCTCTGGTTCAGGTTGCAATGGGGGTGTTGCAAGGGTCAGAATTTATATGTTTTGTTGGAGTTAACATTATGTCTTGTAAAAGCTATGAATGGTGTTCTTCAATTATTTCTTGCCATGAGGTTGCTGAGAAAAATTGATGTGAAATTTGACTCTCTCAAAAATGGCCAACTAATTTCGGCCGACTAGAAAAATTTTTATCGTTGGGTGCATCATTCTTGAAATAAATGAAAATGACCGTTTCAAGTCACGAGTTGTAAGTAAGGGATTTATGCTCAGAATGGTGATATTTCTCTTCGAAAGCTCAAGTTATCTCCAGAACGGTGCACCGGACTACAACATTCTTTCTTACCAAAATTAAAGAGCACAAAATTTCCATCTAGAAACTTTCCTTACTAGGTCTATGGGTAGCCTTATCTCTCAGAAAACTGGCAAATTTCAAGAATCGGGAATTTAGAAATTTCAACAAAAACTTGAGACATTTTTCAAATAAGTCCATTATTCTCAACGACTATTGATCCTACGTCCATTTTTCTGAACGACTATTGATCCAATGAAGATAATGCATCCAGGTAAATTTTAAGAACATCAAAACTCCTATCCTATTGATGCATCCGCAATTCTCTTTCAATGTTGAGGGTCGTTTAAATAAAGCTTTTCTAAAAAAAGGATATCACGTATGTTATCAAGAAAAGGCTGGTTTTTCTCCGAATTTTTGCTGTACTAGCTATTAGTTTGTCAGGGAGTGACTAAAAAAAGTTAACAGGCTGATTAGAAATTAGAAGTTCTTTCGATCTATGTAATTTGTTTTTACTTGAGATCAAGGGTTCCTACGTATAGTTCATGAATAGTGTATTGAGTTTGGCAGCCACGCAAGATGCCTGAGACTCTCGTAAGGATACATGGCGCGACCGTGCTAGCTTCGCCTCAACAAATGGGCGATCTCCTCCGATTCAGGCTCCAACATCATTGGGCATTTTCCACCGGTTTTCCGCCAAGTGGACCGCTTCAAAAGTTTTCAAAATTGCCATACTTCACACCTAATTATCTCAGCTTTCCAAAGGCGAAAAAGAAAAAATACTGGGTCCTCAATTTTTCCTCTAGTTTGGGAAAATGAATTAAAAAAAAAAGTGTGCAACACCTCCATTAATTTCTTTTTCCCATCATTCATTTTTGGAAGTGTTGAGATATTAAAACATCTGTCCATCACAGTTAAAAAGAAAAATTGGGTGAAATTTCTTAAAAAAAAAAAAAAAAATTGGTCCTATTAAAATATAGCTGTTCCAACAGGGTGGTAGATTATACAGAGTTTCACGGTAAGAAATCTTGGGAATAGGGGAATAACCTGATTAAAACAATTTTTTCCTGGTTCCAAATCAGTAAAACATATGGCTACGGAGGTTCTCACGGTTAAACGTTCCACGCTAGAACGGACTTTGAACGCATCGATTAAACGGAGAAAAATCAGGACCATAAGAAACTGACTGAACAGGAAATGGTTAAAACCAGAATGAAACTTGTCACAAAATGGAGAGGAAATAAACTTACTCCTTCTTTCTTGGCAGCAGCTACCTTCTTAGCTTCGATGTTCTTGGCTTGTTCAAGTTTGGCCAATCGTTTCTGCACCACAACGTATGGGTTGAGTTTCACCAATTGACGTGGATTACGTAGAGGGTTCTTCTTGATATGAGAGACGAATACCTTCTTCCTGTAATATCAAACAATACATTTTTTTTTTAGTAAAGTGGCAAAGCACATTACTTAAAGTCACAGCAGGCTTGATCTGATGCCACAATATTATCTGACAAGTCTCAAGATTGATCTTCAAGAAGCGCTTGATTCATACCGTACTTTCGTAGCAGATAATCTGAACCCAAGATTTATAGGGTAAAAAAATCTTTGCCAATAAGCCACACATTTCAAAAGTAGAAAAAAAATAACAAGGGAAATGAAGTTGGAAAACAAGCAGTAAAACAGATTATCAACTGCGAACAGGAGAAGAGAGTTGGGGGTAGATCTTCAGTAAAAGGACTTTTCACAGATGACAAAAAACATCATTGAAATTGCATCATGAAAAAATCTACAGTTACCAAATGAATGAATATTTCTGAAAAGGGCATTTTTTTCAGATAGCAAGTTCCACAACGATGGACTATCAATTTAATGAATAGTTAAATAATAAGGCTTGACAAAATCACCTTCAAACCCCTCAAAAGCAATGGTCAAGTTTATGCGAGAGATTTCAACCCCAGTTGGTTTTCACAACCTGGTTACACTAAACCGAGCTGGTTTTCAACCCCGGTTAGCACATGAGCAACCGTAAATTTGAACTCAAGTTAAAAGGGTTTCTTTCATCTTCTTCTCGGTTTTTTTATACATTTCTGACGAGAATGACGGAGATGCTTGGGCGGTACAGACAAATACTAATGCTAAGGCACATGTTCAACCTTGCTCGTTTTAGTGAAATTGATGTCACATCTACTACCCGAGTCCGGAATTCTGTGGTGTTTATGGGTGAAATCTTGACCTGAGTTAGCCGACTCAACTTGGGTTCCAACTCGAGAAAAGCAAAAACTGAAGTGTTTAAGCACATTTCTCAACTTGGGTAAGGCCCAGTCCAGGTTAGCTAACCCGGGTTGAGAAGCCTTGCATAAACTAAGCTAGCATGATTTCAATACATGATTGAATTTATAGTTTGTTTAAGTGGAAGTTGTCAAAAGAAACACTTTCGATGGAAATATTCATTTGTTTGGTTGCTTCATACGTTTTAAAGTTGCAATTTTTAACCCTTTCCGGTCCAATGTCGGATATATCCGACAAAAGGAAAAACACGTTTGGGTTTACTGTCGGATATATTCGACACGAAAGTTTAAACTTGTTTGCAGTCCATGTCGGATATATACGACTCGTCCAGCGTGTAGCGGGCTCTGGTGAACACTTCAGGAACTAGTCTTGCAGTCGGCAACGGTGACAGTTGGCTTAACCTTGTCTTCCTTCGCATATTTTCACTTTTTTCGGGAAAACCCAAAAAAGGTCGAAAAACTGCAAAAAGTACGGGGACCCACTACAGCGGCCGGGTAAAACGGCCATGGACCGGAAAGGGTTAAGACAATCGTCGTAAAAACTGATAAAGTGATAGAAAGGTGATGAAAGGAGGGAAATCATCAGTTCTTTACAGTCTTTTAGCAACACTTTCAGAATCAATCAAAGCCGGAGTAACTCTTTGTTCCTTCCGAGTGACACGGATTAGCAACATTTGATCAAACAAGTGGTTTATAGTGCCCGCTCTGAGAAAAATTATACGCAACAGCATGCACACAAGTTGCGAAAAGTGCTCCTGAGGAGTCTCAGTTATGTTTTTGTTTTGAAGGCACTTTATCTCTCAGCTGTCATCTCTAAAAGTTTGCAATTCCAGGCTTTTGAAAGAATTTAGCAGCAAGGACCCAAGAAATCTAAGGTGTCTCCATGACTTGTGCTGTAGAAGCAGTTATTCAATAGTGAGTTTCAAAAAAGTAAATTTCCCTACCAAAACATCACAATTTGAAACCTTGAAAATGACTCGTTAAAATTTGTTGTGCCCAGGAAGACTTCCAGAATAAAATACTCTAATCCAAACAATATTCACAGGGAGCCCATTTCTATAAGATTAAGGATTAAGATTAATATACATACTTTGGCCGCTTCAAGAATTTCTTGATTTCTTCCGACCTCAGAAGTCCTGTTAAATCGGTGTTGGCCATTTTGGGCATGGGTAAGTTGTAATCACTCTTCAATGTACTCTTCTTTCTCCATGTTCCATAGAGTTCATCTAATTTCTTAAAAGCAGATTCAGTCCAAATGATGAATCTTCCTACATGACCACCAGGGGCTACTTTCAATAAATTCAATTTCATAACATTGATACAATCTACTCCGGGGATGTTACGGAATGCATTTCTCAAACCCTAAAAAATGAACAAACAAAAGAAGGGAAAAGATGAATTAGAGTCTTATAATTCACTAGATAAATTACTTGAGAAAAAAATTCAAGAACCGCTACAGCATTACAGTGATCAAACAGAAATAAATAAATAAAATGTTAATGTAAAACATGATTATGATAAATGAAAAATATTTGCTTGAGTGCTAATAAAAGTGAGGAAAAAACGCAAGAGAGAAACATGATCAGAATTTGTCAACGTGAAAAAAAGGGTAATCATCTTGAAATCATAACCCAGTGCTCTAAGCAAATTTCATCATTTCAAGTTGGTTTAATTAAAGTCGCAGGGAAATTTCCAGTGTTTGTAAAATGAGAGGGAAATAGGTGATCAGATTTTTGTCAACGTGAAAAAAAGGGTAATCACTTTGGGATCATAACCCAGTGCTCTAAACACATATCATCACATCAGAGATTCATGACAGCTTATCCTTCAGTTTCAACATGAAGTTGGCTCAAAACATGAAAATGTTCAAGGGAGTTTTCAATTATGGCAGTATTAGATTTACGTCAACATGAACAAATGGTAATCACTTATGGATCATAGCCCAGTGCTCTTTTTTTTCTTTTTTTTTCTAATAAAAACTGTGCAGTGCATTTTTTCAAAAACAGGTTTAAGGTGGGTCAATCAGAGAAGGTGTTAAAAGTTTTTTCAGCATAACTCAACAACACGGACCAAATTTTGTCATCATTTTGAAAAGGGATTCATTAGAAAGTTGGTTCAAACATGAAATAGTGTAAGGAAACATATATGTATTTAATTAAAGCAATATCAGATTTATGTCAACGTGAAAAAAGGGTAATCACTTTCGGATCATAACCCAGTGCTCTAAACACATATCATCATGTTGTAGTTTTTTTGGTAAAACCTTTGCAGGATATTTATCCAAAAACAGGTTTAACGGAGTTTTATCAGAGAAGATGTTAAGAGTTTTATCAGCATAACTCAGCAACACGGACAAATTTTGTCACCATTTTATAAAGGGACTCGTTAGAAAGTTGGTTCAAATAAGAAATAGTGTAAGGAAATAATTGATTAAGGCAATATCAGATTTATGTCAACGTGAAAAAAGGGTAATCACTTTTGGATCATAACCCAGTGCTCTAAACACATATCATCATGTTGCGGAGTTTTTTTTTTTTTTTTTTTTTTTGTGGAATAAAAACTGTGCAGCGCATTTTTTTTAAAACAGGTTTAAGGTGGGTCAATCAGAGAAGGTGTTAAAAGTTTTTTCAGCATAATTCAACAACACGGACCAAATTTTGTCATCATTTTGCAGAGGGATTCACCAAAGTTTTATAAAAAAGCTAACCGAATGAGTACTAAATGGAAAGAAAGAAACAGAGGGGGTTTTCCCTCACTGCTTCTATCGGCTACTCAAAAACATTCACATGAATGTGAAATATTGACAGCGAATCTAGTTACTTCCCCAAAAATAATGAATGATCGGCAAAACTTTCATCACAGTAAGTGCTATGTTACACTTCTGAAAATGAAAATATGAAAGAAAATTCCAAAGCGCAGTAATTGGTTAATATAGGTAGTATTTTTGTCAAAACACTGATGATGTGTCAAAAGCAGATTTAATCAGATATTAAATTGGATGCCTTTTCAGAGAAACTCAACAACACAGACCAATTTTCGTCATCACATTTAAGCTGCATTGACCGCACATGTGGAAGTAAAACTTTGATTACATTTTTCAAGAGTTCGGTAATAATCATTATTAATTAGAGAAACGTTAAAATCATTATCTTGGGAATTTCAACTGGTAACAAAGTTTAAGGCAGCGGCAACTTACAAAATGATCAGAAATAAATGAGAATTAAAAAATGAGTTTTGTTCAAGATTGATGGAATCATCCATCAGAACTTTATTAGGCACACATCTGAACAAGGCAACTGAACAGAAATCTCAAAAATTGAACAACACAAAAAAGCAAGAGCTATTCAAGTTTGATGGAATCGTTTGCCAGAGATAATCAGATATCAAATTGGAAGCTTTTTCAGCGAAACTCAACAACACGGACCAATTTTTGTCATCACTTAATAACCTCACAAAGTGCCCAGATCCAGAACAAAAATGCAAGAAATTAAAGTTAGGAAGCAGGAGATGATTCTCAATTCAGTTTGAATTGCATTGAAGCAGAAATCAGATTTTGGTTTGATTTATTTTCAGTGAAACTCAACAACACGGACCAATAAAAGTCATCATTTTTACACTGCTTAGAAACGGGTTTAATTGATGAATGCCCGCTGCAATATTTTTGTGCTAATAAAAAGACTTCATAAAAAGCACACCACAAAGACCATGACAAAAGAGCAAATTTGTTGGGAGACAGCATAGATCAGATTATTGATTTGGATTTATTTTCAGTAAAACTCAACAACACGGACCAATAATAGTCATCATTTTTATACTGTCTTATAATGCTGATGTCACAGTTTCTTTCACAACTATTTTCTAAAATTATGCCCCACACAGGACTTCCTTAGAAGTATCAAAGTGTTTCTAACAAAATTCTTCACTTAAGCTTCAAAAACAGGCTAAAACCAAAATGTAACCAGCTTATTCAGGATCAGGAATATGGCAAATGGTAGGTATCAGGAGATGGTTCAATATGACAGCATTTCTGAGGACATTTTTTATCAGCCAAATATCTTTGGATTGTTTTCAGCATAAACTCAACAACACGGACCAATTATTGTCATCATTTAAAATTAATCAGAAATGAGTCACAGCAATTTCGAAGCCTACAGTTTAAACCGGGGAACTAAAGAGGTTGAACTATTAGAGAAGTTATTTAGAATTCTAAAAATTCACCACTATCGTGATTTGAAAGGACAGAGAAATGAAAAAAAAATTAAATTAAATATTTAGTTTTAACACTAATAAAAATCTTTCAAAAAGGACTTCGGTATAATCCGAAAATTGGGCCAAAATAACAGAACCACTGCAAAAGTCTGAAAGCAGGTCTAGCTCTAAATTTATGTAATAATCTGTCAAGAGCTCAGGTTTTTTTTGGTCTCTGTGACACACACAATGCAAAGACAGATCATGCGGAAAGCACATGCATTACTCTTAGTGGAGCCTTCCTAGTCGGCCAACTTCTCTCAATCACTTCATTCTTTCCCTGCATTTGCAGAAAACAATTAAACAATAAAATGGACACTGAGCAGTGGCGTAACTACTCTTTTGCTCGGGGGGGGGGGGGGGGGGGGGGGGTCAGATCTCACAATGTTAAAAGAAAATCGATGACTTCCATTTTTTACCTTAGAATGACCCCCCCCTTCTTCTGGTCACCTTAAAATGTCCCCGTAAGAAATAACGTGCCGTATCATTTTAACTCTAAGTACGGCTCTGGGGGGATAGATCCCCCTGATCCCCCCCTAAATACGCCACTGACACTGAGACACAGACACATTTCACGAGAGAGCCCCAAGAGCTCTCAGAGTAGGCAGCAATCCCTAATATCTTAAAGAAAAAGCCTAAAGACATTGCCAGACCGAGCAGTGATCAGACAGTAAAAAATAGGTCACTTGCCTTGTTGTTATAGTAAACGATGAGAGGTCCACGTCTCTGGATACGACGCCTATTCCTCCTTTTACCTTTACCAGCACGAATACGGTGAGATTGCTTGACCTGAGAAAAGTAAAGACAAGGGTTAGTAACAATGAAGCAGAAAATGAAAAGTAACAGCAATTTCGCAATATATGGATGCAATAGAAACGTATTGGAGATTACTGTTAAAGTCAACAGTTGCTTTACTTCCATGGATGAGATAGATGGTAGAAACGAAAAATTCACTTTCGCAAAGTTATTGATTACTTTATGGGTAATAGTTTTGACTCAAGTGAGCACTATCATTGCATTGGTGTTAATACAAAGAGACATTATTCAATTGAATGTTTCAAAACCTCCTACCACAGTTTCCATCATCATTAATGAACCAACAGCCAGTTTTTATGAAGAATTATGTGAGATTTTCAAGGTTGTACGTGAACTTAGGGGAATTATCACTTCCGCTTCTCCTTTCAGAATAAAGCAGTGTTGCAAGAATAAAAAACTGAGTACTGAGATACACCTTTTTGTAAAAACACTGATGCTTTGCAAACTATCTTTGAAGAAGAAGAAGAAATTAGATGCGTTTTTTTCCCATCTACTGCACTGATTCAGCGAGACTTTAGCTGGGACTGCACTGATCCATCTGTCTATCGGTCCAGCAAAGCATTTCCATCAATTCATACGATTTAGCTTGAAGAGGTTAGGCTTTGCCCATTTATAAACACAGATGTAAACAAAAAACGTCTATCCAGCGGATACCCGGCGGCGTCAGGAGACCGCTGACAGCGAATGGAATCCAGCGGAGAGAAAAAAAAACGGTTTGCTAGATGCCAGCCGCTGGATCGCTGGGCAGCGGATGGGAAAAAAAAACAGGTCCATAGCTTTCGGATGGCTTGAAATGAAAAAAAGTGATGAAATTACTACAAGTGATAAAAGCAGGGATAGAGAGTGAGAGTGCTTAATTCACAAAGTTGAGGGACAAGTAACAAGTGAAATCTGAGAACTTCATACCTTCTTGACATCCTTCCACGCTCTGACAGCAGCAAGGAAAGCTACAGCTTGTTTCGTTCTCTTGTATTCTTGAATTTTATCTGTGACAACCAGGGGAAACTCGCTCACACCTTGGACCATATGACCTGGAAGATTAAACAAAAATTAAGTGATACCAGATGCTGAGACTAGGGGGCCAAAAAATTATGGTCCTCAACTCATTTGTGACTTATTCATAAGTTTTTCTCAACCAATCAGAAGCTAGGATTCTTGAATAGTGCTTGAATTGCAAACAGATTCGAACAGAATTTTCTTGGATGACATAATTTGCACAAACTGTCCGTCGAGTTTTTTATTTTCCCAGAAGAACAATGAAAATGGATCGTCCTGAGCAAATCTCACACTTTGCAAACATTGATTTCGTTGCTCAACAAGACGCTCAAGGACGAATACAGGGGGGCTAGTAGGAGAACTTGCCTTCCTTGATTCCTAAATAACACCAGAATACAAGGGAGAAAAGGCAGTAAATTTCCTGAGAGTGCCAAGATTAAGGCAACAATTGAACTATCCTGAAATTTTTTATGAATACACCCTGGATAATTTTATTCACCAGTAAAATTTGATTCAGGACACCTGCATAAGCATTGATAAATTTTCAGATGAAGAGCTACAGTGCAAGTAGGTGAGATTTTTTTTCTCTTTCTTGAAAGTAGGGTCAAGTTACATATTTCCTTCCTTAAATATTTCAATTAGAGTTTCACTTCATTACCGGATTTTCTTGAGTTATTTCAGCACAAGACCCAATTTCTTTCCCACCTAATGCTCCATAGATTGACCATTGATTGTCTTAGATCAGATCTTACTGTTTCTCTCAATCCTATGGCTCTTGGATGGATTCCGGCCGATACTTATTGATCCAACAGTCTATGGCCACTGATTGAATTGGCTTCTTTAATTTTATTCGTGCTTACAAATAGTAAATTTTCTAAACTCTTCAATCTAAATTGTACAGACAGGAAAAGTCACAAACAGTCTGATAGATCAAAGGACATTCTGTACACTATCTGAGAAATTTCCAATCAATCCGTGCAATTGGAACGGACTGAAAAAAGGGTATCCACAAAGAGGACGCTACTCCTGGATGATCAGCAAAAAAATTGGTAAAAAAAAAAAAGGTCTTCATTATTTTTCTAGTATCATTCTCCACAATTTTATCGTGAATTTTTTGCCGATCTACTAATGTCTCCAGCAGCTAGACTAGAGAATGTAAGCAACTGATGTTCGCAACATACAATCATTAATTATATACCTTTAGACATGACGATAGCTGGATTTCCTGAAGCAGCAATAGCAGATACCATAGCATATCGCTTCTGGTTGGTATTGACTCTACGGTGCCATCTCCTCCAAACTCTGTTTGGCGCGAACATGTGACCGCCTCTACACATGTTACCAAAAGCTCCCTGACCAGAACGGTGAGTACCACCTCCACGAACACGAGGAATACGGGCTACAGCACGACCAGTACCCCATGATTCAGCACTAGTTTTATGACCTGAAAATTGAAACGGAAAGAATTAAAACAGGAATTGACTTTAGAAAGTAAATATTAGAAGCTATGTACCGAACAGAAAATAGCAACTGGTCCGTAAGCCTTATCGATTGTTAAAAAATTAAGTTTTGAGAATTTTCTCTGCTCCAAACTTATAAACTCATAGATGATCTATGAAAATTACATTTAAGAGAGGCCAGTTGAATGGAGAAATAGGTGGATCTGATCAACTCAGTTATTTTAATATAGGATTGCAAACTGTGTTCTATGACTTGAATAAAATTGATTTCAACAGTAAGTGGTAGATGTCATGAAATTTTCCGGTCCTATCATCTATCACCTTTTTGCTTGTAGGGACTTAACCTGTGATGTAGCACACATTTAACAAATGTCTTTGTTTGGTTTATTTAACATGGCTGTCTACAGACTGATTTCCGTAAAGTGTAACTTTGTATGCTTGTATTTTTCAAATTTATTTTTATGATACTTTCAAAATTGTTTCTTCATACAAGCTTTTGCTTTTGGGCGGAATTCAATGTGTCTTACGATTCATATCTAGATCAATTTTTGAATAAATAAACAACTACTAATACTAGATTCTTACCAGCTTCTTTATCAACACCATAAGGTTGTCTATGGTTCTTGGCGATGTTAGTGTGCACAAAGTTTACCACATCCGGACGGATTGGAGCTCTGAATACAGCAGGCATCGGGATGGTGACACCTGTTGCTTCATTCTTCTCACCGTGGACGGTGACAAGGGGGCGGGTGGCCGAAACACTCTGGAACACAACAACAATGGAAGATGAAAATCAACAGAGAAATAATCAATCTAAATCCTTTATTACGTACCTTTGGGTATAGGTTGTCCCAGAGAAAATTTGACTCTACAGGAGTACCGATTTTAAGAAGGAATCAGCTTTGTCTAGCTACCAACCAATGAGACTGTGCTATTGGCAATGCAAAGTTAATGCATTTATGGAAGGTGTTCGACTGTCTAGCAAATCTTTTCTGAAAGATTGATAAAACTGAAAAGTGTGACCATCAGGACTATGCCAATTGTGCTGATGAGGCTAACGAATGCAGCAATCTACATCACTGAAAGCTAAGAAAGTGAAGCTCACCAACCTCTTCAAAGAGTATTGTTGTAATTTTCTTTTCATTAACCCTTACCGGTCCACGGCCGTCTAACCCGGCCGCCGTAGCTGGTCCGCATACTTTTTGTCGATTTTCGGCCTTTTTCGGGTTATCCCGAAAAAAGTGAA
Organism: Trialeurodes vaporariorum; assembly: GCA_011764245.1. Lineage (NCBI taxonomy): Eukaryota > Metazoa > Arthropoda > Insecta > Hemiptera > Aleyrodidae > Trialeurodes > Trialeurodes vaporariorum. The sequence continues at coordinate 26,266,203 of VMOF01000369.1, read as the reverse complement.
AATATGCCAAGCAAGACAAGGTTAAGCCAGCTGTCACCGTTGCCGACTGCGAGACTAGTTCCTTAAGTGTTAACCAGAGCCCGCCACACGCTGGACGAGTCGAATATATCCAACAACGGACTGCGAAACAAGTTTAACTTTCGTGTCGAATACATCCAATATTGGACCGGAACTGCTTTTTTGTATTGTCAGATATGTCTGACATTGGACCGAAAAGGGTTAATGATAATGCCTACTTTCCACAAAAAAAACATCAATTAATGCTTATCCCAGAAAAGATTAGATTTGACGATACTGCAGCTTACATGAGAAAACATCAGCTTCAAACCGCCAACCACAAAACTTGATTGGTCAGGAGCAGTAAGTAGCTGACATTAGCAAACAAACTGTACGGACAACAAATCCAATCATTCTTGGGACAGCCAGCTTATATCACACAAGCCGGTGAATGTCAAAAACAGCTCATTTTACCGAAAAGCAAGGACCAAGGCAACATTTAAAAGTGAAAGCAAACATAAAATTGAAATTTTCCTTTCAATAGATTTTTGAGAAGACTGTAAAAAAGCACATTCAAGATATAGGCCAAAAAAAAAAAAAAAGTTTGTTGAGCATTTCTAGACTGAATTTCTAATTTCGGGGGGGGGGGGGGGGGGGGACCGGCTGTTGCTGAGGAAATTTCAACATTCTTACCACATACAGATTCTCTTCATTGCCTCCAGTCGCCTTAATTTTTTCTTAGAAGTGATAATGCTCCTTGAAAGTACTACAGACGGTTTCAGTGCAAAGTCAACCGTTAGCCAACAACCACAACAATGCAATCATCGGTCGCAATAGGTTGTGATAAAACTCGCGTAGCGTTCCAAACTATCTCCCTCACTCTCCCGTGACCCCCATGTATACCCATCTCTTTCTGGTTTCAAAACTCGAATACAGGGCCTTGTTTCATGACACATTATTATCAAAATCGTGATACAATGCCTCGAGGAATTCATGTCAGCCAAAAAATGTAACGAAAGATGTCCATACGTACAATTTTTGAAAGTAGAGTGAGATGGCAGTACATGATGATTACGTGAGAGCGAGAGAGACAAACTGTCTTTGTTTGGAACGCTTATCATCGGCTGCCGCCATTACTAAAACCCACTATTCAAGAGCTGCCTAACCAAACAAAATAGTATCATTAGTCGCATTTTGCTTTGACATCGAAAGCCGTTTGATGGCCATCGCTCGTATTTTGCTTCTCCGATGGTCATCGGAAGTGGGCGGAGCCAAATTTAATTATTAATTTAATTTCACTATGTGGCAACACTGTACCATCGGGCGATGGGCAACTTCGTTGACGACTTCTGGAGGTCGTCAACCATTTCACCATCGCCGATGACGGCTCTTCGTCACGCCAAGCAGTCATAATCTTGAAGTTTATTATTTGTTCGCGCTTTTCACTGATTGGGCAGAGAAAAATCATCGCGCGACGGCCATCGGCCACCGCCAATAACAAAGCAAAATGCGACTAGTATCATAAGTTCCCTTGGCTCTTTCAGAGCTTATTCCTAAGATACTGGATGATAAGAAGTTGATTCATTTCTTGTACTCTGTGCCATCCTCAATATTTGCAACTGCAACAAGATTTTTCTAAGAAAATAATTAAGAACTTGAAGCCGCATAATTTACAGAAAATGAGTAATAGCATTTAGCTAGAATAACGTAACGATTGGCTCTTTCAGAGCTTATTCCTAAGATACTGGATGATTAGAAGTTGATTCATTTCTTGTACTCTGTGCCATCCTCAATATTTGCAACTGCAACAAGATTTTTCTAAGAAAATAATTATGAACTTGAAGCCGCATAATTTACAGAAAATGAGTAATAGCATTTAGCTAGAATAACGTAACGATTGGCTCTTTCAGAGCTTATTCCTAAGATACTGGATGATTAGAAGTTGATTCATTTCTTGTACTCTGTGCCATCCTCAATATTTGCAACTGCAACAAGATTTTTCTAAGAAAATAATCATGAACTTGAAGCCGCATAATTTACAGAAAATGAGTAATAGCATTTAGCTAGAATAACGTAGTTCATAGACGAGTCTACTGACTCAGCACACTTTTACAAAATCTCTAGCTTTCTCTCTCAAAAGCTCCAATACCGAGGAATACAAAACTTACTTGGGGCAACTAGTTTGGTGAATACAAACTATAAGGGGCAAATTCAAGGTGGACGCACAGCTCACAAGATGCTTTTAAACGCGAGACCGTAATGGCAGCGGAGGCCGCCCAAACCTAGTGGCAATTATATGCGGATTCTTTTCCTTGTGTGATGTTGCAAGAACACCTCGTGTAGATGGCGCTGAGTGAAGATAGGGAAACTCACTGCGAACCGCGGCTGCCATTAAGGTCTTGCGTTTAAATGCGTTTTGTGAGTATACACGAGGATTTCGTGATTTTTTTAGTGCGCTCATCGTTATTCCTACAGGGTTTTACCGCACACTCAACTCTAAATAAGCCTGTAGCAAAAGTTTACAACAGCTTCATTGGTTTCAAAATAGATTACCAACAATGAAGTTTCCAATTTCACTTCCCTAACACTCAACACACACTTCAAGCATGCGCAGAACACCAGTCACAACTTGCAAACCACACAAAACAAGTTTCAATGATCAGCATTCTACTTTCAAGTTTGATATCACAACATGTAAGCCCTAAGTAAACTGCAGTTACTATGCTCGCACACACCCACACTGGATTCGGGAACGTTTCAGAAGATGGAGGGCGCCACATTGCTTAAATCTGTGAGGTCATTTTTATTTCCTGCGCTAGTCATCCACATTCACATTAGTCTTAATTTACTGCCAAGGGCTTGGTTAGAAAAAACCACAACTTGTGCATGGAGGTAGACCATCACAAGCTAGACAGATTGCTGCCTGAAGAGGTCTCTCCACCTGCGAATTAAACTGATTGAGCCAATGAGCTGCCTTAAAGCCGATAAGTCAAGTCCGATGTATCGACAACAAAGAGGCCCATTGGCTCAAGCAGTCGATTCGCACTTTTAAATTTGCAGGTGGGGAGACCCCGAAAGGATAACAACTGGAAGAGTACTCAACATCTGTAGAACGCACTGATTCTTGCCAATCACATTACAACAGGCGTGACTTTAGTCACCCTACATTTCCATCAATAACTTGATACATTGATTGCTCTGATTAGGTAGAGAGAATGTTTGGGACAGTTAGACACATGGAGGACAATGAATACGAATGCTAGGAACGGTAATGGATTGGGATTAATCATTTGACAGAGATCGAACATCGACTTAGATGGGCAACGAGTAATTTGTAGTTTTCTTAAGGATTGTGAAGAGAAATTCTACCTCGTGGTGCGACGTGATACTCGGGCTGCTGAAATAATAGGCCTACTGCCATGTGCCGAACGAGAGACATTTCCGTCGTGAAAATCAAGGGGTTAACAGAGTTAAAATTGTCAGAAAGTGGGACAAGGGGCTGTTTAACACTAATAGAAGTGGAACAGACTTACCATTTCTTTCGATTTTGAGCAGAAATATCAGAAATTACCATCACAATATCCAGACAGAACGCACACGCGGCACAGCGGTGTGCTTCAAGATGGAAGGCTGTTTACCTGACACTGCAGCCAACCTCATAGGAGGAGAGAAAAAAAGACCCGATGCAAAACAGTGATGTCGATGAAGCAATACAAATATCGACCTTGCGCATTCTAAAGCGATAATGATTAAAATTATTTATACTTCGGCTGAAATATTTTGTAAAATGTCACCCTTCAGTTGATTCGGTCCTTTGTTAGAATTCATTTGTCTCTGGAATTCATGCCTTCAAAGTTATAAGATATGAAAAATAAAAAAACCCACCACTTCCCTCACTACTGTTTGACTATTGGCGGGAGATTCAAAATTATGTCTTTTTTTCCATTCCAAGTAATAAGTACTTAATTCTGTTATATTTCAAATATTTTTCAAGTTACATGTATTGATATTGATCTTCAGGAACAGATATCATAAAAAAGAGAACTTTTCCCGACAGAATTGCTTTGGTAAGACTCTTGGGTAGATTAATTTCACCTCCCATTTGCTGTTAAGATAATTTTTAAAGGAGCAGAAAGACACAAAGCTACGTACAGAGTAAATACTACAAATTCCCTGAGTTTTTCATTTTACTGTCCAAAGTTGTGGAGAAAATGTCAAAAGTTCTATCTTCCAGCGATCTTGGCTAAAGACGGATTAAAGACGCTTTGTAAGTCTGGATTGAAAGACGTCTTAAAAACCACTTTGGAAGACGGATTAAAGACGGAATACCTGGTGTCTTCTAAAATTGACTTCAAGACGCATTTAAGACAAGCCTAGCAGACGTCTTTGGAACCGCGACCACAAGACGGAGATTTAAGACGTTTTTAAGACGAAATGAAAAGACGTCTTACAAATGCCCATATTTTCAGCCAAATCGGCAAGCCTCATATTGTTATCTGGGTGTAGATAATCCTGCTACAAGAATTGCAGGTGGTCCTTTACATTCGAGTACAAATTAATTTTGGGCAAAGATAACATTTTGGGGACTCCGGCGCTAGGAGATCAACCCGCAGGTAACTTGATATTTTACTTTTGATTACTTTGATATTTTCCCCCTTGTGATCCCCATCTTACATTGATTAACCCTTGAATCACCATAGAGAACCAGAGGGGGGGGGGCAAGGTGAGAGGGAACAAAATTCTCATTTGTTTCAGCTTCCTGTGTCACTAACACTCTCAGAGCCTGCTGGCCAGGTAAGTCACTGTAAAGGGGACAAGGCTGAGGTAGCCGGTGGTCAACAACAGAGGGATGTTCTATCTGAAGGATGAACAGTGGCTGTACAGGGGGAATATGTCATGAAGATTTAAAGAGGTGTGATCCTGGCCAGACACTTTTTTGGTGAAGGTACTCCTATGGACTTGGGAAGGCAGAGGCTCAAGTGCACCTCTTGCAAGGGTCTATTTTCTGCGCGCACTTCCCCAATTGACCACCAATTGTTGATTGTTATGAACAATATAAAAAAAAGGAAATTAATGAATAAAGAGAATGGAAAATTAACAGTATGTTGGAATTCATGCGAGTAAATATGGCTAGTATATTTGGTTTTAAAAGGATTCAATTATGGACTGAAAACATTTTTCAACATAAAAAAGTTATTTACAGCGGTTTGAAATAATAGTAGAAAAAAACTAAAACAGTCAATGATACAATGAGGTAGAAACCTGTCTACTTTACTATACAGAAAGAACAATGAATACGAGACAAAACTGACAAAAGTTCGTTTTGATTTCATTAAAATTATTTAATTTGTTTTATTTATCTTGTAATATCAATTTGTCATCATAGCGCTTGCATGTTTTCTAATTTTTTGACAATTTCTGCAGCACTGGGTCGCTTCTTGGGTTCTTCTTCTGTGCATGCCATAAACAATTCAATCACAGGTTTATAAGCTTCACCCAAAGTTTCTGGAAGTTTTGGTCTTGTTCCTGAAACAAAAATAAAAGAAAATTCAGTAAAATTAACCAACAATCGAAGTCAAATCAAACTTTTGACTGAATTTTCAGATGCTTGTCCAACAAGAGAGAAAGGAAAGGCAGCGCACTTGTGTTACTTAAATGGAGACTATAACTGATGCTCAGGCCGTGCAAAGACCAAGATTAAATTAGAGGTCAGAAAAACCAGAATGTCGATCGTGCACTATCTTGTTTAACTTATAAAACAGGGGGGCCTACTTGTCACAGTTGCGGGGGGCCCTTAAAAGTGATGTGTTTTTTTTTTTGGTCATCAATTGATGAACCGGAAGTGATAGTTTAGGGATATAAATTGCATGCTTTATACAATGTAAACAAAAAAATGTCAAGCCAATACCTCGGATTATTGGGTTTAAGCCCCCCAGCCCCCCCTTCAAATAGCTGCGCTGCCTATGACTTAAAAACCTGTGATGAAAGAGATGTTCCTTTGTATTGACTTTATTAATTTATCCTTTTTTAGCTCCTCTGCTTGGTGATCAAACGATCTTGATGTATGTACAATGTAAAGTTGCTTGATGACTAATTAACTTGGAGACACAGAAATATTGATCTCCGCACTATAAAATAAGTTTAAAAAATATAATTACAATCTTATTACGTAATAATACTAAAATAACATTAGGGGTTTGCAAAATTCACCTATTTTGAATCCGAAAATTTCGTTTCAGTTAAAAAAATTGCGAATCTTTCACGTTTTTTTTTTTTAACGCGTGAGATCGGCGATTGTCGCAATGCGGGAGGTGGCGTGCGGGTGATCTACCCTCCAGTTTGTAGGAGTTTCATAGGATGTTTCGCGTAGGGCACTTGGCTGATCCTGGGATTTGCGATATTCCATACTTACTTCGGTGAGTTTTCAACGAGAAAAACGGTGGAGCACATAATACAGCTCACAAGTGAATTTTTCGCGGAGATAAAGCGACTTAAAGTTCGAGGATGAAAGAAACGTTTTTCATTGGCTAACGTAGATATTGCATCATTCAGCCCCCTTTCAGCCGCGCGCTCGGCGCAGGGGATTAGCGCAACAGCCAACGTAAATAACCCAGCCATACGGCTTGACGGTCCTCTGAAAGACGTTGGATGGTGTGCACATAAGTATATTAGCGTGTAGTTTATACCCCCCGTAAGTGCTCACCGATCATCTGCGTGCGGGACCGTGAGGACGTAACATTATTTGGTCCCAGTTATTTGGCGTTTGGTGTGACAGGATTAGCTCTTGCTATTTTCACTGTTTTTGCAGGTTGGTTCAATAGTTGGACTTGGAATTATGGGATGCACCAAAGAGTAAATAAGAGTCGCAATGAATGGAAGGCCTGCGTGGTCAACGTAGATAAGAGATCGGAACGCGGGCAGGGACCAAATAATGTTAGGTCCCGAGCATAACTTACGCACAGTCATGTGACCGTGCGTAAGCTCTCTGATTGGTCGAAACCGCACGCAAGATGCACGCAATTCAATGCTCAGGACCTAACATTATTTGGTCCCTGGCCTCTGATTGGCTGCAACGCGTGGTGCTAAAATGTCTTAGGGTATAGAGAAATTAACACAGGGTTTTCGTTCCGGGATATTTATCTCGAAACTTGTGCAAAATCTTTTCTAAACAATTTATGGGAGTCGATTTAGCAGAATTTTCCGAACAAATTAATAGGTCATAAGAGCCACTTTATTGCAAATTCGAGAAGACTGTTTCAGTTGAAAAGTACGCACAATAGTGAGTTACTCAAACACTGCTCGAACACACGCCAAGCATGTAAACAATTGATGTTAAATTGATGTTCGATGTTGGTTCAGAATTTGTTTGCAAGATTATCTAGACAAGACAAAAAATAAGTAAAACGCAAGAAACTGAGAGAGAGAAAAGAAAATTGGGAAAAGTTCCCACCGGGCACATTCCTCAGTGTTAAAACACTTGTCGCTGATTACCCTGAAATTTTTTCAAACACAACTCTTGAGATGCAACACAGGTGAAAATTGATCAAATGAATGATGAAAAGTAAAAAAATAAAGTTTTGAGCTCACCAAAATTTTTTTCATAACTGGCAGATGAGTCTCCTAAAGAAGAGGAATCACCGGATAGTAAAGAAGAATCACCGCTGAACACATAAGAGCACGAATTGTCGGAGTCCGGTAGATGTGGAGCCCCGAGAGTCATCATTTCCCAGAGAGTTAAACCGTAAGAAAATACATCCACTTTCGACGAGATCGAATGACCATTTTCATCTACATCGTTGATTATTTCAGGCGCTGACCACGCAGGCGTGCCGATGTAGCACGCCTCTGCATCGGCATTTTCCTTGTCTAAAACGTCATCATCCGTTAAAGGGAGACTGACCCCAAAATCGCACAACTTTATTGATTGGAAATCATCTGAAAACAGAGAGGACATCAGAGTCATGAATAATAGGATTCACAGGCCCTATCAAACTTTCTGACTAAGTTATCTGACTCCGGTATCCAGGTATCCGGCGTTACTGCTATCCGGTATCCGGTGCAACCCAACTTTTTACCTTAAAACTTGGTTCCAAAAGATTCATAATATAAACTACTGAAGGAATTGAAATTATTTCATTTAGAAAAAGTCTTTCATCACCACAAGGCTAGTGTCAGTTAGGTTAAATAGTTAGTAATCAGTCAGTCAATTAATTGTTTTTAATTATTTTGTAAAACATACAATGATTTTGCAAGTAATCCAAACCAGCCGATCCTTGAAATCGTTTGATAAGACTGGAAGACTGATTAAAAGAAGGGTCCATTATCGGTCCCTTGAAAGTGTTTCTTAAAAAGTAGACCTAGCTGTAACAAAGTATCCCTCTGCTACATTCGATGTAAGCTAAGCCCTTGCTCTAGGCAGCCTTTAGCTTATCTAATGCAGCAGAGGTACAGAGGTATACTTTGCTATAAACACTTTAGAACTTTAGAAGGACCAACGGTAACCCTCTATTTAGCTAGTCTACCATTCTTATTAAATGATTCCAAAGTTCCTCCTACTGACCTATACCACAACCTCAAATTTTGACGCTGTCAAGTACCAGGCCTGCTGAATCTTCCACAACCTCTGTATTCTCCTGTAATCCCAACATTTTTTTACAACATGAATTCTGTTTCGCCACACTTTTCGCAAAAAGGTCAACTGTATGCACTCGATGAATTTTAAACTCAAAATCAATGCGAATCGCGAAAACAGGCCGCAGAGTCGAGCTGTGATGCAAACATGTCCTCCCTCAAAAAAAAAAAAAAAATTTAATTAGTCGTCACAATTTGCCACAAAATTTTCCACTTTGCCTCACTGATCACGCGATCCAAGGCTCACCAGATTGGGATTATTCTGCAGCCCTGTCAAGTACTTGATAAGAAGATAAATAATAAATAAATAAATAAATAAATAAATTAAAAAACTATTGTGACAATTAACAGATTCTGGACCCACCTTTAATGAGTATATTATACGATTTGATGTCACCATGAAGTATGTGTTTCTCTCGATGAAGATAATCAAGCCCTTTTGCAGTCTCGTGAGCCACTTTCAGAATAATATCCACAGGGAAAGGTCCAGAATCATTTTCTAATCTCTCTTCTTTCAAACTTCCAAGACAGGTTGAACATTTTTCCAGAGCTAAACAATCTTTACCATTATCTGAAAACATCAAAAAAATCAATATTAAAATGACATTAAAGGGGCCCAAGCTTTTGAAAACTTCCTGAATTGAACAGTGAAACTAACATTATGTATATCATTTTATTTATTTGGTACACAGACTACACGTTCATTACTTTTTCAATCCACTGTAAGAATGTCAACTTTTTATTACAACCATAGTCCATACCAGAGTTGGGCAAATGGGGGTGGTAATCGATTACACGATTACCAAGTAATTGTAATCATCGTTTTTTCGGAAGATGATTTAATGGTAATCAGTGCTGATTTTTTACAAGCCACCACTTATCATATTAGTTGTAGAGGAATCAAATATAATTGAAAAGACCCTAAAGTTTACTATTTATCAGTGAAAAATACATTTAATTACCATCCAAAGGTTTGACGATTACCAATTACCTAGTAATCGTGTAATCGATTATACTCCTATTCGCCCAACTCTGGTTCATACATAGGGTCCAAGAAGCATTGGTCCAAAACTAAATAATATCTGCTGTTCAAAAGTTTCTCTTTTTTTTTTTAAGGCCAATTACTTTAGATCTGCTTGCATTAGTATCCATGAAGCAACTAAAAAAGATATAGAAAACTCACAGCAAATAGTTGTTCAAACAGAGATTGTCAGTGATGACTTACTTTCCTTGATAAATCCACGGTAGCCAACTATGTTTGGATGATCAAGTTCCCGTAAAATTTGCGCTTCCTTCTTCAACCGAGATTTCAGCTCATGGTCAACTTTGAAATTGTGAGTAATCTTTTTCAGAGCCCAAGGTGATCTATCAAAACCCTCTTTAGGGGGTCTATTGTAGTTATAAACATGCACACCTGAAGCAACCAAAGCAAAAAACGATTAAAAGTCATTCTACCTGTAACAGACAACATTAGATAACTGTATGACATGCAATAAAACCATTTTGATAACTACACAGAAGAAATACGCGCTCACTTAGTAAGTGATCCGTAGAAATTTTAGGTCTCTCAAATATTAGAAAATAAATCTATTTTTATTCGAAAGCAAGTCATACGATGGGTGCATCACAGGAGCGCAAAATGTGCCCAATCTAGCAATCCGCAGATTGCGTAAAAGTGAGACATTTTTTGAAATATTGGTCATATTGCATACTAACATATGGTGTTGAAATGTTGAAATAAGAAAAGAAAAAACAAGGTTCAGAGATTTTTGAGAGTATTGGTTTTTCGGATTAAGACGATAATTATTGAGAACACAGGATTACAATTTTACGAGACGATAAGATATTCTTGGATACGCAACATCCATCACACAACTTGGCCATACATTACATTACGGTATGTTCTACAGACTCTCTCTACATTCGACCTTACGATACTAGAGCAGACGCATTTTGAGTATCGGGTCCTGACAAGTAGCGGTGCCTGCTACCGAATCGCATCAAAGCATATCGGTGAGCGGTTGATCAGCAACGAGTCAAAATTCTGCTCAAACCAACCGCTCACCTATGCGTTTTGGTGCGTTCAGTAGCACGCACCACTACTTATCAGAACTCGATACTCAAAATGCGTCTGCTCTAACAACTTAACTTTCACTATTAACGATTATTTACATACACTACAGAGAGGAAATGTTTGAAGAATTTTGTGAGGAAAAAGTCCAGGAGCACATGAAACTTCCAATGTTTTGAAAAATCACCTCTAGGGCGACACTTTTTTTTAGAAAAGTTTTTTCAAAACAACTCGGATGAGTAAAATGAGCATTTGAAACTTTAACTATTAGTTAATATACCGAAAAATTGTCGCATAAAACCCAACTTTTGGGGATGACGTGGTGAGAGATACACCGTTATAAATGATAATCCAGGACAATTTTGCGTTTTAATTTCGGTTAACAGTTAAAAACGTGGAGGAATTCTGAAAAAGTGCCCCCCTAGCATAGAACTGGACAAGTTGACAAAAAAAAAAAAAAAAATTTTGAAGATTATACAGGAACACTAAAATGTGACCAAACAAAGATCTGTTCTGGGATAAATACTCGCCAAACTTTGGTTTAGAAACTGCTGATTACAGCTGATGGGAGAAGCAGATCACAATTATTTTCCACTTTTTAGAGCGTAATCTGATTACCTGCAGAGAGGGCATAAAGCCCTTGCAATTGATACAGCACAGTGATAGTCATTAGAGCAGAACCATTTTAAGTATCAGGTTCTGACAAGCAGGGAATCGAACCGAATTGCTGAAACATGTTGAACCGAACCGTGAACCTTAATTTTAAAAATGGCTTGAACCCGAACCGAACCTGAACCAAAAATTGAGACATCGTGAACCGACAAAAAAACCGGTTCACAGACGGTTCGAATGGCCGAGAAGCAACGAAAGAATCCTGAGTCCTAAATTGTCTTTGTAGGATTTTGTTGCGGAGAAGAAACTTTCAAAGAATTGCTCTGAAATATTGTTTAATACTTTAGAATAGACAGCAGCTGTTTCCAACGCAACGAAAAAGTAGCATGTATATTGTTGTGTGTATAATATTTCAAAGAAAAAGTATGTACGGGAGATTCAAAAATATTAGTAACAATATTCAAAAATGGCCCATCCTACTTTTTATTTATTTTTTAATAATTAATATCAAGCGATTTAAGCAAATGCAAACCTTGCGGAGTGAATTTAACCCATTGGACTACCATTTTTAAATAAAATACCGTACAAGCCTGCAACTAAAGACCAAAAATATGAGTAAGTTGGCTGCACTAATTCCTCAACAGCCCACATTTCGATACCCGAGACGCTATCTATCGGAAGTACGCGAAACTACGTCAAATTAGCAGCGATTGCGGCATGACGCCGCAAGGCATCAAAGTGTATTTGGCCCAGTGCACGCATGACGCCATATGGCGTCAAAGTAGTCCAATGGGTTAAGGTGATTCCAGGCGAAACTTTTCCAGATTTCAATCCGATGGATAGCGCCACTAGTCGCTTTTTGGAAAAGTCGTGTTTTCGGCGTTTTAAACTGAAACCATAGATAAAACGCAAAATCCAATAACGTCAGCACCTGCAAAATTTTTTTATGGATTTTTTGAGCATTAAATGAGTAAAATTGATTTAAAATTAAAGCCGTAAATTATGAAATTCGTTTCGCCATAAGCTTAGTGAGTGAGAGTGAGCGCGAGTGATGATACGTCTATCTGCCTCACTCGCACTCATTGCGGCTTAAGGGAAGTTTCGTATTTCATAATTTCCGGCTTTATTTTTGAGTGTTTCAGCCTGAAACTTTCAGGGTATCTTCCTGAAGTATGCTCGCAGGTGCTGACGTTCCTGAAATTTGTGTTTTTAGCGTGAATTCGTCAATTTTAGCCAAAAACTGTTGACTTTTTGAGCAGCGCGACGTGGTGTCCAAAGTTGGAACTAATCGACCCTGGAATCACCTTAAGAGGAAGTCTCGCTGAAAAATAACAAACTAGCCAATTTGTTTCCATCAGAATGGCTACACTGACTTTACCTAAAGAGTAGAAATTCGTTGCGATTAAAAAATTTGAAGACAAAACAGAAAATTTTTCATTTCATTCCTCTAAAACGGTTAATGAACCCAAAATTTGGCCAAACCGCCTTTGAACCGGTTCAAAAACCTAAATTTTCGCTGAACCTAACCAAACCCGAACCAAAATTCTACGCGAACCTGAACCCTTTTTTCAGCTGGTTCAACTCCCTGCTGACAAGTAGCAGTACCTACCTGCTTCCAAATTGCATTGGTGATAGGTTGGTTTACGTAGAGTTTCTACTCATTGCAAATCAATCGAAAATCTTTCATTTCCATGCAAAATGTTTAAAATGCTCGGCTTCAATTTGGTTGATATTTTCTTTCCATTTTACGCTCGAATGCTTGTTTCTCGATATTTACCAACACTAATCTCATCTTGTACTTTCCATTGTAGAGTCATAGTTTTGCGGCTGACTTGAATGTGATACATTTTTGTTATGAAAGAGAGATGTAGAGAAACTGTAGAGCTATACCTGTGCCAAAACCGACTCGTTCAAGTTGAGGGGTTGGTGGAATGTTTAAAGGCGAGTCTTGAGGAAGTTGCCTGATTCTTTTAATGACAGGAGTTTGACAAGGAGTTTGCATGGTGAAAGAAAAGTTTGACAGATGATGGTAGAAGTGTAAATCAGAGTGGTAAGACTTCTGAAAATAAACTTGACATGAAAGCGGAAATGAACAGTAACCGTGCGAAACTCTATGATTTAAAATTCGTATCCTCAACACTACAACGATGAAGAATTAAAATAAAACTGAAACTAAACACTACTAAACCAGAAATACAGAGAAAGAAAATGAGGAAAATATTAAAGAAAATTTTAAACGGCTGAATTCGCTGATGATGATGAGTAAATAATTGAAATTGAAATTGATAACGGCGGAATCGGTAGCTGAGTTGCCAGATTGTCGATATTCAGATATTTTCCAAGTGATGAAACCAGATGAAACTGATGAAAGTAGATGGCGCTAACTACGATGTTGACTACGTTGCCGGAGTGTGTAAATGAACTCTAATTAATTTGAATCTGTTGGCCAATCTTTCATTTATTTTCAGTATCAATATTTTTAATATTTTGATTTATTCTTAAATATTTAAATTTGCAGGACTGGCCATTTTGAAAAATTCAAAAGCCACCCCAAATATTTATTGGCAAAGAATCGAGTTGACACCATCGCATCGCTTCAGGCTTCGGCTTCACAATGTTGCCAGTTGCCAACAGTTTCATTTCATTCAAGGTAGATTAAAGAAGGTATGTGCAACACTCGCTCTTGCCGCCCGCAGCCAGCCGCTAGCCGCTCCAAGCGCTAGCACTTTTGCAAAAAAATGACGTCATGCGGGTGAAATCTAGTGGCGCGGTGTTCAAATGTACGTTGGACAGAGGAATCATTCCTAACTGTGAAGGAACATTGTTGAACTTTTAACTCTTAATTTATTAACTCTGAAAACAGAAATCTGAAAATTGACAACTTCGATCATCTTTTGCTTGACACATCCCTAACTAATAAAATAAACACATACATTTCAAACCTCCCGCTCATAAAAATGTGACGTAGTGCGGGTGAAATCGTTCTGATTGGCTACATGTTTTGAAGCAGCTGCGGGCGGCGCGAGCGAGTGTTGCACATACCTTCTTTAATCTACCTTGCATTTCATTTCCAAGTTCTACTCCGACGTGCTCCGACTCACGTGGATAGGATATTTTCATTTTATTCTAGATTAAAATTCGAATTGATCCGTACTATTCCTAACCGTTCGAAACTCCTATATCGACCATGTTTTCCAGAGTTTTCGCTCTCACAAATCTGCTGAGAATATCTCAGCGCCAATCACCTAATCTCATTTCAGGTAATTTCAACATAACCTCTATCATCCGGCCTCCTGACAATTTTAAAGTTCTCATGAATCTCATTACTCATTAGACTTTTATACCGCTCGGCTCTCTTACGTCAATTATTTTCAGGGTACAACTAACGTTTGATCTGGACGAACTCTAAACATGATATCTAACTGGTGTTGCCGCACAGTGGACCAATCAGAAGGAAAGATTTGCCAAGTACAAGATATTCACGACCCTGTTGCCGCATACATCGGACCTTGCAGGCAGGTCTCTGAAGAGTAAACAAGAGTTGTAATTGAATAGAAAGCCTGGGTGGTCAACGCGGATAAGGGATCGCAAACGCAGGCTGGCCTTTGATTGGCTGTAAGCGTGGGTCCAAAATGTTTGGCCTTAAGGAAATTAACACAGGGTTTTCGTTCCGAGCTGTTTATCTCGAAACCCATGAAAAATTGACAAGTCGCAACTATATTAGTTAATTTAGCAGTACTATACTAGTTAATTTAGCATAATTTTCTCAACAAATTGATAAGTGGTAAATATCAGTTTATAGGAAATTCGAAAAGACTGTCTTTGTTGAAAAGTACAAATAATAGTGCGTTGAATAACTCACTATTTTGTGTACTTTCAACTGCGGCAGTCTTCTCAAATTTGCACTAAACTGGTACTTATGACCCATCAATTTGTCGAGAAAATTCTGCCAAATCAACTCGTATTTATTGCGATGTGTCAATGTTGCACAGGTTTTGAGATAAGTGGCCCGGAACAAAAACCCTGTTTTAATTTCCGTAAGGCCGCTAAAAGTTTGGACCCACACATTTCTCTCCATTTTCAGCAAATCAGAAGCCAATTCTTATCAGTAGTGACCACGCTAGCTCTCAATGCAATTGTGACTAATGTTTTCTCTTTGCCAGCTCCGCTCTTTTGGACAAGATAAGACAAAATAGCGGGAATGACTCCCATTTTTTTAAATGGTGTCACGTGACTATGTGAGCACAGCTTGAGGCTGTTCTTTGCACAAGGAGAGGATATGAGTTGTGGGTTGCCGATTTGGTTCAAATTTATTATACATATAGCACAGGGAAAATAAACGGACCCGTGTTTCATGTAAGACGTTGTCTTACTCGTTTTGAATTGTATGTATGTATAAAGTGCCAGAGAAGCAAACCCCCCCCCCTCCCGACGCGGGCATGTTAGGGCTACGCAATTGAAGCTTTATCAAATGAAAGTGCATAAATTAATTTTGTTCTGATTCTAATGAAAGTTTCCGTCCTAATTGCGTTATTCTTTATTAATTTACATGCGCATTTTTTCTTAAAGTATTTACAAATTGACTTTTTGTATAAACACATGCGAAGAGGAAAACTTTCGTTTCTTAAAGCTTTAATTGCGTAGCCCTTCCGCGCGCTTCGGGGGAGGGGGTTGCTTCTCTGGCATTTCAAACTTATGTATTCATACAATTCAAAACAAGTAAGACCAAGTCCTTTCTACGTAAGGCGAAGAGAAAGAAGACTCGCATTAAAATGCTTTAAACTACTATCTATAATTATGTATGTTTCCATTCTTATTGCGTTATTCTGTGCTGAAAATGATGCCTTAAATATTTGAGAGCAAATTTGTAAGCAATTGAAATAGAAGAAAAAATGAGTGCACAAACAGTCAGCGGCAGCGGCGGGATTCGAACCCAGGATGCTGAGGTGGCGAGCGAGAACGCTACCACTTGGCTACCTTACCGAGATGGATGGGATTCAGGCATATCAGTGTTAGTCTGGAAAATTTGATTGTTCCAACTATTTGTTTCCGATTTTCACACTTTTTTAAGTAAGCATAAAAAACGACATAATGTGTCCGCGACATTCACCATCCACCAGTGTTACTTTTACTAATTTTTGGTGTTTTAGAATAATTCTACGCCTATAATTTCACTGCAGCATCGTTATCCTATGTATTTTGAGACGCTGATTTAAAAAGTGCTATCTGTTTTCATTAAACTGGCCTAGATTTTACGTAAATTTGAAATTACGTCTTCTTAGCTAAAAATTCGAAATTCTGGAAAAAGTATGAGTTTTGAGATAAAACCAAGGCCGAATTTGAAATCAGCAAATCAAAACACATGAGAATTTTTGTGAAAGGGGTGAGAAAGAGGTATCTTATGATAAGAAAACCTGGTTTTACGTTCATAACAGCTTAACAACACTTTGTCGTTAAGGCGTACAAATCCATTTTTTTTGACAAAACGACTGCCTATTGGCGCAAATGACAAAACACAGGTCCGTTTATTTTCCCTGTACTATATGTTTGTTAAATTTTAACCGAATCGGCGACCCCTACTCGTATCCTCTCCTTGTCAGATCAAAGAATCCGAGTCATGTTCATTTGGTTACGTGACACCGGTAAAACCAATGGGATTATTTGATTCCCGCTGTCTAGTCGCGTTTCATCCAAAAGAGCAGAATCATGCTGCTGGTCAGTCCAAGGCTGTGATTGTGAATGTCTGAATCGATGCAATCCCTTGGAAATAGAGTGGTGCAAAGCAAAGCGCACCATCTTAACGCAATATAGATTGAGGATGCAACAATCTAATTCTAACTTAAAATAAATATCACTTCTTCTTTTGCAGGTGGATCCTTGAAATTCTTGACTTTTGGTGGGACGCGATAAGAATGGAAAATGGGGGTTGGTGGAGACAAGTTTTGTGGTTGTTGAGTCTAATCAAACTATGGAATTTATCCAATTGGTTATCGGACAGTCTTAAGCATCTGATAACCAATCTAATGTATTTTACATTTTGATTACACTTGTATCCACCAATCAATGCTTTCCATTCTTATCCATTCTTAAGTCAGAAATTTCAAGTATCGGCCCGCTGATTTTAGTAACTTTATTATGATGTAGACTCGAGGACGAGGAGTACTGTGTGATGAGTGAATTACAAGAAACCCTTACTAGCCCTCAAATCTTCAGTCTGATTTTCTTATAAAATTTTGAAAAATATTAGTGGCAGATTATGTGGCGGGATAGATCCCCCTTCAGAGCCCAAAAAATGGGCACAATTTGTGTGGAAAGTAGTTAAAATGGCACTCAGATTCAGCAAATTTTAAGGAAAAATTAAGACTCTGCTCTGCCCCTTGCACAGGCAAATCATTGCTACACCTCTGACAAAAACCCTCTAGGAGGAACTTCTGTCTTCATATCTCGTGCTTATCTCATAATGCTTCTCTCACGCTTGCTCTTATGAATGATTGGCCAAAAATCACCCTGTAATATACGATATATTGAAGCAGTAAATGCTTGTGTCAAACTTCTAAATTGTCAGAAATATCGGTTTAGGAGTTTGCTAAAGGCTAAAGAGGTTTATTCAAAAAGGCCATTTTTGTGACCCCCTCGCGAGTGTATGAAAATTTCAGGGGTGATAGAGCTCGTCGTGGGAAGTCTGAATCTGGGCTTGGAATTTCTGTAGCCCTCCAGGAAGCGGTGTTGCCAAGCTTCAAAGTTGACGTTGTTTTTGGGTCATAACTCTTCAACAAATAAAGATATTGACCTGTCGTTTGTTTTAAACGATAGGAAATAAAGAGTACTGTAATTTGCATACCTAATTTAAAGGTTTTAAACCTTTAATTTTTGTTCAAGTTATGGCGATTTTTCGTTTTTAAAGACTTAAAAAATGACGTTTTCAACATTTAAAAATACTGCGCTCCTGCAGATCGGTATACACTTTCAGTGCAGAAAAACTAGATTTTATGCCCTTTCGAATGGCGCAAACCGCGATCTGGGGAAATCATTTGTCTTTGAGCTACAGCCGCTCTAAGTTGCCCCTACAAGCCCCTTGGGGGTCCCCAGGGAGATGAACTCAAAGAATTTAAACAGCAACACCTATCTTGTGATACATTGTTCGGAAGGGCATAAAATTCTAAGACTTTTGGTGCAAACCGGAAGTTATTATCATTTTTTGTTTTCGATATATCGAAAGTCAAAGTTCGATTTTGAAGACGGAAGTAAGAGGAACTTAATATTAGATATCTCGAATACGAAAAACGATATGAATCTCCAGATTGCGCCAAAATTCTTGGTTTTTAATGCTCTTTTGATCGATGTATCACTCAATAGGGGTCGCACATAGGAATTTTTGAGATAGCCCCTCTGAGGAGGCAAAATTTTTGAAAATTTTTGGAGGCTCTAAAATCAAATTTTAACAGAATCACTGTCAAAACTGTTTTTAAAAATGAAAAGTACTTGCTTTTTAAAATATTTTGGACCCCTAATTTCTTAAATTCCGACTTTTTAAATAGAAGTAATGATTTTTTGAAAATGGGTCCAAATAAAAATTTTTATCTGCGATATATCGAAAACGAAAAACGATAATAACTTCCGGTTTGCAACAAAAGTCTTAGAATTTTATGCCCTTTCGAACGATGTATCACAAGATAGGTGTTGCTGTTTGAATTCTTTGAGTTCACCTCCCTGGGGACCCCCAAGGGGCTTGTAGGGGCAACTTAGAGCGGCTGTAGCTCAAAGACAAATGATTTCCCCAGATCGCGGTTTGCGCCATTCGAAAGGGCATAAAATCTAGTTTTTCTGCACTGAAAGTGTATACCGATCTGCAGGAGCGCAGTATTTTTAAATGTTGAAAACGTCATTTTTTAAGTCTTTAAAAACGAAAAATCGCCATAACTTGAACAAAAATCGTTTAAAACCTTTAAATTAGGTATGCAAATTACAGTACTCTTTATTTCCTATCGTTTAAAACAAACGGCAGGTCAATATCTTTATTCGTTGAAGAGTTATGACCCAAAAACAACGTCAACTTTGAAGCTTGGCAACACCGCTTCCTGGAGGGCTACAGAAATTCCAAGCCCAGATTCAGACTTCCCACGGCGAGCTCTATCACCCCTGAAATTTTCATGCACCCGCGAGGGGGTCACAGAAACGGCCTTTTTGAATAAACCTCTTTTGAAGTTGGTTAAAATTAGAGCATGGCAAATGGTGCTCTTGCAAACTTTCGCTATAAGCAAATAAATGGTTTAATCTGATGTAATGACCAGGAAAAATTATGAAAATCGCACCAAACAAGTCTAAAATTCAGTAATGAACTCACAAAACTGCTGTAACGGCAAGATTGTAATGGCGCTTCAACGCAGGTATCATGGGAGATTCCTGTCCAATCTGTCACTTTCTCTACGGAAACACAGAGATATGTCTCATTTTAGATGGGAATTTCCCCTGATACCTGCGTCTTTCCGCCATTATGCCCGATTCTGAGAGTGAATTTTGTGATTTTTCAGTGTACTTACTCATAGTCATTTTTACACGTTCTTATGCAAGAATCAACTCTTCAATCCCCCGTAGCAAAAGTTCGCAAGAGCCCCATTGTCCATTTCAGTATTCAGTTAAGTACTCAACTACTTTTCACAAGTAACTTGAGTGGATTTTAGCTGTAATCAGGGGTGCCAATTTCAATGAACCAAACCATATTTGATAAACAATAATCTGTCTCATCTGAACTTGCTGGTTTTATTGAAATCGGCACTCCTGTTTTCTGCTGTAGGTAATCTACCTCGATGACTTTTGAAAATTAATCAAATAATAAGGAATCAACGATAAGCTCAGCTTTGGTTCAATTACCCTGTTCTTGGTTTTTAGGTGCACGGACACTGTTCACACCAGCTACACTTGGGATGGAGAGTTTTTTTAAATCGCGAGAATCAATGATTCAACAGACACAAGGTAGTGCTGAACAATTTAAGAAAAAAATGCAAGATTTTTCAGACCCTAATTCACCAAATTTAGTTTTCACTGAAGATTTGAAATTAATGGTTTACATTGCTGAAAACAACAAGGACGATCTCCTTTTATTGCATAACATGATTGTCAAGTAAGTATGCTTGATTCAAAAAATTATACTCCCTCTTTTCTCAAGAAGTAGGTAATGAACATCTAGAAAAAGTTGCGTCTTTTTTTACAACAGAATGGTTTTTTACAATTTGATTGGTATGATGGGTGAATGCATAAGTCTTTGTCCAAGATGCTATTTTACAAAAAATACGAGGGTCGTGTCAAAAGTAAGTGTCATGTTTTTTTTTAAAAAAATCTATTAATGCTGAAATAAGTCGGTAAAAAGGTTTCGATGCGCAAAATCCTCAGCTTTTCAATGGTTTTTTTGGATTTTTGCTATCTTAAAAATTAAAAAAATGGCGGCGGTTTTTCTGAGACAACCTACCGTTGTCGCGTGCCCAAAATGTTACGCTACTGTAATGTTACGATAACGCGCGCCCTCACACTGCCGGAACCATGCAATCATTGTTACAGACATTTAAATGGTAGATCCCCCCCCCCCCTATTCTCCGGACCTCGCACCTAGTGACTTTCATCTTTTCCCGCGTCTAAAGCTTGACCTCGGTGGTAAAAGTTTCGCGAGTAATGCGGACGTGGTAAACGCGGTCGACACTTGGATTAAAAATCAAGAAAATGAATTTTTCTCCACAGGAATAAGAAAGTTGGTGCCGCGCTACCAAAAGTGTCTTAAGAGAGGCGGAGACTACGTCGAAAAATAAGGTTAGACGCTTTTAAGTAGAATTTTTTATTATGTTTATGTTCTTTTTGCTCTCTTCAACACAATCCATTTTTCTTGTCTGAATAACGATTTATCCGAGTGCGTAAAATTTTGGGCATGCGACAACGGTAGGTTGTCTCAGAAAAACCGCCGCCATTTTTTTAATTTTGAAGATATCAAAAATCCAAAAAAACCATTGAAAAGCTGAGGATTTTGCGCATCAAAACCTTTTTACCGACTCATTTCAGCATTAATAGATTTTTTTAAAAAAAAACATGATACTTACTTTTGACACGACCCTCGTACCAACTTACAATCACTTAAAAACTAATGTTAAGTATTGAATTGTATAACCGTGTATACTTATTCAAGTGCACTCAATGTACAATCTCACAATGTGTTGCCTAAAGAGATAAAGAATCTGTTCAAAGAGAGTGACTATACTCTATTTCTTTATTAAAGTTGGACCAACATTTTTCGCTAAGTAATTTTTCTCCGTTGAAGAATTTTTGCTGTAAGGGAAATTCAAAGTAGTTATCACTTTCATAAATTGCTGCTGTCTTGACCTTCAATCAAACTTGACCTGTACCACAGCTCGAAAAGAGCATCTATGTATAAAATGTTTCAATAAAGTAACAAAGTAATTGATCATTTTAGTGATGATGGCACAATACGAATTGGATCCAAATAATTGTTCTCTCTCTTAGAGTTACATACCCATAACAAAATGGCTCACAATTTTTTAATGCAAATTTTTGCTAATAAACAACAAGTTCTCTGAAATTTTACTGTCTCATTGGATTCCACGTACCTTAAAATATCTTTTACTCTCAACTTATTTCAAACTGCATGTCGGGGAAACTTTTCGTTTTTGAGGTATGAATTTTTGATGGGTCAAAAATCGCTATTTTGGCACTCTTAGCTATAGGGACAAGGCTGAAAAAAATCATACCTCCACATCAAATCAACAAATTTAAATAAAAATTGGTAATTGAGGGCTGTTTAGGCCGCAAAATTCTCTTAAACTGGTAGCAGAATTGAATTTGAAATGAGGAACCCCTGGTAATCAATTATTATTGAGCTTTGTCAATTAGATGTGGAGAAATGATTTTTTTTTGGCCTCGTCGCCATTGCTGAGAGGGCCGAAATAGCAATTTTTGACCCTTTAAAAATTAATTACTCAGAAATTGAAAGTTTCCCTGAAATGTGGTTAGGACAAAATTGTAGAACATTTTCTAGAGAGTAATATATCTTATACAGATCAAAATCGAAGAATGCGTTTTTTCAGAATTTTAAAATTTGTGAAAAAGTTTGGGCCTAAAAATTAAAAAATCGCAAATTGCAAGTTTTTTATTGAGATTTTGTTGGGGAATGATGGTATTCAAAAGATGGGAAATTTGTTTTGCTTTTTTTGCGCAGACCTCATCTCAAAAGCTGTACTCATTAGCGAGATATTTGGGTTTGAAGGTTTCAACCTGGACACCCTCCTTGGCCCTCCCCCTTCAAAAAATCATTTTTAGATTGCTGAATTTTGGGGATCCACTGCTATTATCAGACCCAATCGATACTCAAAGTTTTGTCAGAAACAAGTTGTGGGCGAAAAATGCCAATTTTGAATAAACCCCTTTTTTTAAAGGATGATGTCATCACGGAAACTGTCTATTATATCAAACCAAGTCCCATGTTTTGGCCTCTTAGTTCTTTATGGGCACATCATCACCATTACACTCAAGAGCACTAAATCATCCTAATCTTTCACTGTCTCAAAACTTTCTCAAAGCATCATATGTTGCGTCATAGCGATAAAAAGCCCTAATTCTACCATCATGTGCTCATAGGAAACTGTGAGGGAGACAAGGGATAAACAAAAAACCTCCTTTTTTATAACTGTGATTGCAAATTAACTTGTAATGTCCAAAATTTCCAATAGAGCCTCAGCTTAGTCAATGATCAGAAATTAGGATTGAGTGATGTTAATGATTGCTATGGTAAATGAAGGCATCCTTATTTTTAAAATTAATTTTTTTTTTCTTTTTAAAGATTCCAGAATCAAAATAAAGATCTACGCTTCGGAACGTTTTCTTTTGGACCTATTGTCATGAGATTTTATTCAATGTTTGATTTGCCTCGAGAAGCATTGAAGGTAAGAAATTGTAGTATTGTCAACTTTCAAAATTCCCATCTTGTTGTTGTTGGATGAGCTTTACACGATCATAAGACTCCCCACTGGCCGACTCCCCATATCTCACACTGTGTGAAAAGATTGTATCAAAAAAAGAAGCTGGCCCAAGTCAGAATTGAACTCAGTTAGCCTGTATGAGAGGCAGGTGCACTGCCAGTCGGCCACAAACGCAGATAGAAGGAAAACAGATTAATGTGCTTTATAAATCATTCTGATGATAAACTTCTCTTGCAGTCTGGCAGGAGCCAAACTATTTAAAAAACAAACAAAACACCTTACGCAGATTGAAACGTAATAGTGACGCACAAAAATAAAAATGAAATAGACATGCATCAATAAAGACAGATCAAATTATGAAGAGTAATTTTCATTTCTAATATAATAAGTACGACAATTTTAAATGGTACAAGAAATAATTCAGGTGGTAAAGACGTTCTAGAATTATAAGAAAAGCATGGTAAAAGGTTAGTACGTTATTCTCAACGATTCAAGTGAGGAGCGCTAGAGTGTATATAGACAGTTTCTGAGGCCGGGCTTGAATCAGGGACATCAGGGTAGCAGAAGCGCACTTCAGCGCGCTGCGTCACAGAGTCCTATATTACAAGAGGTTGAATTTTTCGATACGAATGCTGCAGCGAATTATCACCTCTTAATAAGGCCCACTGGCCAAAAAGGGCGTAAGCACGTTGGTTAGGAGTCTAAACCCTACCTTTCTGCAAAATTTCATTGCAAATGGAGGGGGCCCCATTGCGACCTTCCCTTGTCAGTGCCAATCAAATACGTGGTGTGCAATGGCTCATCCTCACAAGCATATTGGCCTTCATACACGCTCAAACTGGTTTGATCAATCTGCAAGATTGCCAACTTGACACCTCCAAAACTCAAACATAAACTTGACCATAACACTTCAAAAATGGGTTTTATTGGTTTCATTGACTGAAATTGGTGAACAGATGACACACCATCCATCGTCAAATAACTCTGCAGTTTAAATGGTGCTGTTTGACAAACTGAAAAACTGAATATGCAGCTGTTGGCTCAATTGCTGTTTGTGGTGGATTTCGGCTCATCGATTGCTTGTTTGATCAAACCTTTTTAATCGTGTACGAAGCGCTTTTGCCCCAAAGGTGCCAAAACTCATCACATTCTAACTGACCCTCTTTACTGCTGTAGCAATAGTTAGCGACACATCTGTTGTTCTGAACATTTGCACATAGTAAAGTCACTTTAAGTGTGGTCAAATCTAATTTTCAACATCTTTCTCTCTTTTAGATTTTCAAAGATCCGGCCACAGACGGATTTTTTGACCAAGTTACGACTTACGTTGTTCTTGCTGACCTCCTCTTTCGACATGAAATGTATGATGAAGTGCTTGAGGTGTATGAAATAATTAAAAATAAGCAAATTCAGAACTTGAGATTTCCAAAAAATCTAATGTTGGTCGTTTTTGCGGTATATTACAGAATGGTAAGTACTAAGCAGGTAGTTTAATTTTTTCGTTCAATTTCTGGGTCATGGGCAGATTTCTTGCTGGCCTGTGTTAGTTGTAAAGTTCTGATAAGATTACGAAGAATGCAAAGAATGCAAAGTAGATGGAACTACTCTGAAGCCTCATCGTCACTTTTGTTCATTCATTTATGATCACGATGATGATAAATTGACTCCTGAGTTCACTTAGTCCCCTTTCATTTTTGTGTGTTTTTTTAATGATTACGTTTTAGTCTATGAAATTGAAATTATATTTGGTAGTTCATGATTTAGAGTTGTCCAGTAAATTTTTGCTGAGATGGAAGTACTTCCAATTCTCTTAGAGCTGCTGATCTACGATAAGAAGATCATTCCAAAACCAGTTTTCATTCTGTTTTTGAATTTTTGATTGGAAGTCTTCGCTCCTGTTACCTTTGAGGTACATTCTCAAGATGAGTTTTTACCCCTTGAATTTTTGACAAAAGTCATCTTTGTTCACAAAATATTGGCTCTGATTTTTTTCCTTTTGTAACTTTCATTAGTTTTCAAATGATTCAGTACAATATCGGTTCATAAAATTTTACGTAAGACTGGTTTAAAGTTGGAACCAAACTGAAATCCATGATTCACTTCAGTTATTGAACCCAAACAAGAATCGAAGCAAATATGCAGCGTGATATCTGAACCGGTTCAAAAATTGTTCCTGCTCACAGGCCTATTGTGTGTTTTGAATAAATAAAAAATGAAAAGCAATGCTCAGCTGAGAATAGTTTTGGAACTAACTACATATGTATACTGAAATCAATGCCGAAAAAGCCTTTCCTTGACTGTTCTTGCTCTTCTTATCTCTAATTCATTCATTCCTTGTTTCCTTCCTTCCAGAACACTCCAGAATCACTTCAGAAAAGTTTGACATTATTAAAAGAATTGCAAGAAGCTGGTCATTTACCCATTAGGCGTATCTTGTGCTATGTATCTGTTTTAGCCATTAGGCACGGCCAACCTCATGTTGCTTTAGAAATAATTTCTGGGCTTGGCAGACAAGAATATATAACTGTCAGGAACATCAAGGTATTCTTTCTCATACATTCTATTCTTATGCATCCTGTAATAT
The DNA here is from genome assembly GCA_011764245.1 of Trialeurodes vaporariorum. Lineage (NCBI taxonomy): Eukaryota > Metazoa > Arthropoda > Insecta > Hemiptera > Aleyrodidae > Trialeurodes > Trialeurodes vaporariorum. The sequence goes on along the minus strand of VMOF01000369.1, from coordinate 26,240,330 downwards.
TCTGTCCTACTTTCAGGTCATTCCTCAGAGTTTAGTTCCAAAGGACGTGGCACAATCCTTATGGAAAATGGCCTATGGTCAAATTTGATAAATGTGGCATCATTTTTTTTGTTTCATGGTCCTGATCAAAAACTCTCACGGCCTCGAAAACTTTTCATTGCTAGTTTTCAAGATACCTTACTGAGCTTGAAGTTTGAGCGAATCTCAGCATTTTGCATCGAATTCGCTTGGCAGTCAAGCGTAATCCGTCTTCCCAGTCAGCGGCTCACTGCAAACTGACAATGGCTACCACTCTTTTTGGTCACAATCTCTCTCTTTCTCTTTCTCACTGTTTGTGAGATAGAGATACCATGTGTGAGCGTTGGTAGTGGGAGAAAGTAGGCGTCGCCTTCGAACGGAGTGTGAGCTAAAGGAACAACAGCCATCGCCAGTTTGCATTGAGCCCTCTTACAAGGGAGAAAGTTCACGCTTGATTGCCGAGCAAATTGGTTGTAAATGAATGCCAAGATTTGAGCAAACTTTAAGCTCAATTATCTCAAAAACTAGCAATGAAAAATTTTTGAGGCTGTGAGACTTTTTGATCTAGACGACGAGACGAACAAAATGATGCCACTTTCATTAAATTTGACCGTAGGCCAAATGACAAAAATGGCAACAAATTTTGAAGTATCCTCGCAAGTGCCACCGATCGTCAAATTTGTTTTTTTTGTTTATATTCTTCAATTTAGCCAAAAACTGGTGGCTTTTTGAGCAGCGTGTTGTGGTGCCAATATATGGAACTAATCAACCCGAGAGTCATTAAGGTCAATAGACCCAATTTTCAACCCTGATTAAAGTAGAATAGTCTCTGTTAGGCTAATGGCACAAAATACTACTAGTAGAATGGAAACTTAAATTAATTTTGAACCATTTTTTACTTTGTGTATCTTGGGGTCTGCCATGTTGGAAAGTTAGCTTTTACAGCAATCTTCCGCAACTTGTTAGGTTATGCATCAATCCTGATTGTAGATATAATCAAGAAAAGCAAGTCTACCATCTTGATAAGTGAGCAGGCATGGCTGCGTGTCTTTGCTGGTAAATTCCAAATCGCGTTTCCATTGGCTCTTATGGGAGTTTCCGTTCTGATTGTAGTATTCTGTGCTAATGGTATGATGAGACCTATTAGCCTTTTTGTCTTGAAAGTATTTAGTTGCTTCAAAATAAACCAAAATCATTTTAGCTAAGGAAAATATCAATGTGGTTAAAAATCCGCTCTTGACTCAAACTTAAACATTAGTAGAAGAGGAATCAGTGCTCTAGGGACTCTAGTTCCTGTAACTCAATGTGTTGAATCCATCTTTTTTTTCTTTCTTTTTTCAGGCTTTAGCTTTGTCAGAAGTTGGTAGACCTGATGATGCTGTACCAATTTTAAGGTCGCCTCTTAACCGTGAAGTTGGCTTCCAGAGTATGCATCAAGGTGTATTCTTCCAGGAAGTTGTGAGTAAACAAACTATAACTTGTCTCACGTGTATGCGTGGGAATCCCTCTGCAGAACATCAATTAGACGTAGCTTTTTCTGCTGAAATATGCTTTGCTATCGTGACATTAAATGGGTCTAAGGGAATAATTCAGAGACTTTACTCGAAATCTAGTTGACTTAACGCAAAGGAGGAGTGTCAATAAGGCCGGTTTTTGGCCCCACCCCATATCGCTTTTTAAACTATTGTAGTGCATTTTAGAGGTCAAAATAAGACGATAAACCTCCATCAACTTGTTTCCAAAAACGCATTCCTGAGGAGCTAGAGCTAATCAAAGTTTTTCTTAAAAACTTCTTTTTTTTAAATACCTAGTTGAAATTATTTTGACTAAACTTTGAAGTTCAGTTAAGAAAAGTGACCAGGAAGTCATAAATTTCCATAAAAATACATATGACCTTCAATTAACTGATAAAAGGTGGAAACAAGGCCAATAATTGTGGATTTTTGAACTTCATATCTCTAAGACAGTTGCACAATTATGACTGAAGAATGAAACTACAACCAATTATTGCTTTCGCTGTGACAAAGCACCAGAATATGTCAAAAATAGTGTGCAAAACCTAAGAATAAGGAGTTAAAATGAATTTTATAAGGCCTTTGATAGGGACAAATATATAGCTGATGAGTCTGATGACCATACGGCATAGGTAGCTTTGGTCCATGACTTTGACTATAGAAGCAGGACTGAAGTCTGCAACCTTGTTGGTACATCTCATTGTTATTGTTATTAGTCAGATTTTCCACTGGACTGACCGCTTAAGATAACGTCAAATTAATAGTGTGTAGATTTTCTTCAATCTGGCAACATCGCATGATTCGTATACATATTTCTGCACCGGCAAAAAATTATTTGAAATTGTTTTCTCAAACGTGCACTCTTTATTACCCTCAAAGAATAAAACTTTAATCCAAATGCATTGTGCTGAATGGACATTTTTGACGCGTAAGGAAAAATGGAATTTTGAAGGAAAGAAACCGATAAATTGAAAATAACTTTGGACAACAATTAATGTTAAGCGTTTAGCGAATCCCGACCATCAAACTTACAAGGTCACAATGCAATGAAATATGTGTGCGAGTTCACCAACATAACATGTATCTCTATACAATGAGCGTTGTATTATGCGTCATTAGCGGTTTGTGCAATGTGGCAACAATAGATTTTCTCCATCAAAACCTGTGTCGAACAATCGATTCTACAATAATGCAACCTGCCTTACCAAGCATCGATTGTATCACTTATGTTTAACAGGTTGCCTAGTTGCAATATTACCATTGTTGCGCGTAGATTCATCGATTTCGTTCAAGTTTTGCATTTTCACGAAATCAGAAAAGTTAATATTTAAGTACGAGCCGGACATAGTTCGGTGACTATTTTTAAGTATGTTTTAACACACTAAAGTAGCCTATTAACATATCTAAAGGAGATCACCGAACTGTGTCCGACTCACATCTAAATATTCAATCTTTTAACGAAAATAGGGTTTTTTTCCATGTAAAACACTAAACTGACCTACTGTGCGGTGGCAACATAAGCCATAAACGTTGAAGTAACCTGTAAACACCGCTCAAACCCAAAAATGTAAGCCTTGATGAGTTAGTAGAGCCACTGTACTCGAACTTTTAGACCAATTTAAATTTTGACCATTTTTGGGGCCAAAAACCGGCCTTATTGACTCTCCTCCTCTTGAAAAGCCCCCAGATTCAATTTGCAATCCAGAATTACTCCTTGAACTAAAACACTGTGAGATTTGTTTTAGGAAGCTTCATTCATTTTTCATGCTCCGATTTAGCGCCTGAGTGGTTATTTTTCTTCACTCCTGCGTACGAGTTCCTTGCCCTTTGCTGGTTCATTTGTTTAAAAAGCCTGTTCTTGCCTGCGTTTTTCAAAAACTATCACTGCTTGAGTTTCGTGCATTCTCATCATCTTTCTCCTTAAAGGGGACGTACACCCTAAAAACAACAGCTTAATCAATAGAGGAAAGTGAGACATAAACGATGGTGAAATCCATTTCTCGAAATTCAGCTTCGTTGCGAAGATACAGCCACCGAAAGATCCGGCTCTGACGTCATCTGCTCCAACTGCACGATGCGGTACTATTGCACTTAGTGGGAAACGCAGTGCCCGCACCGTTCCCCCTCAGTATGTGAGGTTATCAGCTCTCCCACGTAAAAATTGCTAATGATCAAAATTGAAGAACAGAAAATTTCCTTTCCAAATAAGTTTTATTTTTTCGCCAGGATTTTTTCTAACTGAGATATGAACGAAAACGGCAAAATTGCGGACTCCGTTCGAGTTTCTGACTTTCCGCGTTCACATAGAACCGTCTTTCTAGCCTATCAAAGTTTATCCATGAAAACTGTTGATGGACCATTCATGTAGAGAATTTCACGCTCTTCAAATTTAGTCCTTTAAGTTTTTTGCTTACGGTAAGCCCGAAAATGCGAATGAAAACAATAAAATTGCCGATTTTCGGATTCCAACACGCTTTCGTGAGTAGTTTTTTCCTATTTTCCTTGATATCGGTCAATTTTTGGTGGAAAAGTATAAGAGGTGGAAGTTAAGTTAAGTTAAGTATTGGTGGAAGTTAAAGAACGCAAAATTTCCTTTCGATTATTTACATAAAAATTTCAAATGTGAGTTTTCTGGCTAAGAATCTATCATTATCGGGGAATTGAGAATTTCAAGATGTCAAGTCAGAAGCTTGAAATAAGTCCACAGTTTTGCCGTTTTCGTTCATATCTCAGTTAAAATAAATCCTGAAGAAAAAATAAAAGCACAGTTGGAAAGGAAATTTTCTGTTCTTCAATTTTGGTCTTCAGCAATTTTTATGTGGGAGTGCGGATAACAAATTGAGGGGGAACGGTGCGGGCGCTGCGTATCCCATTCAGCGCAATGGTACCCGCGCAATGGTGCGGTTGGAGCAGATGACGTCAGCGCCGGATCTTTCGGCGGCTGTATCTCCGCAACGAATTCGAATTTCTTGAAGCGGATTTCACCGTCGTTCATGTCTCACTTTCCTCTGTTCTTCGTTTAACTCAACTACGATTTTTAGGGTGTACGTGCCCTTTAATCTGTTCCATCCCCATGGGACGGTTTGTGCCGCACAAAGTTTGTTCATACTCGTTCTCAATTAGTACCAATTTGCCGCGATGACAAAATTGAGTTTAGTGTGGAAATACTTTGGAAAGATTCGCGACAAAGATAACAAAACTGTTTCTGGTCAGTAAAGTTTTTAATTTTATTTCCACAAAGATGAGAAAGTTACACAAGGATGAGTTTTTTCTAGGGTCTTTCTAAACTTGTCGACAGTGCTTCTTTCACTGAATCATTTACCATACTTTATGATTCATACACACTGAAAATAAAAAAATTCAATGTCCGTATCATCAAATTTTGAAGAAGCTCAAAGGAGGCTCGAGCTCGGTCTTTTCTCAAGGCTCAAAAAAAGCTTGAGCTCGGCTCGGTTTGGCTCAGCTCAGCTCGAAAAAGCCAGGAAAAGCTCAAGCTCGGCTGGAAAAAGCCAGAGAAAGCTCAAACCCAAAAAATCAGGCTCGCACAGCCCTACAATTCAGAGATGCTTTGTAAATGTATAGCTGTGAACTCAGGGTGTATCTCTAAGAGATAATTTCAAAGTAGCTCATTGGCTACTTTGAACTGACCTCCAGATTTTGCAAGAATTACTGGTTTACAGTAAGCATCTCTGAATGGGTCAGTTGCGCACCTTTTTCTCATTTCATTTCCATAAAGTACTTTTTTTTTTTTTTTTTTAAAAACAGTACTATTACATTACTTAGTACTAAACTTACACCTACTATACATTTGAGTATATCTATGTGCTATTTATAACTTACACTAAATTTTAATTTTTAACTTTTCCTGCTAGTCCAGCAACAGAATATCTTTGCTGGACTAGCAAGTAACACAAAATAAATATAGTTCTACTCCCGTTGGATGTAGACTGTGTCTGAACAAACAAAAATAAAGATAAATAAATAATAAAATAACAAGTGAAAAAGGTAAGACAAATAAATGAATAAAGAAACATAAATAAATAAATAAATAAATTATAAATAAATAAAAAAATAAATAAATAAATAAAAAACAAACAAACAAACAAACAAACAAACAAACAAAATAAAGTACTTGATGAAAGGAACTCCCAGTATTTTTTATAAGTTTTTTTGATCATGGGATTGAGAACTAAAAAACTTTCAAAGTGGCAAAAATTTCAAGCAATTTGCAAAGGTTTCGTCTCAGCGTGAAACTTAATGACGTCATAGTATAGGAGGATATCCGGTGACCGGAAAAAGTTTGTTTGTGTGCCATTGCAATTTGCGAAGATGCATCTCCAAACTTTCCTCTAAAATTATGACTTATGGAAAGAAAAAGAGGCGGTATTACTATTGTTTCGTGCCACAATGCAAATCAATACTATCGGCAACACTGGCGCAGACCTATGCTATGACGTTATCGAGTTTCGCGCTGTTACTGTCATTTTCAAATTCGTTTTGCACCGAGCCTCAACTAATTTTACTTTTTCTCTATTACAGAGGAAATTTTATGAGTTTTTGACTTTTTATTGTTTCCATCGGTTTTCATTTTACTTTAGAATCAGGTATTTCTGGCTTCATAGCAAAAATACGCAATAGACCCATTTCAATTTTTCTCACATGACTAAGTCTTTCTCAAGCCAAGTCAATCATATCTCAAGTGAAGTCTCTGTATTGCGCCCTGAGGGTCCAACCTCAATGTATTTGTGAGGATCACATTTTCAATCTGACTAATGAACTGCCTTGATGTAAAATCTAATCTTACTCAAAGTCAAGGGACACAGCAATCTGATTTCCAATATTAGTAGAAAAATGATCTAATAAAGCATCAGGAATGTGTTTTCGGAATTCTGTCGATTTAAATGATGACTCGATTCTCGTCAGAAGTACGTGCTAGGTGTAGTGAAAATGAAACATTGTTTTTAGCCGTGTCATAAGGACGCTTACCTCAAGAACCAGTTTCGTTACTCTAATCCAGTAATCCTGAATGAACTGAAGTTCTCAATAGAAGAACTCTTATTTTCAATGTTTTGTTTGCTTTTGTTTCTTTTTAGATTGATAAGGTAGAAGAAGCTGTTGCCAAATTGGATAAACAGGAAGTCACATTAGAGTTTAACAGGATCAAATTGTTACTAGAAGAACAAAATATGATCATGAAAGAGGTATGCACCCCACGGTTGGCTTCAACGAAAGTTAAATAAAAAATCTGTGGACTTCTCGGATCTTTTCGGGAGCTTAAAGTAGGGTATGAATGGAGTCATTTAAGGCCAAAATGGAAATATGTTCCTCAAGCTCCTCAAAAAATAAATTGATTTTTAAGTTTTATGGGAAAATCCGGGCAAAACAAATCGGTAAATTTTTTCTTTTTGCCACCCCTATCTTGTGACACATCATTTGAAAGGCTATAAAATTCTAAGACTTTTGTTGCAAATCAGAGGTCGATATTGTTTTTCGTTTTCGATATATAAAAGGTCGAAGTTCGATTTGGACCCATTTTCAAAAAAATCATTACTCCTAGTCCTCCTCGAAAAGTTGGATTTTAAAAAACAAAGAGTCTACAATACTCTTTATCACAAGCGATTTTTGGGGGGGAAAATGCAATTTTAACAAAATTTTAGTCAAAATTTGGTTTTATAGCCCCCAAACATTTTCAACGTTCCTGCCCCCACCACCAGGGGGGGGCTAGCTGAAAGATTCCGAGGGACGACCCCCATCTAGCGATACATAGATCAAATCGATGTAACAAACGGAGCATTTTGGCGCAAACTGGAAGTCTATATAGTTTTTTGTTTTCGAGATATCGAATGTCGAAGGTCAATTTACGCTAAACAGCAAGCCTTTTTCAGAAAAAATGCTGTTTTAGCTCGATGAAAAAACACTACGGTCTATGTAGGTTTACTGAGGCATCCCCGGTCTTGTAGCCCACCACTTTCTGTGATGGAGTCCATAATTATGGGCTGCACCGCCAAAAATTACGGGCATCACAACCGTAAACCTATATAGTCCGTAATTTATGGTGTCCAATACCGTATCGTTTTTTCAGTGTAGCCCTCCTATGAAGGAAACAGGGGGCAAGAATGTTGAAAATGTTTGGGAGCTATAGCCTGTAGAATCAAATTTCGACCAAGCTTTTGTTGAAATAGCATTTTTTTTTTCTGAAAAAGGCTTGCTGTTTAGATTGAATTGACCTTCGACATTCAATATCTTGAATGCAAAAAACTATATCGACTTCCAGTTTGCGCCAAAATGCTCCGTTTGTTACGCCCTTTTGATCGATGTATCGCTCGATGGGGGTCGTCCCTTGGAATCTTTCAGATAGCCCCCCTAGTGGTGGGAGCAAGAACGTTGAAAATGTTTGGGGCCTATAACACCAAATTTTGACTAAAATTTTTTTGAAATTGCATTTTTTCTGAAAAACGCTTGCGATTTAGAGTAATATAGACTCTTCATTTTTTTAAATCCAACTTCTCAAAGAGGAGTAATAATTTTTTTGAAAATGGTTCCAAATCGAACTTCGACCTTCGATATATCAAAAACGAAAAACGATATCGACCCCCGGTTTGCGTCAAAAATCTTAGAATTTTATGCCCTTTCAATCAATGTGTCACAAGATAGGGGTTGCAAAAAGAAAAAAATTACCAGTTTTTTTTGCCGGGATTTTCCTGTAAAACTTTAAAATCAATTTATTTTTTGAGGAGCTCGAGGAACATATTTCCATTTTGGCCTTAAATGGCTCCATTCATACCCTTCATAAAAGCTCCTGAAAAGATCTGAGAGGTCCACCGATTTTTTATTTAACTTTTGTTGAAGCCAACCATGATCCCTTCATATTTGCACGGCTTTGGGTAACATTTTACCGCTTTGAACGGACGATTTTATAGTGAGATATTTATGGAATGTGCGTGTAATGTAGTCTGAATGTTATGTAGGCAGAAAAGAAATGAATTTCTTAGTAAAATCCAAGCAAATTTTAACAAGAAAATGTTGTGAAACAAGAGGCTGTCTACAAAATTCTACACGAGAAATTCATGAGGGTCACAAGGGAGTGAGAGAGATAGTTTGGAATGCTACGTGAGTCTTGTCACAGCTAATTGCAACCAATTAGTGCGTTGTTGGCTAACTGTTGACCTTTTTAACACCGCTCTAAAATTGTCTTTAGGGACATGCAATTATTTGAAATGCAAATCGTGCGCCAATTAAAAAAAATTAAAATTTGTTGCAACAACCCGTTTCTCAAATAGCTTTTTTGCTGTTGATACTGAACTAACCCATTAGTTCAGTTGCAAACTTTTGCTACAACGATAAAGAGTGTTTCATTGTATGTAAAATCGCCCGAAAATACCATTGATGGCATCAGAAAGTCATAAAATGCCATAATAAACTCATAAGAGACGTTTAATGAAATCCAAGATGGCGGTAAAATATCGAGCAATCTGTATGCATGCACCGTTGACAACCTCACAGCTTCAGAGGTTATGTGTTTATTTATGTTGTGATTTGGTGTGATCGATATTGTGTGGTTGGCTGTCCTTGGATATTCGTGGTGCATGCATACAGGTTGCTTAATATTTTACCGCCATATTGGATTTCATTAAACGTCTCTCGTTAGTTTTACACTGCATTTTCATTTTATGTCTTTCTGATACCACCATTGGACTATTCACGAGATTTTACATGAGATTGAACACTCAATAGCGCTGTAGCGAAAGTTTGCAACAGACCTATTGGGGTAGAATGGAAATCATTGTAATTTTCTTGGCAGTTTCCTTGAAAGCAACCATTAAAAATTAATTCTGTTGATTGTACAACTGGCCCATAATTCAAAATTAAAAAATTATTGATCTGTGCCCTTTTTTCATTTTTATAATAAACTATGCTCAACAGTCAGCACTTTCTCAAACAAATTAAAATTTCGTTTTTCAGCACTTCTTAACCTGCATTTTTTACTTTTTTTCTTCCAGGGCTTTGATCATATGCTTTTGAAAGAAGTAGATAATCCGCTGCGCAGTCAGCAACAGCAACCTAATAATCAGTATCTTAATGCTAGCTATTCTACCAGAGATCCTCGCCGTCCTTTCAACCAAACACAACGTTATGGAGAAAGAGGAGGATACCAAGGACAAAGAGAAGGATACCAAGGACAAAGGCAAGGACAAGGTTTTCGACGAGATTTTCAACAAAGGCCAGGACTCAAAGATTTAGTGTAGATAATAAGAAAAGATGGAACTATCATATGTTTGGAAATGTATGTAGTATGCCTAGCATTTGTTAGATTTTTTTTTACATTACCTGGTCGCTGATAAAAAAAGCCTAATTTCTTTTTTGGTATTTTTGTAAAGGGTGTATTGCAAAATTTTGCTACAGCTTAATGGAGGGTTGATACCTATGTAAAATTATGTACTTGAAAATAACGTCAAGAGAAAGTTCCAAAATACACCCACGAACTCAGTTAATGCATTCAATAAAATTACAAGAAGGCGTCCAAATAAGAAGGTGACATTGGGGGAACCTCATCTTATTGCAGTTTTCTATGCTGAGAAAAGTGATTCGTCAAAGAGAAAGCTGCAATTAGATGGGATTCCCCCTTCGTCACCTGCTTCTTCGATTGCCGTCTTGCAATTTTTTTGAACGCATTTATTGAGTTCATTAGTGGGTTTTGGAACTTTTTGATGCTCTCAATGTTATTTTCAAGTGATTTTACGCTAGTATCAACTTTCCTTAACACTGGAGCGTAAGTTTGTAACAGACCCATTATCTGAGAATGGCGTATGAATTTAATTTTAAGTGAAACGTGATGAAAAGGCATATTTTATTATTAGCTTCAGTTGTAAAGTGGAGACTTGACAACCGTTCCTTTGTGTCAATGATGAGATTTCAGATTCATTGCTTTGTCACACGAACCTGGAAATGAGCCATCAGCCCATCACCTATCGAGGCAGGTACCAAAAGTGCTCACAAAGGTGAGATTGAAAACTTGCTGGTCCATTCTGATTGATTATAAATGGTTGGGGGTCTGTTGTTATCTGAGGAGTTCCAAACCTTGAATCTATATTGAAACCTGATAATAAAATATGCCTCATTCGGATGTGATGTTGCATTTTATAGTGATTTTAGTCAGTATCTCTGTATGCTCCTAAGTCCTTCATTGAAGTCCCATGAAATGATTAGGGTTACATCAAAAATACAGTGCTCACCTTTCTGGCTTGAAGCTGAAGCTGTGTATTAATTAAAATACTTGGAATATATACCTTCATTTCTTGTCGAGGAAGTGAAAAAAAAGTCACCTCAACCTCTCTACCTTGACTTCCCTACCCTACCTCCCCTCCCCACCCCTTATACTTCAAATACCAGATGGATTAGCTTGTCCGATGGACAAGATGGATTGTCCAGATGGATTTGTTGTCCTTCCAAAAAAAAACTGTCCTTTTGTATGAATTCCAGTTTCGTAAAAATGAACATGGTTCCTTCATTACTATACATGTTTAATTTATAGCCAGTTGAATGTCACCCAAAAATACTTAAAATTGCTTAAACCTTTCTTTATTGTTCCAATATTTGTTGCAATATAGGTGACAAAAGATGTGACAGCACTGGCAGATTCAAGAATTTGTCCTTCTCTCTTTTTTCCCATTAGAACGCGTGTGTTAGAAAAAGACAGATTAGGGGCAGTCAAGTGATTTTCGCCCCCTCTTCTATCCTTTTTTAACACATGCGTTTAAATGGGAAAAGAAAGAAGAAGACAATTTCTTGGATCCGCAAGTGTGTGACAGCCACTTAGTGCCGAACGTTATCAGCTATAATTTATTTGATAACTGAAAAATACTCTTTGCAATGAGTGTAAGTTTTACGTCCTCTGCAATATCTATGCAATTGATCAGAAGATAATAGTTGATTGCACCACCATTCATCGGATCTCAAAAAATCGATGAATTAAAGTCTGATTAATCACACAAAACTAGCTACCACTGGTTTTTCAAATCTTTGCTTACTATCCTATTCATTTGTGTTAATTTTTTGTTTGTAAATAAAATGAAATGAATGAAGGAGAATAAAGTTTCTTTTACTAAAATTAATGTTTTCTGTCGTTTTCTTTCAAATCTGTAAGTACCTTTACAGCGGATTCAGTATTGTGTCTTAGAAAACTTTGATATGCACCTACGGAATCAAACGTTTGTTCTAGGGAACTAATAAGCCCCTCATCACTCAGTTATGGTTATACAAGAAAATGCTTTTGTATATTCAGCAAAAACTACAGCTTTGAAGATTGCTGAAAGCTGATTAAATTTACTCAATGTTTCACTTTTTTTGGATGTATGACTAATGAAGAATAAGTTTTAATATTCAACTCGTAATTTACAAAATTAACTTTATGTTGCATCTCTTTTCATTTGAGACCTGCGCAATATGCACAAAGCAAATGAGACATATCATAAGTGACGGTAACCGCCCAGGCCAAGTCAGAAAACGCAACCTGGAGGGCAACCGTAAACACTTATACCATATACACCAAAAGAAACAGGTGTACATGACGAGGTTTAGGTTTCATTTTTGTCAAGTCGTCGTTGGTTTGTTTTCTATCTTGTTTTCTTCATACAATAAAAGTTGGTTTGTATTCACCAAAGTTAAATAATTTTATTGCTCTGGGCTCAATTTAAAATTTTAGATAAAGAGGAAAAGTGTAAAAATAGAAAAATGAGAAAATTTATCCAAAATCAACTAATTTTCCATGGTAAAAAAATTTTGTGCAGCTTCTGCAATGAAATCGCTGTAACTTGCGCTCTGATAGTCTGAATTTTATGGGGTGGATCTGTGGAACACTACCAGAGTTGGGCAACCAGCTAATGAGAAATAATGAAATGAATCCGGCAACACTGAAAACTGGGTTTGCTACCTGAGCTGAGGAAAGGAAAACACACGGAAGATATAGCTAGGTTAATTTTGTAGAATTATTCGTAGATTAATTCGATTGACTCAGCGTTGCCTAACTCACCAAATAACTTCCAAATAATCTTTGCCCAACTCTGAACACTACCCTTTCCTCTCACCATGGTGAGTGATTTTGCCCCAGACCCCTCTAGAGTGCTGCTCCTTTTCTCAAAAAACAAATTCCGAGTGAATCCTCCTTTTAGTTCTATTATTCTGGAGTCCTTGTATATTTCATACACAGAGACTATATTATTCCACATAGTAGGGCAATAGAGAATGAAATAGTGCTTCCCGAGAGACATGGATACTTTTAAATTCAGAATTTTGAAACTTTTGGTTGGAAAGTATTGATACTTGGTATTGATACTGTTCTAAATACTCAATATTTCTTTTTTGTCGGTAATCAATATTTTAGAGAATTGATACCTCAGTAGCATTAACTATAAACGGAGAGCTCAAACCACAAATTTTTGTCATGGAATAAGTATTACAGGTGGGAGCACTTCTAAATCAATGGCCATGTCATGACGTAGGCCGTCGATTGTCGGTTGGGAACTTTTCTGGAATCGAGCACTTCGCTCACCCACTCAAAGACACCTAATACTCCCAGATGCGCAGCGTATTTGCAACACCACTTGACATTTGCGATGTCAACTGGTTACAGTGTTATACATACATCATGAAATTTTATTGGTTTGACGATTATATGGTATTTTCATGTACATATTTTACGTTCTGTAGCATGCTACAGTGAAAGTTCGTTGTGTGGAATATCTTGCCAAGTGGAATTTCTTTTTGGCACCGTCAAACCTCCCATACTCTGACCGCAATGTCCTAAGTGGAACTTTCGCTGAGTGGAATTTTTTTCAGGGCAGGATGGAGGTTCCACACAACGAACTTTCACTGTATGATATTGTGAAGTGCAGACACTTTCTATATTGATACCAGGTATCGATCGTTTTTGTAGATAGATGAAATGCTAGAATGAGGTATTATTCCGTGAGGGAAAAAAAGAAAGAACAAAGAGCCAAAGAGGTAAGGAATAGAAGTCGGCAGGGGTGCAAATTGTGCCCGATCTAGCGATACGCGGATCGCGTGAAAGTGAGGAAATTTGTCCAATTTTTTTTTTTTTTTTTTTTTTTTTTTTTTTTAAATAATGGCAATAAGGATTTCTCAGAAAAATAGTGTAAAATATGGGAAAATATCGGTCATTTTACGAACATACGGTGTTGAAATGTTAAAATAACCAAAAAAAGTCATCATTTTCAAATTTTTGTGCGGAAATTTTTTTAAAATCCTGTGAGGAAATAAGTCATGAATCGCGTGAAACCTCCGAAGTTTTGGAACATTTTGCACCCCTGGAAGTCGGGAAGCTGGGCTTATTTTCGATCAGAAGAATGTAAAAATGATTTTTTTTATGAAAATTGAATTGATTTATGTATTTATGAAAAAAGAATTGATTTATTTTTTTTAACTAAGTTAAGGCAAGATGTCACTATAAGGTCAGGCTTATACATATACGCTCTTACGTATTTTCTGCCCAATTTGGCAACACCGTTCGCCTCGTCACTTCCCACTCCTAGAGTCCCTCCACTCCCCTCCTATCCCCAGTCCTCATTGTGCTGCTGGTTGCAGACCCTATACCCGAACGGCAGTCGCAGCTGTGTGTTTACATTTCCGAGGTTTTTATCGTCATTTGTTTAGATTTTTCGAAATACTTTTGTTTACTATACACTGCGCGCGCAATGAATGAGGCACCAGTTTCGTGTTTACCCGTGCAAGCGAAGATGTCGAAAGCTCGGAAAGTGCTCTCAGAAGCTCGGGAAATCAAAAATCCCGAGCTTGATTTGGCTGATAAAGGCATTCATTCCTTCGAGGAATTACCTGGGCTATGTGAGTATAAAAATAGACGTTATGCCCAAATTTGGTAACTTGTTATAGCGCTTTTACCATAAGTGGGCGTAGCGCACCTGCTCGAAATATAGGTTATTTCGTCAATTTCCCCCTGAAATTTCAATTATTCTCATAATTAATGATCCTGATGCACATTTCTGCAACTCTATGTTTCACACTAATTCATTTAGTAAATCTCTTCTTGTAATATCCGTCCCTTGTCACTTTATGATTGATTTTCACTGCGTGGGTGTGCTTTTAAGCGATGTACTCCTTGCACAGTGCTTGGAGACGCGTCTGAAACCCAATTTTTTCTCAAAGAATCGAGATACTTACCGAAGAATTTCAGTCTTTCTCTGTATGACATCAGGTTCAATTTAAGATATTAATGTTGGGGTCGTGTCAAAGTATTTGCAAGACCACGAAGCTATATCATGGACTGACACGGATTTGTCTGAATCAAGGTCTAATGTGAGCAAACAGTGAACTTTTCTATTTTTCAGAATTAATTCTTGTTGCTCTTGGTGGTATAGTTTTGCCCTGGTTTATAGCAATGTCACCTGAAAAATAACCCACTCATGATTTCCGTATGGTTAGAAGAACATAAGATCTACTTATTGATACCAGATTAGATCAGTAAGCGGTCCATACGAACGGCAGCTGCTGATTCCGCCTTGTGAATCTCAGCGTAGGTGTGATGCAGTACGGGGGTGAGATACTTACAGACAGGGAGCGAGATTCCCACATACCGGGGCACGCATGGAAAGGAACGAATTAGCCCTGCCTACTAGCTACTGGACTGACCTGGTATTACCTAATAATAGGTCTTGCCGAGACCCTTTTCAGCCAATCAGAGGATGTCTTTCAATCTTGCTCAAGAGCAAGAGGAATATAAGAATTATAAGATTATAAGAATTGATCTTGCTGTCTGTTGTTCAAGTTGCAACTCTTTCTTCTTTCTTTACTGCGTGGATGTAACTAAGCACTCTAGATCTCATCAAAAGGTTTTACCAGGATTATAATGACATCCATCCTGATCAGCTCATAATCATTGTTGTTTAGTTTTAACTTATTCAAAATCCCTTTTTGTTTTTCAGTTAACATGCTGAACATTACACGGCTTACCCTAAGTCACAACAGGATACGAGGTAGGTGATATTTCAAACCTACCACTTGTGTTTATAATAATATTTATAAGACTGTCAGTCAAATAGAGGTCGTTTCAGAAAAGATTGCGTCTGACACCTCTTTGTTTACATGCGCGAGCGGGCGCTTTTTAGTCTTCTGCGCCTATCAACGCTACTATCCTAGTACGGTGCATGCGCTGGGCATGTAAACAAAGAAGTGTCAGACGCAATCTTTTCTGAAACGACCTCTACCTATCAATTGGATGTTATTGTAACTGGCTGTTAAAATAACAGGTGAAACGGAACTGTCCTCTTTTTTATCATAAAGCCTCACTGATCTAGTTCCAGATTTGCCATTAGACAGAGCTGAATGTACCCCAGATAACAATATCAGGCTTGCCGATCTGGCTTAAAATGGGCTTTCGTAAGACGTCTTTTCATTTCGTCTTAAATCCGTCTTAAATGTGTCTTTAAGTCGATTTTAGAAGACACCTTGTATTCCGTCTTAAATCCGTCTTCGAAAGTGGTTTTTAAGACATCTTTCAATTCAGTCTTACAAGGCGACTTTAATCCGTCTTCAAAGACGGTTCGTGAGACGGCTTGAATACAGTCCTCCAAAGTGGTTTTTAAGACGTCTTTCAGTCCAGACCTACAAAGCGTCTTTAATCCGTCTTAAAGCCGTCTTTAGCCAAGATAGCTAGAAGATTGACTCAACATTTTTAAGTCCTAAAATATTGATAATTTGCAAAAATCACGAAGATTTTTACAAATTTCGAAAATTACGAAAATGTTTACAGTTCGAAAATTTGAAAATTACCAATATTTTCATAAATGTTGAAAATTACGAAAATTTTCATTAAGTTTGAAAATTACCAACATTTGCACAAATTTTGAAAATTACGAAAATTTTCACAAATTTTGAAAATGTTGACTATTTTCAAGCAAGCTTGGAAAGCTAGGCTTCCTCGAGACGTAACCTATACATTTAGAGCATTGTGACCGACGCCTTTCATATGTCTTTAAGACGGATTCGTAAGACAGTTTTCAAAGTTGTCTTATAAGACGCCTTTAAGACGGATTTGTAAGACGTTTTCAAAGTTGTCTTAAAAACGTCTTTAAGACAGATTCGTAAGACGGTTTTTGAAGTTGTCTTAAAAACGTCTTAAAGACGGATTCGTAAGACGTTTTCAAAGACTTGTGTGGGCGGAACTAGAGTCGTCTTTAAGACGGATTAAAGACGGATTTAAGACAACTTTACTTGTCTTATAAGACGTCTTTAAGACGGATTGAAGACGGTTTTTGCTAACTGGGACTGCATCACCGTTCGATTATTGATAAAAATCTGAGCATTTCATGACTTTTTCCCAAAAATCAGATATTCAAGCCCTGAAGGTTATAGTTTCAAGATTGATATTTCTAAAATGCATTAGTGGATACAGGGGGGGGGGGGGCACCGTTTGGCTCAAAAAGTGGGAAAAGAGGGGAGAGGAAGGGGAAAAGCAAGAGTGAAAGCAAGAAAGTGGGTCATTTACGGGCGAAAATCCCAAAATTTCCAATAACCCCGCCGAACTTCAGTTTTAAGCGAAAAACTTGGGTTTCTTGTCCGTTAGGCTCTGTCTCCAGTCTGGCAACTGAGTTGATGCATGAGATATTGCAGCATAGTCTCTGAGGAGGCTCCGTCAATTGACCGAACAATTTGTCGGGTTATCCAATTCATTGTGTTGCCAAACATCACCAAATAATCTTCGAATAATATTTGCCCAGTTCTGAGCTGCCTTCAAAAATGATTCAGTTTGTTTTGATCTGTTATTTCATATTATTTCATTTTTCAGATATTCCTCCAGGCATAGCTTATTTGACCAACTTAGAAATTTTGACTTTGTTCAATAACCAAATTGAAGAGCTTCCAGTGTCAATCTCCTCGTTGCCAAAGTTGAGAATATTGAATGTGGGGTACGTCAAAGCAATTTATTTTTCTCCGGACTTTCCTTTTAAACATTACTCTTTTTTGCCCTTAAAAAGAATAGACTTTTTGCGGACCAGCAGACTGATTATGTACTTTCAGCCAACCTGACAAGATACAATGGCAATTAATTGATTCAATTGGTTTAAATTAAGTCATGTAATAATAATAATAATAATAATATTAACTCTTTATTCATAATTTAACAGTATGAGAACATGGAATAGTGTCGAAAAGCAAATACAGTAAAGTAGGAAAAAGAAAGGCAGGGATAGTATATTCTCTTTATTTAGGAATAGGAATTATAGCTAGAAATCATTGATAGAGTACAGGCATTTTTCAATAAAAATATTTTTACAATCTCTCTTAAATATATTTAATGAGGTCTCATTTTGAAGGTATGTGATGTGACAAAGCTGGGACATCATGTGATAGTTCAAGATAGCTGGATCATAATCAGCTTTTCTATGTCAAATGTCATCACTTTTAAACCGATAGAGTCAATCGATTTCCATTTAGTCTTGTCTGCTGAAAGTACTATCAAACGCAAAAGTTTTGGCAGTCAAGAATTTTCACCGGGCGTAGGAAGAAGGCATGTAAGGTCGCAAAAATCAAAGAGAGTCAAATTCTTGCTACGGAAGGCACGTAAAGTTGCAAATAATGAAAGATAGCCGAGTTTTTAAAATAAGAGACTTCTCCACACTTTCTCTTCGATGCAAGTCAAAAGCTGCGGACAAATTTTCAACTGCAAGAGAACCATCCATGCCTCCTTCCTGCACTCGGTGAAAAGTCTTGACTGTCAAAACCTTGCAGTTTATTCGTACTTATTAAAAGTGCAGGGATGGAAAGAACTGCTTGGTGGTGCAATAGGAAGGATCCTAATCCTAATGAATTCTGTGGATCCTTTTTTTTTTTTTTTCCCCCACAGTCATTAGTTTTTATGCTTCAAAAGTTTGAACACAACTTATGATTTAAGATTTCACCCAAGAAATTTGCCAAAATATGGAGAAAATATTCTCCAATCCAAAGGGAATGAGAGAATCAAAATTGGTAGAAATATTTTTGTTTAAAAATAATTACAAGAGGAGAGTGAGAATGCTCTGATAGAGATTACATTAGAGTGAGAGAGATAGAAGATGTGATTCACAAACCAGAAAAATCCTGATATATCATGAATGAGCTATAACCGCAAAGCTGGGCTTTTTGGAATGTAATTTTAAAGACACCAGGGAAGAAGCCATGATGGAGATCTCTGATAGAAATTTTTCGTGGGCTCAGTTTGTTTGCCTCTCATTTTTTAACCTTAATTTAAAAGTAGGGGCGGTCTCATTTGAAATTGGTTTTGGAATTGGAAATGAAGGTGAAAGTGTATTGAATTGGCTATCTGGACACAGAAATTGTTATTAATTTTTCTTATAGAAGGATTAAGAACCAAATGCATAACAGATACAAGCAATTTTTTTTCATCCAGGTACAATGTGCCATCGACGAATTAAAGATTGTCACGAGATTTTCAGAGGGAGAAAAATTTATATTAGGGGCTACCAGAATTACTTCTACGGAATAGTTAAATGTAATTCTGGTATCTGTGAATATATTGCTGGTTTCATCGAAAAATGTATTTTGAATATTACCAGAAATCTAGTTAAGGATACGCGAATGAACATTTAACTATTACGTAGAAGGAATGGGGCAGTTGCAAGGGTCTGAAATGTTGTGTTTTTTATAAAGAAAATGAAAGTGCTTGATGAGGTGAGAACAAAGATGCCTTTGGTTTCTACTTATGTCCCATTGTTCCGGAGATGATATTTTGGCCCAAAATACATTGTTTTAAATGGGGATTCCGCGTAGTGACGTCACTACACACAGGATTTTTTACAACTTTACTCGTGTGTATCTCCAAAACCAGAGCACTTACGAAAAAACCAAAGGCATCATGGTTCTCGTACTATCATTTTCTGTATAAAAAACAACATTTCAGACCCTTGCAACTGCCCCATTCTGGTAGCCCCAAATATAAATTTCTCTCCGTGCACGCGAGATATTAAGTTTCGCCTTCAAGGTTCCGGTTCGGCTACTTTTCATACTCCTCACTCTTTGCAGGCGAGAGGCCAGTGCGGGTGAGGCGGCAAAACCGTTGAAAATCAGTCCTACACTCACACCCATAACTGAAAATAAGTGAAAATCTCGCGACAATCTTTAATTCGTCAACAGTACATTGTTGTATTAGAATTCTGTTTCCAGATAGCTGCTCTAAAAGACTTGCGCTTTCACTCAAAACCAGTTTGAATTGAATTATTATATTTTTTGGTGTCAGGTTAGAAAATAAGAAGCAAACAAACCATCCAGGCTTGCCTCACTTTGGGTTAGGACTTATAACATGCCGTCGCCCCTCTATAGTTATAATAGCTCGTTGTATACCAACATGATTTCATCGTTAAACCAATCTATTCATTTTTTCTTGCCCACCACTTCATTAGTTTCAAACTTTGCCTTTATTTTATAAATCTGTATTCCATCTCTTTTAACTAATTATGGGCGTTCTTTTTCAGGATGAATCGTCTGGATAGCTTACCCAGAGGATTTGGAGCTCTGCCCATGTTAGAAGTCTTAGATCTTACCTACAACAATCTGAACGAGAACAGTCTACCTGGAAACTTTTTCATGTTAGGTATGTTACTTTCAAATTTTGGTTTTACTCTCTGACTCCCTTCCTACCTTCTTATCTGAGTTACAGTGATTTACTCTAGGAAGGAAACAAGTCAGCTTTGTCCTATTCAATGGTTTGTGGTCCTCGCATCAAAATCTGTTCTTACCAAAGTGAAAAAATAAGAAATAAGAAAAAGTTTAATTTTTCAATGAAGTGAGCTTTTCTTATTGGATTGCCACTTTTACCACTGCATTGTAGATCATTCATTTTGGTTGAATGAATAGAACTTCTGTAACCCAAAATTTTAATTTTAGAGGAGTGGGTGGCTGCAAAGAGTCTTTTGCTAACCGTAGGAGGAGTTTTTCTGCTTCTCAAAGCAGTGGCGGCTCGCACGATCTGACAACTGTGTATGAGTGCAAAATGCTCCAAAATACTGGAAGTTGTTGTTTGTTCTACTGGAAGAACATTGTTTTTCCTCCATTCGAATCCATGTCCCATCGATTGTTGGTGAAGCTCTGCATCATTATCGAATTGAATAATTGACATGATTTTAATTGGAAGATAAACATTGTTGCAAAATTGCTTGGCCACCCACTGCCTGATTAGTTTTCTTGATATTAACTGTCCTACTTTGTTTCAATGTTTCAGAAACTTTGCGTGCACTTTATTTGGGTGATAATGATTTCGAAACTCTTCCTCCCGAAATTGGGCAGCTTAAAAATCTTCAAATTGTAAGTTACTTTTTAGTCTTAAGTCAATTTTCCCTCAATAACCGTTCAAAATATCACTGACAATGAGTAGTCAAGACATTTTGTTGCAACAATAGATGTTTTAAGTTCCAGAAACAATTTTTTCCTTTTCAAAGTGAGCAACATATTTAAAATTTAAATCGTCAGAAAAATCTGGAAAAAGTTTCTGAATATCTATCATGAAAATCAAGAGAGAAGGATTTTCTGACTTTCTGTGCATTCAAGATAAATGGCAAGTGGTGCATTTGTAAACTGACGTGAGAGTTAATGGAGCCATTTTGCATGCTGAGCCCTATTTTTTTGTGCCATCAATGATTTTTCAGAACCTAAACTATTAATTCAGCTTGAGACAGACTTTGCAGCAGCCAAAAGATTAATAATAAAGTAGTGATCGTTAGAATCCTGTTCCAATTACGTTTTTCTGTTTTGGTACAATAAATAGCAGTCAACAGCTGGCGTCGAATTGTAAAATTCAATTTCTGTTTTGGTTCAATAAATAGCAGTCAAAAGCTGGCGTCGAACTGTAAAATTCAATATAAGAAGATAATTTTTTTTGCTTCTATTTCAGCTTGTCTTGCGTGAAAATGATTTGATTGAAGTACCGAAAGAGATTGGAGAACTGGCCCGTTTACGTGAACTGCACATTCAAGCAAACAGACTCACTGTATTACCACCAGAAATTGGTAAGAATATTTAAATTGAGACAGTTGCCAGATAAGGGCTCATAGATCTGGTCTGCTCTTAAATAGCATCATTACAATATTAATGTTTATTTCACAGAAAGAGCAAACCTGGTTTTTTTATGCGACCTTTTTTCCGCAACCGTCTCCAAAATTGGTCTTCATTTTTAGTCTGACTGCTATGCAAATGACTGGAAACATTTAGGGAATAATTTATCCATACCTATTTTTACATCATGGACCTTCCATATCCATATTTACATCATGGACCTTCCCTATCCATTTTTACATTATGGACTGTGTCTTAAGCTCGTGATTTCAAAAAATTGGGCACCTTTTGTACCCCCTTCCCACCAAGTATGATTATGAATCACATATTGATTGTTTTTGTAATTGTCATTAATTTACAATCAAGCTATTGAAATAAGATTTTATTCTTTTAAGAAGTCACCTGTAAACTCCAAAATAATAAAAAATAATAATAAGGATAGTAAAAATAAAAAAAAAAACAACAAATGAAATGTAGTGATACTGTGCAATGTAGATTCACCTTAGATGTATAATATTTTTGGTTCATTTTGCAATTACATAGTACAACAGAACTTTTATTTGTATGTAGGAATACTATTGTGTTGTCGTGAATATTGTTTTAAAATTTTGAACTTTATCCACAGGTAATTTAGATCTGGTCGGTAGTAAATCAGTTCTCAAAATGGACTTCAATCCGTGGGTAACCCCAATTGCTGATCAGTTGCAAGTTGGAATTTCGCACGTCATGGACTATATACGTTCCGAAACGTATCGATAGTAAGTAAAGAGCTTAATCATATCAAGCTCATTATTCCTTTTTATAGATAGAAAAAAACCTAGTTGAATCAATGGAGCCTTGGTTGTGGGCACTGAAACTTTCGGTGTTTCTTCCTCGCCAAGAAACTTGCAAACAAGTATGTAAGTCTTGGTTGTGATTACTGAGGATTTTTTTAAATCTACTGAAGTTCAGTAATCACAACCAAATCTCTCTGCTCTCATGAACCTTTCTCCACTAGCTGATTCAGGCATTTGTTTCTCTCTCTCTCTTTGCCCGTTTGAGCGCTTATGTTAAAAAAGGACAGATCAGGGATAGTCTTATGTAGTGACTTACGCCCCTTCCATTCTTGTATTCTAGTACATATGGTCATTTGTGCAAAGCCAGAGAAAGACGAGTTCTTGAATCCGCCTACGTCATCGCATAAAAGCATCTTACTTGCTTTTGTTAGGCGTTAACTTTCGCTACCGGATTAATCTGATCCTCGAGTTATCACCCATGCAGGCTGCAGGAGTTTGGGCACTCATTTGCTTACATAAGCATGAAAACACTCGCTCTTCCCTATGATATGTGCAGGGTGCCCTGCGGGAAGGATATTAAGTTAGGGAAAAATCTACAGATGACCGGTTGGACCCATTTGTGGTGTAAAGTCTGTGCATCATCTCTGCCAGGTCAATATGGAGAGTCGCAGTGGTGGGGGTGGGGAAGCCAGCAACTTCTAGAACGTGTGCGAACACGTAAGATTCCTGCAGTATCTGAATCATTCGAAACGGACTTCAATAGCGTGTCACTGGTTTAAACAAATGCCCCCTCTTAATCAGTCATATGTACGCATGTACAGCATTAACTCATTACTTTTTGTGTTGTCAAGGTTGGTTTTCATAGTTGTGTAACAGTTAAACCCTCTCTCTTTGTCATGTATCTATCTTTTTTCCAAACCCTTTCGTTAGTTTTTTTTACCTCAAACAGTTGCTGCTTTTATGCAAGTTTAATTTTTCCCACCCTCCTGTGATCTGGGGTGTGACTTATGCCATAAAATGCTAATGACATAAATGAAAATGACAAAAATTGAAATGACGTTATTAATGAATATGACTGCATCATTGAAATTAATGGTATTATTGAAAATGACAATGTTAGTGAAGATGATCGTAATGAAAATGTAAATGAATTTAATTGAGGAAATGACTGTGTCCATAAAAATGGTGGTAATATTGAATATGACAGTGTTAATGAAAATGAAAGTTTCAATGAGAATCAATGGTATTATTGAAAATGATGTTTGTTACCGAATGGAAATGACAATGTTATAATGAAAATGACAGTGTTATTGAGATTGATGAAAATGATGGTAATGAGTGTTATTAAAAATGATGTTACTTCTGAAAATGATGTTTTTTACAGAAATGACGTTACTATGAAATATGATATTTAATTGAAAATTACGTCATTCGTGAAAGTAAAATGGTACTAATGAACACAACGGTACTATTGTTCTTTACGAAAATGATATTTATCAATACAATATTGAAAACAATTTAAATATTCACATCCTCAGTGGTGCTCTTTATCCCATCTTTGCTTTCCGTTATATCAGTCAGTTATTATTTTTGAAAACATAAGCTGTAGTTAACAACTTCAGCAGCTGAATGTTACATTTTACATCCTAAAAATTCCATTTGGTTGCTTTTTTTTACCCTCACCTTCATCAATCCTCCCTCAGCGTTTTATAGGCTTAGGATGACCTCTGGTTTGTGATATTCTTTAGATTCCTAGGAAAAAAATTGTCTTCCATCTCTTCATTAAAGAAAAGATCTTGCAGTGATTTCTCATCACTCTCAAAAACTTTCCATAAGTCTTCTATTCTTCAATTAAACTCTCTTTTCACAACCCCCCCCCCCTCCCCTGATTCACATTCTTTCCCTTGTTTTATTTCTTGGTTACTTTCCAAAGTGCGCCTTGAAATTTTATTTGTACCATCTTATTTTGACGGAATCCATGGCGTTAGTCTTTGGCAAGTCTGTCTTTTTCTCCATTAAACCATCTGTCTGATTTTTGTCCTCATCTTTTCTTTTCTTTCTAGTTTGTACAGTCGACACATGTCAACTAGAGGACCACCTCCACCAAAAATAAACGACAAAAGTCAAAAAATCTCAAGAGTCAAAAAACAAGGGTAAGTCTTCTAATGTTTAAACAGAGCTGATTTTGGAGGACCATTAATTTGGTTTGAAACTTGAATTTTCCTTCAGTATTTAAATGCAGGTTTGCTTTATGCTAATCATTTGATGGGTGTCATTTCAAAACTGGGCAAAGTCCATTCTAACGTTTTAGAATTTTCAATGAAATTTTTGTTATTAATTTTCCTATGAAAAGTTTTAGCGTAATGCCTTATGAAAAAAAGAATCTCGGTGCAAATTTTCATGAAAAAAGGCATGCCCAGGGGGTGCAAAAAATGCCCGATCTAGCAATCCAAAGATCAAATGAAAGTGAGGAAATTTTTCTGGAAAAGTTATCACTAATTTTCGAAAATATTGGTTTTTTTAAGGACTTACATTGTTAAAATAAGCAGAGAGAGAGAGAGAGAGAGAGGGAGAAAGAAAAAAAAAAACAGTCGTCACTTTTTAAGTTTTGGTGAGGAAATGTTTCAAAAATCCTGTAAGGAAAAAATCCCGGATTGTGCGAATCTTCCAGCTTTTTGGAACATTTTGCACCCTGGGCATAACCTATATTTCCTTCAGAAATTATTGAAACATTGAAATGAATTTAGCCGGTTTGATAACTCTCATTGTTATAACTTCATCAGCACTTTTCAAATTAAAATCATTGTTCAAGTCAAGGTGAATCCTCTTATCATAATTAGAAACTAAATTATGAAAAAAACGAAAATTTAATCAAGTACATAATAATCAATTGATGTATTTCATTTTTTTTTTCTTTCTAGTAATATTCTAAGTTAGGAACTCTTTCCTAACAAACAAGGCCTTATTTTGTCTTTTTGTCTTATATAGCTGTATATATATAATTAACAAGGACGTATCCATTGGCCTTATGCACTGCCTTTAACACTTTTGTTTTGTTGTTGTGAATATGTATTACTGTACGCTTTTGACTGTCAGTAAATATATAGAACAGTTACCTTGTTGCTAGACTAAATCGTAACCTGTAACCAAAAATTTAATTGAAATCTTTATAATATTTTATTTGTGTATTTATTTATTTGTCATGTATTTAATTTTGAACAGTTAACATTTTAAACTTAATGCGGTTAAATTTTTTTTACTAGATATTTTGTTAAATGAGCAAAATGAATTGGACAGTTGGAGATTTGTGTTTCAGATCATTTCTATCGTTTTTATGAAATTAAATTATGTATGTACTCTCCTGACAATCAGGTTTTATCATTGTATGATGTTTTAAAATGTAACTATAGAGCGTTTAATTTAGTTTTTACCGTGGAAAGTAAAGGAATGCCTATAGGCAGGTTTTTTGCTGCAACTAAGATTGGACACTAAGCGTGCATTTAAGAATAATTTTTAGTTTACTAGATTCCCTAAGGCCAAATCTTTATAGGTTTAGAATCATCTGCTCTGAAACCTTTCCATTTTTTTAAAAATATTTATTAAAAAAGAAGCAGTTAAAATCAGAGACGGCCGTTTGTCCCAGCAGAAATCAGCAGTGAGCTGATAGGTTGCCTAGTGTTACTCAACAGATGATCAGTAGCTGGGAAAAAACAATTGGAATTTGACGAGCCCAGCTTGACACATAAGTGTAACCTTTAAATTGGTCTTGTCAAGTAACTTTGGGCACTCCAGTTGTAAGGGTTAAAGTTAATATTTTGACCCTAAAGGAAATGCCTGCCTTAATAGGCCCTTTTGCGCACAGTTTGTTTTTATATGTTTTGTTCTTCTGTAAATCATGGATGCAGCTGGCTGCCTTTTTATGAATCTCTTCTTTTGTCCTCATTTAGGATTTAACTAATTTCTTACGTACAGCGCTCGTTTTTTTTTTTTCAGTTCATTTAT
Source organism: Trialeurodes vaporariorum (assembly GCA_011764245.1). Lineage (NCBI taxonomy): Eukaryota > Metazoa > Arthropoda > Insecta > Hemiptera > Aleyrodidae > Trialeurodes > Trialeurodes vaporariorum. Next base: position 26,213,944 of record VMOF01000369.1, on the reverse strand, counting down.
GTGCTTTAACAAAGGTGAAACTTTCAGATCACCTTTGCGGCTACAAAGTTAAAGCTTTGCATCTTCATTAAGTTGTTTGTTAACATTTTTCTTCCATTAGTATTTTTTGGATTGTTATCTCTTTTATTGAATAAGCCTCACTAAATACCTTCAGTTCATTTAATTTTAGGACCAACGATTGCGATTGAAACATGTGGTCTCAAGTCCCAATAAATATTAAATTGAATGGTTGTAACATGACTATCGTAGGGAATTCCAGAAGTAAAATTTATTTTTTCTGATTGTTTCTACCATTCCTGATTTTTTTGCAACTCTCAGGATTTGAAAGTGTAACATAATGTTGCCTGAAAGTTCAGTACCTGTGCTATGGTCAACATAGTTTTTCAAAAATTATGAATAAATTTGGAAAAAAATAACCTTATTTGTCGAATGCTATCAGTTGTCCCCTGAACATGGATAAAGTTTTGCCGACATGGCAACGGGGGGTAAATGAGCCGAGTGAATAACGTTTTTGCTTGTCAGAGATTATTATGTTTGTAGGAGATTCTCTGTGCTAAACGCTCTCTCCTGGCTTCTCTTTGAAACCAAATCATGTTAACTATTGTAATTACCATGTAATTTTTCTTTATAGAACCTTTCACCCATGGCCTTAGATCAATATTGCAAGACTCAATCCAAGAATCAGGTAATTTTCTTGCAAATGGCAAGACATATCTGATAACTGGAAAAATCTATAAATGGTGCCTTAGTCATTAATTCAATGCATGCTCAGTTCATGCTTTTTTAATTTTATTATTTTAATCATTGAAAAGGATTCAAATGCATTATTTGTCTACTTACATTGGTTCATAAAAAAGAGAAAGAAATAATATTTATTCTGTAAATTATATATTGTTAATTTTAATGAATTTTACTTTGCCGTACTAGTTCATTGTAGTTCTTTTTCTTTGTCCCTGTTGGTTTTTTAAATAAGTTTTTTAGCGGAATTAACCAATGGTTTAATGAACAATTTATCCTCATCAGTATCATCAAATTTCCTGCTTTTGACAGCAAGTTTTTTCTGTTACCCGTAGGTAATCTTTTTTTTTTTTTAAATCGATGGAGTTTAAAAATGATTCAGGGACCAATAAATGTTCGGTACAGACGGTCTTGCACCCAGATGATTGGTGTGCACCTACGGTCGTTTAAAAGCACTCGTAAACGCTCACCATCCAACGTCTTTGGGGGACCATCTGTACCAAACATTTATTGGCCCCAGATTTTTCTTTCATTTGAATTCTCGATATTGACGAATTCTGAGGCACATATTTTTTGGAACCCTTTTATCAACAAAATAGGTTGACATTTTTTTAAAAAACTGATGTTCTGCCTCTAGCCTCTTCTCTCTATTGAAATCAGAAATTGATGTGGGGAAGTCAGGAACTTAGGAGTTACGAATAAAAGTTAGAAAATATAGGTAAATGATCAGGAAATTCCTTATTTTAAACCTAAAGCCATCATACTTGAGTCATTGTCATATATTGTGTCATTAGTTTTTGTTTTCTCTCTTTTTACGAAAGTTACAACCTGGAGAGAAAATCTGCGAATTGCACTCTGCTTTACATCTGCCTCCACTGCTGTTCATTTAGCCCAAGACTTAGCTAAAAATGTTACCGCTATGATCAGCATTGCTTAGATCACATTGACCCTTACTGCATTCAAATTAATGTTCACGCTCACTTTGCTCCACTCGTATTTTAATTAAGGCAACCGGGTTCAAAATCAGCATTGTAGCGAGCATTTCGCGCTTTACTGACAGAAATGTAAACTAAGCATGCACTAGTAGTTCAACATACTGCTGCTAAGGTGCAAAAGTGCTGTAAACATTTACCAATTGTTACATGGTGGATGGTGCCCAAAAGAAAGGTACCGAAGCGCGAAAGTAGTTTGTCTAGTACAACCTGTAGAACAATTTCGTTGAGTAGGACTCGACACTTGAGCGGTAAGGATTAGTGAAGCATAGAGCGTCTTCTTTTATCCACCGGTTGTTTTTCCACCGGTAAGTCTCGGTTCTATTATATGACGTCATCAACCATCAACCACCGGTGGATAAAAGAACGGGTTGGTTGTTTGTTCCGTTGGGTTTTGTTTTTGTTCAAATGAAACAACAATTAACAAATGAAATAACTAAATATTTTCAGTAAAAATTGTTGTATTGTACGGGAAACACACGTTACGATTACTGTTGAGACTTGAGATGTACGATTCGATCAATAACAGCTGACCAAATAGAACACACACTATACATTCCTAATATTGCGGGTGATTCAGTACAAACAACCGAGAATGCGCCGAATTCGGCGGTGATTCCCGGTAGTTACCGGTTGTCACTTGGTGGATAAAAGAACGAGTTGGTTGACAACCGCTGTTTCTATTATGAAACCACCAAAGGTTGAACAGGTTGGTTGAAAGTTGGTTGTTATAATAGCAACTGGTGGAACCACCGGTAGATAAAAGAAGACGCTCATAGTTAACTCCGAGATTTTTCCCCCTTAAAAATAGGGAAAAGTTATGGCATTTTAAAATTGAATTTGACTTACCGCCCTGTATTGGTTGTGGTATCATGAACAGTTTGAAAAGAAAGAAAAAATTACCTTGAATGCATCAACCTTGAGTTGCAGTTTTTTCTACGAGGTAAGCAAATTTTTTGGTCGGTGATTCAATAATGACAATAGAAGTTTACGGCATCTTCTTAAAGATAAAAGCTCAGTGGGTTATGAGTGAAAAACTGAAAATTTTGTCTTTATTATTATTTTATTGGTCAAACAGCACAGCACAAATAACATTCAATTTGTCTATCAACTTATTTATTTTCTAATATATTTAAGCACAAAATGACTCAAAAAATTTGACGCAGTTGACTTTTTGAAAATCAAAATGTTGCATCAAAACCGGGTATTAGTTTCCTTGTTTTGGTGAGTGAAGCAGTAGCGGCTCCTGCAATTTGGCATCACAGTTTTTCCTTAATTTGATGCAATGTGAAACAATAGTGAAGCAGCGCTTGATATGATTGTTTTGCTTTAACTCAAATGGAGGGAAAGCATTGTTGCCAAATTGCACAAGTTGTCAATGGAATGAAGGCGACAAATACATTTGCAATTAAATTACAATCAACTTATAAATATAAAATGGATTTCTTTTTAATACTAAGCGTCCAAGACTCTTTCAACTTTTTTGCGAATTGTTCAATAATGAAAACCTCAGGTCTAATTGTGAGGCATCTGACAACATAGGTTAATAAACGAGTTTGCAGGGTGAAGATATTAGATTAAATAGAGTCAAGAATAGCGATAAGTCACGCGGTTAAAGAATAAAGATATGTGTGTCGTTTGCCTTTAGTAGCTGGCAACTTTAGGGTCACCTCACTTGAGGCAGAGTACATCAATTTGAACTACGTTGCTGGGTCACAAGGCAGGTTTGGCATCACATATAAGTAACTCTTTCACGTTGATTCTTAATAGCTCCGTAACACTCAGAGCAATAATACAGAAGATGGGAAGAAGATATAGTAAAAGTGGCAGGAAAAGACTGGATGAAGATGGCCCATGGAAGAGAAGAATGGGCGCAGCAAGGAGAGCACCTCTAAAACTCATAACCCTGAAACACTCCAAATCTTCCTTTAAAGGAAAGGTCCCGCCCCCAGAAGTGTAAAAAGACTATTTTCAGTTTTTGATCCAACATTCATAGCAAATTGTCTGCAGAATTGTTTAAATTTTATGGAGTGACGAAATAAACTGAAAAGTCAAGGGGGAAAAGGAGGAAAGTTCATTGCCATGTTCCATCAATTCTGCAACTTTGCATTCCTTGTCTTTCATTTTTGAGGAATCCTATGAACACTCTTTCTTTTCAAGAAATTGCTGCATAAATCATGACTTTTTCTGAGAAATCAGAATGTGAATGGGGTGGGTGGTTATTTTCTTCAGGGTGAATCTATCTTCAGTGTTTAGTGCTGATTTCTGCCACCAGAGTACCACCGTTTCATTAACATCTAATTATAGGCTAAAAGTAATTTTTACCAAAGACAACAGAATTTTAGGTACTAGAAAATCACCTGAAATATGTCTCAACCTGTAATCTTTGACAAGTTTTGAAATTTAATTCTTCTAAAGAAACGAAAACTCGCTTGAAACTGTACGTTCCAATTTTCTTGCATTTATGAATGCAGGATTTAAAATTTCAAACCATCTTTCAGTCACTCAAGAAATAGCTTCGCTGGTTTGACACTTTAAGGAAAAATGAGATATTAATGGTGGCGTGCTCAGTGGGACTAGCTGCACTACTACTTGAGTGTACGGCAAGAGAAAGTGCCACAAGAGCGCTTTAAAATAAGTGGTTTTTGTGTGTCCTTGTGGACAGTTGCTGCAGTTTTTGGAGTTACCTGACAAGTTGCCATAAAGCACATCAACAGAGTTCATTCTGTATTGTTTGATTTTATTGTAAGGAAATAACATTAAAGAATGCCCCAAAGATTACAGGTCAAACCCATTTTCAGGTCTGAAATAAGCTCTTGCTTATCCATGTTTACAGAAACAGAAAATCCTGTTTTGAATACACGGTAAAATTAAATTCTACAGTGAACACTGTCCAAGAGATGAGTGATAATAAATGGTAATTAATTTAAAGCAAAAATTTGGTAACTACCACTAAAGGTTACTTGTCTTTTATATTTTTAAAAAATCCGATTCTTACTCGTTTAAGATTGGTTGGTTGGCCTAAAATGATTCAATTGTACGGATTGAGGGGAAACGAAAAAAAATTGAAAAATAAAGCTGACTGGACCAACAAGGTCTATGGATGTAAAAGTGAATGCTTAGTTGAATTCAGTACTGTGACTATGGACAGTGTGGAATTTTTTTTTCTGAAGCGCGTTGCAGCACTGTAAAGTGATTCCCCTTATTGTCCAAAGTCACCCCAATCTACGGTACGTTGCACTTTACTTTTCAAGTTTTTAATGGATCAGAAGGCTGATCCTTGGAATTCTCGACTTTTGAATAGGCTAGATAGTAATAGAAAATGGTGATTGGTGGAGACGAGTCATGTAGTTGCCAAGTCTAATCAAAATACAGAATTTATCTAATTGGTCATGTAAATTTAAAGACGGTCTTTAAATCAATTAGATAAATTCTGTACTCTGATTACACTTGACAACCACTTGACTCATCTCCACCAATCAATCCATTCTCATCCACATTATTCGAAAATCAGGAATTTCAAGGATCGGTTTCAAGGTCTACAGGCAACCAGGTATACACTTTCTTTTAACCAATCTCTTTCAAATTCAAACACTCTGAAAGTCCAATATTTTTTTTGTAAGTTTGTACTCTCGTAGATCTTAACCTTGAATTGACGGATTTTGATTGCTCGTGCAATAAATGCTATTTTAAACCTTGATTACTTCATCAGCGGAACTTTCAAAACACTTTTCACTCAAAAAAAAAAACAAAAACAAAAACCAAAAAAACCCAAAAAAATGCTGACAATTTTCAAAATTGCAAGAGTTAATATCCTTTTGCCAATCACAGTCTTGAGTATGGTAAGTAATGCAGAGAGCTGTATCTGACAGTGGATCATGGACTGATCTCGATCTTTGAGAACTATAAAGATGATTTCCATGAAAAGTGACTCAGAATATTTTGCCTTGGAGGATTTCCTTATCTTCCTTGTCTTTTGCAGCTACAGCCTCATTCAACAATTTCAGTTGACTTTGAATCGTTTGTTTGAGCGAAGGGTCCAAGACAGCAACTCGTTCAAAATCTGCTCTGGCCTCCTCAACGTTCCAAACAGCAAAGTGTGCTTTTCCCCTCCTGAAGAGAGCTTTAACGTTATCTGTAATAATGAGCATTTAAATTGTATGAGAATTGAAGTCATTTTCCATCCTAGTCAAGAATTTTCCTTAAACTTCGAAGGGAAGATGTAATATGGGTAATCCAGGACGGCAGCCTGACAAGGTGTAATACAAACGAAACAACTGTTAAAAAGTCCATGCATTGGCAGATACGGGGGGGGGGGGGGGGGGGTCGCCCATCCCCCCTGTCCAGCCAAAAAAGGGGGAAAGAAAGAGAGAAAAAAGGAGAAGGGAGGTCTCCGGGGATGAAAATACCAAGTTTGCCCCCCCCCCCCCCCTTTGCGAGGGCTGGATCCGCCAATGAGTCCATTGATATCGAATCGAGAATTTTCTACACTAGTGCTGCTGCTTTGTGTATTTTTAATGGAATTTTTCAATTCACCGATGATTCCACTGGTTAATTAAAAGGTTAGTTTTTTTTGTTTTTTTAGGGGGTCATTTGGCTTTCGTTCCTTTGCAGTTTTGAAGCATACAGACCAAAATATTACTCAGTTCAGTTCATTATATGGCTTTAATGCACAAAATTCCTCAGATCTGTAATATTTTTTCAACCAGTACTGTATCACTGACTTCGAAAAATGTGCGGATATTTTGATACCTTTAACAGTGACTCTCCACCAATTGAAGAAAGATTACAAATGTTAGAATTTTCATGCATTACAGTCATAAACTGAACTGAGTAATCTTCGGGTCAATCAGTGGGATCATCAAAGAATTAAAAATGCCATTAAACAAATGCAAAGCAACAGCTCTATTCTGCTCCTCCTTTGAGCCGCGCTTTTTGTTCTATTCACAATTCCTTGAATCACATTTGATTGGTATGTTGATGCCGTGACGAAAATAATTGGTTGTATCAACAAATTTTTGTTTCCATTCCTTCCTTTTCCCTTTTTGTATTTTTATTCCATGGTTGCTCTGTATCTAACAACAGCATAATAAATAAAAGGTTTGGGCAGCTGGACTTTACTACTAGTACAACTACTGCCACTAAATTCGCAGACTTGGAAGAAAATGTCTTTCAGAATGTTTTAATGACTTAATTGCATGCCTCTCAGTTAGTTTTTGGTGATGGTTCAGTCCAGAAAATAGAGTAATATTGATTTCTCAAGCGGGGAATTTTAAATACAGGTTAAAAATGCTGGAATGCTGCTGAGGGATTCCACAGTTAAAAAGAAGCAAAATGTGATTGACCTTATAGTTACCTGGTTCGGATTCTAAAACTGTCGAGCAGTGTTCAATAACAGCGTAGTATTCCTTTAACAGCAATTTACATTGTGCAAAATTCAGCAGCAGAGGTAGTTTTAACTCGTTCAATTCATTCCATTCCTCATCCTTCGGTTTCTCTCTGAAAATTAGCATTATTTATGAGTAAGGAAATTCCATTCATTTAATGTTATTCTAGGGGAAACCCTCACAGATTTCAATTTAACAAAGGCTCTGTGCAGAAAGGCATTAACTACAAATGTAATAAATAGCAATTAGTTGCTCTCAACTTGAACTGTCATTTGTCATTAATATTATTGATGATTTCTTCCTTTTTTTGTAGGTGTCTCCTCTTGGTGATAACGAAAGTATTGCTTCAATAAAAACCATGTAACCCATTTTAATTTTCCACTGTCTTTTAGTGCAACAGGTAGGCTTGCAGCTGTGCTATGAGGCTACCAATTTCTGGTCGTGGGTATCACTATCCAAACTTCACCGAGACTCTGATTAATTGAAGACCCTGTCGGGCAAAGGGTGTATAATTAAAAAAAATTATATTTTTGAAATTTTCAAAGTGGTTTTTTGATACCTTAAAGTAGGGAACAAATAAAACAAATCTTTGATTTTATCAATTTCCTACTTTGAAGTGACAAAAACCAACTTTGAAACAAGATTTTCACCAATGTATAAATTCTCTTGTATGCCCTTCTCCAGGCAAGATCTTCAATTGTTCCTATACAGGGTGTCTGGAAAATCCCGGGAGGCTGCGCCATTTTTTTATTTATGAAGATAAAAAAACCAAACTTTGGGAATGTTCCTAGATAAATAAAACCTACTTTTTGGGCGCCCCTAACTTTTTTTTTTTCAAATGGCAACCCCTTTCTTGTAATACCTCATTTGAAAGAGGGTAAGAAACTGAGCATTTTGGCCCAAACCGCTTGTCGATATCTTCTTTTGTATTGGATGGAGACCCATTTTCAAAAAATCATAACTCTTATTCAGAAAGTTGCTATTTAAAAAACTAAGGGTCTAAACTACTCTACATAACAAGCCCTTTTCAGGGAAAAACACCTCTCCAAAAAAGTTCACTTAGAGTTGTTTTTTTCCCCACCAACATTTTTTAACAAATTTCAAACATTTTGGATCAGCAATTTCCCTGAAATTGGGGCAAAATATCCAAAAGAATTGATTTCTGCGAGTTTGTGAGGTGCATTTTCGCGAATCAAGATAAGCATCGCGACAGGGCAGTGAAGGAGCAAGCAGACGAATAGATAATGTGAATCACTTGAAACTCCGAGTTTACGCATCTCACTGGCGGTAAATTGAAGTAAATTTCGGGCTAAATGGGGCTTTTTGAAATTTTAGCGCTTCAGAGTAATTAATGAGCCTCTCAGAGTTGCTTCCAACCCAAATTTGGATATTTGGCCTGTATTACAGGGAAATTGCTGATCCAAAATTTTTGAATTTTTTTTTTCCCTGCCAAACAACTGTAAGTGAATTTTTTTGGACAGAGGTGTTTTTCCCTGAAAAGAGCTTGTTAATTAGAGTAGTTTAGACCCCTAGTTTTTTCAATAGCGACTTTCTGAATATGAAATTTATGATATTATGATATTATGATATTTTGAAAATGGGTCTCAATCAATTTTTGACGTTCAATATCTCTAATACAAAAAAAGATATCAACATGCGGTTTGCGCCAAAATGCTCAGTTGTTTACCCTCTTTCAAATGAGGTATCACAAGATAGGGGTTGCCATTTGAAAAGAAAAGTTAGCAGCGCCCAAAATTTTGACCTCCCCCCCCCCCAAAAAAAGTGGTTTTTATTTATCTAGGAACATTCCCAAAGTTTGGTTTTATCTTTTTGGTTTTATCTGCATAAATAAAAAAATGGTGCAGCCGTCCCGGCGCTTTCCGGCCTTAGGTAGGTACTTACTTACTTTTCGACCAAATTTCATTTTTTACTGATAAATTCACACTCACTACCAGCAAAGATTTTATAGACTTCTTCTTGTGGCATGAATGATGAAAACATCATGATTTAGTGATACGCAGTTTGAGACTTTTAGGAAAAATAATACTTAAAACAGTTCATTGAATGAGAATTTAGGTTTCTTTTCATTTTTATTTATTGGAGTGATATGAATCTTGACTTACTTGAGCATTAGCTGCTCTAGATACCCAATTGCTGTTGCGTAAATAGAGGCAGCTGCTGCGTATTCCTTCTTGTTATACAACTCATTTCCTTCCTTCCGCAATTTCGGCACTTCCGTCAACTTCTCGTTTTCTGTTAGTTGCCAGCTCTCTTTGCTGTACTCGTCTGGAGCAACAACTTCGAGTAATTCTGATTATGGGGAAAAAGAAGCAGGTAAGTCCGTAAAACATGAATATTGTTGCTACTAATTTATTAATAAAGAATAATATAATTGAAGCGTACAGTATACCAAAACCAACCATACCCACTTTTTTTGCGAAATTAAGTTAGAGGCAAATCCAGGCCCCACTTTTCCAGTGTTTTCAAATGATAAATCAGTAGTTAAAATTCGAAGAAATTCAATCCGGGTTTTCAGACAGGAAGTTTGACAAAAATCAAGAAAATGCGAACATCCCGTACGCATTTTATTTAAAATGTTTGAGCATCTGTCATGCAATTTAATAGGTACCATTTTATCTCACTTGTTGTGCAGTAGTAGATATTTTTAATAAATATTTAAAACCCTTTGGTGCACACGTGTACAATTGAATGTAACATGGGTTTTAACAGAATTTAAGTAAGTAGACATTTTACAAACAGTGGTGTGACCCATCAGAGTTCCTAGAAAATTGTCCTTTTAGGAACGGATTAAAAAAATCTAAAAAAAAAAATTAAATCTCTGAATGCGTACATGAAAGGGTTACGAATACTTCACAAAAAAGGGTCCAGCAAACCTTGTTTGAACCGGTCTTGCATTTTGAGCCCTAAAACCACTCTCAAGACGAGTACCTATTCTATGTTCAGCACTTAGATAAAACTCATTTGATTAAGAGCTTCACTCAAAAATACTAATGAAGTAGCTATGTGCCTGATGTTGTTGAATAAAAGACACAATTTTGTGAAAGAAAAAATCAGATGTAAGGTATTACCTAGGACAAATTCTAAATCTTGCGGTTTTTCCATGAGTTTGTTCAGGTCTTCATACCCCGTTCCTTCTGACTGGAATGAGCCACCGCAGCAATGAGAGCGACGAGGAGGTTTGTTGGGTTTGCTTGCATCTCGTAAAGTTTTTGATACGAATGGATAGTAAATGCAGAACTGATGAATGAAAATGAAATTTGCAAAATAAAACCTCTCTTCATTAATGAGCCGAGATATAAAACATTGTGAAAGAGCTAATTTTATACCAGAACCACATCCTCTCTGCCATTCTCCACTCAAAATTATTTTTCTTTGAGTTAAAATAAAATAAATAAAAAGTGATGGCTAGAGTGCAGCACTCAAGTAGAGAAAATTACAACTGGCTACCCTAACAGCGCACCTTTATTTACAAGAAGTCTACTAAAAACCTCTTATTTTTTATGAGGTTTTCCCCTGGATCAATTGAAAGGATTGAGGCTTCCTCAATCTGTTTTATTATAATTTTTTCTTGACTGATTTTTGAATTCCTGGCATTTTAATCTCTTTGCCTAGCAACCACTTAGTTCAGGCCAATAGTTTTAGACCTAAGTCTTTATAACTTCTTTATGCTTCAATAGTACTCAGAACGCAACTGATGAATGATAACTAGGCATTCAAAGAAGCGAAGTCATTTTTTTACTCGGATTGATTCTCTTTAAGTGCAAGATTATTGTAAAACTTTCCTTGAACAACATTACTTCAAATTAATAGTCGAAGGCAAGACAAATGTCAGGCGATGTCTTTCGATCTTTGCTTAGGTAAGCCACCTGCAATTTTCGAATTCATTGAGATAAGTACTGCAGGTAGAGTTGCCTGACAGTTGTTTTGTCCCCAATTGCAACATTCATTTCTGTTTGGATTAAACAATTATGTAAACCCCAGGCGAGTGAGACAAAGTACTTTGTCATTTTCAGCTGAAGTGAGCCTAAATCACTAATGTTTGGGAAAGGGAAACCCAACAGAAAATCACAGATCAAAACACGTAGCAAGTTACACTCTACCCAGTGGCTTGTATGCACCCTTTAGGTGCCTTGACTTATATGAGATTGCCATGAGGAAAAGGATTGATTTCAAAAGTACATAACTTCTCGGACCTACTGACGGAACTTTCTTCACATCTGGTAAAGCTATAGCAAGTTGTAAAAAAGATATTGCGTTAAAGTAGGTAGTCAAAATGCCCAGTAAAGTCACAGCTTCAAGTTAAATTGTTTTTTTAAAAATTATTTAATTATTTTTTATGTCACCATAGGCAGTCCCCCAGCAAAGAACTTGCTCCTTGTAAGATCCATTGTACTTTCGAACTAACCATTTTCAGTATTTAAAAACACAACCCACAGATGCCAGACTGAAGAAATATTTTAATTTACTTTTTCAAAATTAATAATATTGAATGGCTTTGGCACACAATTCTGGATAGAAATCGCAAGAGCATCGAGTCATGTGATGAAAGTTTTGTTAGGGAGTACCAACACAATGCTCATCGAGCTCAAAAATAGTCGGAAATTAACATTGGCAAGATTGCAAATTAACGATTTCGGTCTCCAAACATTGCCGCTAGATGACGACATCTTATCAATTTGCCCATATTAAATCAACAGCCAATCAGAACTCGCTGAACTAGCGTCCGTATGCTTTAACCAAACTTCCATCAAGGGACTCTCTAAAGGGCACAAACACAAAGAAAGACACAATTTATTACTTTCAAATTCTGCATGAACACTAATCTGGTGAAGCGCGTTCCAGCAAAACTTGTTCTCGGTTGGTCAGCAAGTTAGAGCTCACTCCCAAGAGGTTTCACATCACCGAGGCCTAGTGCACAACTGGGCAATAATGCGTTTTGTTTATTTAAATCCATGCAAAAGGTCAAATTCGAGGGTGTTCACAGCACACCCAAGAGATTGATCTTTTTCATGGGTTAAAGTTTGCAAAATGCAACGTTGTCAGATTTTTGTCAAGATTGAACGCTAAGCCACTGGTACACAAGACTAGCTCAAAATGGTGTCATTGAGAGAGCTTGTATGTTCACACAATATTCAAAAAACACATACACAAGAATGCAATAATTTCAAAATTTAAATATCTTTGCTTTTCAGTTTTTGTAGATGCAATCTTTTTTTGACCCAATTTCAAAAATTTTGTAACTTTGAAAAATTACAGAGTTCTTTTGACTCTGTCCACTTTAAATTGCCATAAGTCACAAACCAATCAAGATATTGATATTCTGAGACAACTGCTGGCCTTATCGCAGTATTACCTTTTAAATGAGCCCAAAATCAAATCAATGTGACCATTGGTTCACCCACAAAGGTGCCAGTCCGGTTTTCTTTTGAAACACCCTCGTAATAAAGAGACAACCCACAAAAAGCTTAGAAAGTCGCCCTGAAAATGATGCAGATCGTAGAGTTTTGAAACTATTCTTCCTTTCCTTGAATTGTATTCAGAATCATCTTCTAACAAACAACCAAGAACTTAAAGCAAGGCTCACAAATGTATGTACTAATGCTGGGAACTGTTCAGATACAGTATTTGTTTGAAAATGAAAACAATCAAAAAAAGGGCTTGAATATTTATTTAAAAGTTTTCTATAAAAATGCCGTCACTTTAAAACTGAGCTTAAATTACTATTGGAGTAGCTCTTGTACTTCACTACTTTTCACGGTACAAAATAAAATAAAAGAACAATGATCATAGGAGTCCAAAAGAGTTAAATTCAAGATTTTCAAATGATAAGACAATTTATAGGATCTCATGACATGATTCTGATCAAAACTATCAGAGATAAAATCAGATAGATCACACCAACAGTGGGTCTTTTTCTGATAATTTGAATGAAATAATTAATACGTTCTTTGTAAAACCAAAAATCGGTACAAATGTAGTTTTTGAGCCACCGACCACCAAAATTTGTCAAGAACTTGGTGTTAAATTTTCTCAGTACTATCAACCTGTCTGTTAATATAATACGAGTGAGATGTAATTTCTGTCTCCCAGCACTCAATAAACGGATGGAAAAATATTTGTGTGAAAAACTGCGACTAAAATGCTCAGTCAATTTTGGTGGCCAACAGCTCAAAAAGTAGTAGTAGTAGTAGTAGTATTAAAGTCCAGCCGCCCAAACCTTGTGTTCGTTATGCTTGTATTTCAATGCGAACAACCATAAAAATTATGGAGGTGCGGCCATTAATTAGCATAAGTACATACGGCTTTATTCAAACTAAACAAAACGAAATGAATAACTGCAACAATTGCAGCTACCTATCAGATTGAAATTTCAAAAAGTTTTGTTAGGAATTACTTCAAAGTGCTAAAATTGCTCCACTTAGTGAAAAAATAACAAATTTTCATTTATCCAGCAAATATCAAAACATCACTGAGCATCAACTTTTCATGACACGATTTGTAATTTATGGAAGAAATTCGAGACAAACTACCTTACAACTTATCTTAAAAGCTACGCTAAACAAAAGTGATCCATCTATATCTACAAAGTCCACAATAAAGTGATCAAATTTCAACGATAACTTTCAACATGATATAAATAACAAGATCGATATTGGTAAGAGTTCTTACAAACAATATTTTTGATGAATATGAGTTAAAAACTAGAGTACACTTTACATCAGTGAGGGTACATACAGTTATGATTGAGCAAGGTTTTCAAGAAATTTATTTTTGAGTAGAACTATAGAATCGGCGTCTCTTTTCATCTACGAGTGTTAAATAGAACACGCCTTGGCTCAACGAGCTTGGTGATGCTGAGGGTTCGAATGGCAATTCATTGGCAAAACTTTCTTTTGATTTCAAAACAGTAGAGTAATCAGGGGGCGAAATTATTTTCCGATTTTCTAACACAGTGGGAATTTTTGAAAGATTTTCTAACAAAGGTTTAAGGGAGGACTTGTCCTTCACAGATATTGAGTAAAGGGAGGAGGCAAGACCAGAACCGTAAGAGAAGAGTGCAATTCGATTATTGATCAGAGACTCGTATGGCTTGGAAATAAGATAAGAGATTAGACCTCCGTATAAACTAGCGGTATACATATTTCCGATGTTTTTCGCTAGGAATAAACTGGGCACAGTCATTTTCTCGTAATCTTTCGAGGCATATTCGATTATTGCTTTCTCATAAGTTTTAATTTTATTGAAAACGTTCAGACTGTTTTCAGCTTCATCGTGATTGACTCCTTCCAAGATTTGAGAAGGTACGGAGCCAATTTCCTCCGGAACAGACCTATATCTTACTAAATCTCGATAAATTAACCTAGAAAAAGCTTTCTGAGTGATTTTACAGAAAGGTGTGTGAAATATTAAAGCATCAAAGAAACTAGTCAGTTTTGAAAACTTCTCTCCTGACTCGTTCGACTTTCCATCATATTTTTGGATATATGTTTTATAACAGTTATCTAAAGCATTATAGAAACAATTAATTGAGAGAAGACCATCAACATATGGATACTCGGAGTTCAGATCCGGTTTATAGAAATCATAGACATGGTTCATAAACGAAGCTCTGAAGCTGTTTTCTACAACAAGAGGGGCATTCGCACCAATCAAGACAGCGACAGCACCTGCTCCACCAGTCGGTCTAGCGTTACCAGCTGCGTATACAGCGATATCTGCGCATACCGCAATTGCATAGCGACCATCCCATGCAGTTGATTCTACCCAATCAACGCAGTTGAACACTGCTTGAGTCCCTCCATAACAAGCGTTTTTTGAATCAACACCTTCAACGGAAAAGTTACCGCTCTCCTCAAAGAGCTGCATTAAAACTGTTTTTACGCTTTTAGATTTGTCGATGATTGTTTCAGTTCCAACTTCTAATCGACCGATGTCTGAGTACTTAATGTCATAGTTCTCCACCAATCTGCTGACAACCGTTAGACAAATCGAATTGATATCTTCATTGTCTTGGCAAAAGCCCATTTTTTCCTGTCCCAGGCCAATCGTGTACTTTCCAGCCGAGACTTCGTCATACTTTTCAAGTTCTTGCTGAGAGACACATTGAGAGGGCGTGTATAATTCCAGGGCAATAATTCCAACGTCAACTGGTCTAGCACCCATCTTTGATAATTTGCTTGATATGTTCAATTATACGTAAAATAATTAGTGATAACTTAAAATAGTTTCAGAACAAAACCTAAAAAAGAAAAAGAAAAGAAAAAAAATGTCCGATTTTAGATTGCACGGGAACAAAAGAGTGGAAGAATTGAATAAAAAAATAACAAATAATAAGTCAAAGTATGACAAACTAAATAATGATAGTAATACACAGTGGTGTAGCGTGCAATTTGACGTTATAATGTGTCCATTTAAACCCATATGCAAGGTCTAATTCGGAGGTGTTCACCGAACAGCCGATGGTTCGATTTTTTATGGGTTTAAATGGACGAACTGCAATGTTGGCAAATTGCACACTATGCCATACAGTCGTTCTGTTTGAATTGGGACCCTCATCATTCCGAGATGAAACAACTTTCTTTCATTCACAAAAAGTAATCTTTTCTTGGCTTTCATTGACTAAAACTACTTACCATCTCTAAGTTTGATCAAAAATTAGGAAGGATTTTGCTACAAAAGAAGAGTGCAGGAGTGGTGTCTCAATTCAGCAGAATCGACTGTCTAAAGAAAAGTCGAGGAGAAGAACAATAAATGTCAATAAAACTCACTCTCCTTTGTCAGCTGAAGAGAAGGAGAAAAAGAGGTTCAAATATTGCTCTCTCCAGTGAGAACCAATGTATTTTCATTTTTCAACTTTTGAAACAATTGGCTTGCATCTCGTTGGATCTCAATTTAGTTCGTTTGTTAGCATCAAGATAGATGAACGTGAAACCTTTAGTTTTGACTTTTTAAACAAATATCTTTTCACCCAACAAACTATAACTAAAGAGGGGCGTGAGAGGGCAAATGTGATTTTGAGGACATCACAGAGGCAGCCATAACGGAGATCTCTTACGGATGTTTTATTTGCCTCTTATTTGTTAGACAAAAGTTGTGAAAAATCCATTTGAAGTTGGTTTGAAATGAAGGTGAAAGTGTTAAGGAGTGGCTATCTTCACTTAGAAATTGTTGTCAGTATTCCTTTTGAAAAGATTTATGCAGTAAAGAAACTAACCTGTTGACGCACCTCATTCCCTTCAGAGGACACCAACTTCCAGGGTATAAACAACAAAAATTATGAAGTCAGCAATGACTGCGTTGCTGCATTCCGTCCTCTTTAAGGGACATCCTTTAACTGACTTTATGATCGTCCAATTTCGATATTTTCGGTTTTTAAAATTATTAAAAATTTCAACTAAGAAGAATCTGAAATCAGATATTTTTATCTCTCCTCCCCATAAATCGTGCGTCAACAGGCTAACACATAACAGATACAAGCAAAGTTTTCTCACCTGAATTGTTGTATTAAAATTCTGTGTCCGGGTGGCCACTCTAAAACACTTGCACTTTCATTCAAAATCATTTTCAATTCAATTAAATACAATTTTTGATTCAAGGTAAAAAAAAGAGGCAAAACAATCCTTCCGCCCATACTTTTTCTCATTTTCAGATAGTACTTGTAAAAAAGCATCACCCCTCTAAGGTTATGACTCATTGGTTTTTCTCCTAGACTCTTCCACTGTGGTACCGGAAAAAGTTGGTTTCTCAAAAGATAAAAAGAATTTAAAATAATTTAAAGTACAATAATAATTAAAAATTTGAAAAAAAAAAAAGATTCCATGATTTAGTCTGATTTTTTTCTGTCACCAACATCATTTAAAAGAGCGACCTTCTAAGTTAGGATAAAATTATTGCTTTCCTTTCCTACAAGATTGCCTTTTCAAATCATTTAGGGCAAGAACGGAACTTGACTAGCCATTGTGAGTACCGATTCGTGTAACGCACGTAAAATTTTTTCGTTGTAGACTTCAACACCATAGCTGTTCGAAACAGTGGCATGGCCAGTGATATTTTTTAAAATTGTCAGGGAGGGGGGGACCCAAAGGCCAATATTTGGTAAAATTTTTCTAGAAACATGAAAAATTACCTTTTTTCAGGGCAAACTTCGGTGTCAAGGGAGAAATCCGAGACCCCTGTATCTCTCCTTGGCTACGCCCCTAGTTCGGAACGATCTTTCCAAAGATGCTGCTATAAATGTCTTTTGACAACATTCAGCTAAAACATTTTGAGTGGAATCCATAAACTTTCTTTCCCTCGAAGTCTCCCCCCCCCTTGCACCCAGTCTTTCAATTGTTTAGAGCAGGTACATCAGATGGAAAATACAGAGTCTAGAGACAAATTTATTTTCTATCGGGCTGATTTTTCCCTAAACATTATTTTGAGGAGAGTTAGATCTTGAAGTCAATAAGTTTTCTGAGAACACTAAGGATAGTCTTACCATCATTGTACGTTGCAAGATGAAATTTAGACAAAGCAAGGAACAAATGCAGAATTTCATGCAGTGACAAAAACTCCAAGAAATGCGAAATAGAACTTACAGATTTATGGCAGGTGAATGATGACACTTCTCCTACTGCCATTGCCTGTACAACTGTTTCCCAAACATTTAATTTGAATTGTTTCCCCAAAACTAATTCCATAGGTTTCCCAAGTTTTCGACTGTCATCGATTTCTGTGTGGTCTTCATCACAAAGGCGCGTGAGGAAATGAAAGACAACCTGAAGGAAAGAATTTTACACTATTAATCTACACTAGAAAAAAGTAAGTTTGATAAAACAATCAGAACAGGAATTAAGACAGAAATAATCTTTAAGGAAAATAGACAAGAAGAAGTTGCTTTATTACGATATTTAATTATTCGTCAGAAAAAATTAAACGAGTACTATTTAAAGATCATAAGTGGTCGGTAGCCGCCCAGGCCAAGTCATATGATTTCATGAATCATTGGTACATCTGTAATTCATAGAACTTTTTAGCTCTTTGAATTTTGTAACACCTTCGGTCGATCTACTTAGTATTAATTTTTCCACCTTTGGTTGCAACTTAAAGAAATGAATTGTCAAGTTTAAGTGAATTTATGCTGTTGATAATTTCACTGATAGTGATTATTTTTCTTTAATTTTTGTACTGTTTTGTAATTTTTACTAGGAAATTATTTTAATTAAAGATCTTTCCATTACTTTGTTCTATTTTGAATGTTTAAAATTTAACTCTTGTCTTCAATCTTATTTTTGTTTCTTACCTTCCACTTTCTTGCTGCCTTTACAGTTAACTTTTTGTTAAGGGCCTGTCCCCTTAATTGTTTAATTAAATATATAAAAAAAGATGAAGCGTTAAAATACTGTGGGTAGTGAGTGTGCCAGCAAATCAAATGATCTATCAGCCATGTCAGATGGCTATGTATCCCGGAGTGGCACGCATACTTATCATGACTTTCAAACTGCAAAATTTTGCAGACGGTGACTCTGCAGTCTCTCATCATGGCAATCGGAAAGATTGCCTATTTACTTTGAAGAAACAACTTCACCACCTGATAGAGCAGATGCATCTTGAGTATTGGGTTCTGACAAGCAGCAGTGTGTGCTACTGAACTGCATCAAAGCGCATCGGTGAGCAGTTGATTAGCAACGAGATGAAATTCTGCGCATAACAAGCGCTCACCGATGCAATTTGATGTGGTTCCGTAGCACGCAACGCTACTTGTCAGAACTGGATACTCAAAATGCGTCTGCTCTATCCTCCCTAAAAATTTTACTTCATGCATCTACCTTTTCAGGTGCTTCGAAACCTATCAGTTTAAGTAGCTGCCACCCAAAGATTACCTATACTCTGGATATGGCACTAACAATCTCGCCAATGTTAAATTTTGTTGAACACCTTCATTGCTGAAAGTCAAACACTGGCCCACAGTTTGTTGACGTTTCAGCGAGCGAGAGACCTTTTAGACCGGTGGGCCAGTCAACTAGCCCGCCCCATTTTCGTACTACGGAATGTAAACAAACCATGGACTAGCATAAGTCTTTCAGCATTGAAGGTGCTCAACGAGATATTAGCTAGTACCATATCTAGTATAGGTCATATTTGTAGCCACCACATTCAATAAAGAATACATTTTGAAATAAATCCAATTTAATGGAATTTAGAGATGGGAAACTTGAATTGAAAATTTTCTTTAGATTCATAACAGTAAGTAGTGACGACATAATTTGCCAAACAGTGATCACCCCATCATGATTATCGCAATACAATATGCACCGCTCAGCAGTACATAGCTTAACATTAGAGAACCAAGGGAAACATTTCATTACACACATACTTATGACGAGCTCCTTGCTAGCTACACGTTTCCTGGTTTGGTTTACAAATAATTACTTGAAGTAAATGTAGGGGTTCGGTCAAGAATAAACTTGCTGGCCGGCCACTTGCAGCGTTAAATGGCGTGGAAATGCTGGAGATGAATTCATGAAAATTATTGGAGCAATAGTTTCAACTAAGGTCATCAATGTCCTTAGGTATTAATTCTCTGATTTGACTTTTCGGTCGACATTTGACCACCACACTGATAAGAAAGCCAGCATACTTTCATCTCTGGAGAGCTATACAAGGTGGTGATGATTGATGAACAGTCACAGCATTAATCAGAAATATCTGCCTTAAAAAGTGAAGCTTCACGCCAGAAAACTAAATCTTTACAGTTTTACTATATGAAAGAAGAGAAACAAAACACAGTGGTTTGATTAATTGATAAGACTTACCTTGCACCCGGGCTGGAACTGTTTCACTTCTTTGCCAGTGTGTAAAATCTTTTTAGTGATCTTACAGTCCGGTGCGTCCATACCAAAGTACCATGAATAAATATCAAAGGAACACGACGACCTAAATTTTTGAAAAAAAC
Source organism: Trialeurodes vaporariorum (assembly GCA_011764245.1). NCBI lineage: Eukaryota > Metazoa > Arthropoda > Insecta > Hemiptera > Aleyrodidae > Trialeurodes > Trialeurodes vaporariorum. The sequence continues at coordinate 26,193,872 of VMOF01000369.1, read as the reverse complement.
AACGGGACTTTAGCCCCGAAAACTTTCTATAATCGTGTTAATCACACAAGTTAGTACCGCATTCATGAGATAATTAACCTCAAATTTACAACTTGGAACCTTTCTACAAGCTTGTCAATTTAGTAACACAAATCAAATGTTTTGACCCAACAAACTTCTAATAAATAGTGGAGAAATTTAAAAATATTGATTCACGATTTTGGGCTCCAAAACTAAAAGATACTTTGTGATGCATTCGTTATGAAAAAATTGTTACTTTGTGGACTCCACTGTCCCTACAAAAAGAGGGACTCAAATTCTAGCTTAAGAAATGGCTGCACTGTAAAGTAAGAGAATGACGTCATACCTCGAAACAGGTGGCAGATTTAAATTTGAATTTTGATTCTGACGTAGCCTGTAGGTCATGGGCGTTCAGGCTCAGCGCTTTTAATCTTTAAAGAGAAATAAGCTAAGTAGAATAAATTAAAATCCTGAAGATACTCTAAAGAACGCAGACAAAGGCAGACTTTAGGTCAAATAATGGGCCTGGGCTTACTTATATTAATTATAATTTTTCTTTATTGGGACCCCTCTCAAAAACAGAGGGCTATAAAAATTCCCTGATAAATGGTCAGAGTATCTTATTAAACACTTTGCGGGACCGATATCACCATCGAAAAGGGCAGCGGACATCTATCCAAACTCTTTGTTGCATTACGTTACAGCGCTTTGAAGAGAAAATTAGCTGAACGTAAGACTACTGAAACTTGGTCCAAAAATTTAATGACTGGATCAACAGACAAAACTGACATACAAGTTACAAACGTGTAATTAGGAATGATTTGATCTCTCTTATGTAAGTTCCAAGAATTTTAAAAGGCAGTGATTTAAACGGCTTGTGTGATTGAGCAACCTGGAAATTTATCTATTTAAACTTGTTTAGAGCTTAAGTAAAAGAATTGATTCTAGAGGAGGTCGAAAGCCTCATAGTGAATCAATTGTTTTATATTTTTTTCAATGGAGGAAAAAGAGACTATTGCCAAAATGCACAAGCCGCCACTGTGAAAAAGGTAGTACAAGTCCAGCAGGATTCCTAGACAATATGTCAGCAGGGTTCATAGACAATATGACAGCAGGATTTTTTCGCTGAGCACAAGATCAAAAGCAAGGTCAATGTAAACCAGGTCAGTTCACTGGTGTAGTAATCTTTTTGCTCCAATCGGGAGACTTGTAAAAAAAAAGAAGGATAAATCAAATTAGAACCCAATCTGGGCACTTTTACTATAGACCAGTTGCATTGTTAACAGATTCAACTTCTGATGATGGAGTCTAATGTAAAACGCTTAAAACATTATAATGGTTACAATTCCATTACGATTGGTTCAGTAGCAACCGGGACTACAACGCTAAAAGAGATCTGCTACTGATGGCTCTAAAGACACGATTTAAAAATTTTTTGACCGCCAAAGGATGTTGAAGGGTAATAAAGTAGAATGAATAATCAAAGGTGTTCTTCCATTTTCAAAATGTTTAATTTCATAACAAGAAAACTTTACAGATCATGAATCTTTGACAGTGTAATTTACAGGAGCTTGGATACTGAGCGAAACACATTGATCAAAGTCAAAAGATCATTGATATTGATTGGGCAACGAATTGAGCAACCAAAGTGCTTTTTAAATATTTTATCAAGAGCAGCTATGTGATAATGTACATACGTAATAGGTACTATTTTTTCAATATTCAATTAACACCTACTATAACTGTATTACTTTGAATGAGCTTCATTACAACTGAAATGAAAGATACGGTGGTACCTAAATCAAAAGAGAAAATTTTAGGTAGGTAATTGAGAAACAGAACAAAACTATGCTCTCTCCATAAAATGCAGCTCTTAGCAGGTCAAAATGATAGTTTGAGAATCATAACAGAGTAATCTAAATTTACAATTTGGTATTTTAAAACATTCAAGTTTTCTCAAAACAAATGATAATGAAGATTGACAAGAATGATTGCAGCCTTCCTAGGTCTCTTGAACAAAGATTTGTTTGTCTGACTTCGGCGAAATAATTTAAAGTCAAGAGTTTTATATAATTTTTCTTCAAATTTTTACAATTTCTTTGGTCTTACTTTCACAGGTTTTATCAAAAAATCATATTAACATAGCATAAATTCCCTGTAGTTTGGCGCCAAACTTATATGGAAGTAAGAACAACTATGAAAATTTGTCCAAGAATGTAAATGTAACATTTTTAGTGATTTTTATTTATTTTTTGTGTGGAAAAATTATCACATGACACCTGTAACATCTTAGTTTTCTGACTGAAACTGATGATGATTCATTTAGAAAAAATAAAAAAAAAAATAAAACAATAAAGAGCCCAACAGGAGTATGAAGAAAAAAAAATAAATAAATAAAAGAAAAAAAACTTAAATTAAAAGTATAGGACAAATTAGCAGAAATTTAAACAAAACAAAATTAGCCAAAGGTTGAATTTCATTCATCCAAAAATTAAATTGAATAAAGGAAAAAGGTCGAGACCATGATCTACAGTTACTTTCCAATAAAAGGTGTATGAGATACGTGATGGAGGATATTTTGGAGAGGGAACTCTTTCTGAGAAGTCCTGATTTTGACACAATACAGATTTAAATGTAAGGGTCTTTCTCCCAGCCAACAGATTTAGGTATCATCTATTATTTATCTTGACTATTACTCCATCCCAAAATGTATCAAGAATACGATGATTAGATGACTATGCCTCATGTTACACACCTTTGAATTGAAATAGCTCTAACACCTAAAGTTCAACACTTGAGCTGTGGTTTCAGTTGACAAGAGCCTCCACTCAACTCCAAAATTATCATTGCACACACAGCAGTCTAATTTTTGAATTAGTACGGGGTACCAACCTCAAATCATGGAGCACAAAATTGCGCCAACAAATTCATTGACACCCCAGCACAAGGAGAAGTAAAGGTGTTTACTCACAAATTCATGTACTTTTGTAGGTACGTAAACTTTTCTTTCCTTCAAATTTTCAAGCTCGTTCGGTAACACATCGTTAATACAAGGATTTCAACTCAATCTCAGTTTGGGGTAACTTTGAGTCAAATCCAGTGTTTACGCTTACTTTTAAAATCCTTCAATCGATGTTCAATCCGAATTATCTCCTAGACAACAACACAAAGTACAGAATATTTCAAGGCTAAAGGTCTGTTGCGCAGGTCTATAAAAGACTGAATTTGATGCTTGTAACTCACAGATTTTGATGCTACGAAAACGGTGATACAAATGAAAAGGTTCTACGTTGCATTGTGACCGAGAAAACAGAATCAGAAATAATGACCCAATGATGTGATCAGATGAACAATTTCAGGTACTTTTTGGGTGTATACACCATGGGTGACTGTTTTGTCCTAGCATACCTCTGAGTGTTTCCGCTAGGACAAATGAAGCAGACTTCTGGATCAAGTACCCAAGGTATGGCAGCTGGTAACATTGTCACAGTTTAACAGCTATTTTCTCAGTCAGTAAAAAACGTAGAAATTATTCAGAGATATCAATCTGTTTCCTCACAAAAAAAAAAGCATAAAACTCTTACATTAAAAACAGTTTTTAACAGTGGTGCAACTTACCCATTGCCTTGTTTGCTATCCAAATTTACAGCATCTAAGTCTAATCAAACTCTGGCGATAGAAAGTACTATTGACATGTAAATAGAGAAAACCAGTCAAACCTTCGATAAACTTCAGTCTGTTGGCTAGGAAAATCAAGAATCCTCGTCGTACATAGATAGGCTACCCAGCATTATTTAAAGACTCTGCCAAAGATTACGGCTGATGACTGGACTTAGCGTCATTGAGCACCACAGAACAAGTATTGACAAACAACTAACTCTTCGAAAAAAGAAAAAAAAATGGTTCCAGAAGCGTAACGCTGTTATTTACAAAGAGTGAAATCAAACAGGAGCCATTATCTCCCACTCGGAATTTTTACTGTGACTAAAAATGTAGGCATAACAAAATTTGATTCGAATGTTGGCTAGATTTATTGAAAGTTTGGCGGGTTCCCACCTCCTGGGAAACCGAGTGATGCTGGATCTTCAAAAGGACCGTGCTGTCGGAATTGCTCGGCGGTTAATCTTGTGAACAAAATCCCTACACCTGAAAATAATGAGCAAAAAAACTTGAATTAATTGATTTTTTCAGAGAAAAAAAGAAGACGAAAAAGTAAATAAATAAACAGTTTCAAGTCTGTTGTATAGCTAGAGAGTCACGCAAATTGTCATTCAGTTATTTCTAGCTTGTCAACTAATTTTTCTCTGACTTTTATTTTAACGAGCTAGGATCATGCAGGCGAGTCCTCTTTGAGATAAATTTGTTTGAACGACAAAAAAAAATGAAAAAGCAATATTCTCTGAATTGAAAAGTCAAGGCCTAGGAAATGTATAGGGCGGACGGTTTCCAGCTTTGAGGTTAAATCTAGAGGTGCAAAAAATGCCCGATCAAATGATCTGCTTGAACGCGTGAAAGGGAGGAAATTTGCTCGCGAAAACGCCTTAAAATTTCAGTCATTTTGCTTACGTATGGTGTTTAAATAAGCCACTTAAGTTACGCTATCACTTTTCAAATTTTTGCGAGAAAAAAAAACCCGGACTGCTTGAAACTTCCAAAGTTTTGAGACATTCGATATCCCTGGTTGCCTCCAAGTTGCATTTTAACCATTCAGAATGCCAGATTGGTAACTTTTACGTTAGTTTTTGGAGTGCCCATCCCATAAGTTTTTTAGGCCCTATTACGCCTATTAGTTAAAGGCATTTCCAATTATTCACAGTTGGGTCAAATTTCCTGACTTTTGACAGTGATTCCAATTTTTCCTGATGTCAAGTACCCTGATAACTGACAAAAAATGTTTTCATTCAAACTATTCACTCCTTGGTTCAAGTTAATACGTAATAAGAAAGTAGCACCTCACATTTTACGCCTTAGTTAACTCATATTGAGACTGCCAAAGCTATTTTGCTGCATAGAATACCGTATGACAGCAAATAGTCTCTCCATTTTATGAGAGTTAGTGCCACTTCTAATAGGCATCACAGATTCAGACTCTCATAATTTACGGATGAGAAGGAGAGAGAGCGTTCTAGAATTCACCAGCATAGTACACAAAGGCAATTCATCAGTAACAGCTTGTATTAAAGGTCGTTTCAGAACTGTTGGCCGCTGACAGCTCTTTATTTAAAAGCGCAGTAGGCCGGTTCTGCACCCATCCCGCATGCAGGGCGCTAACATGGGGGTTGGCTAGGACCAAACTCCCGAACTTCGGTCAGCCCAGCGGATGGAAATACGTCCGTCCGCACAAGTAAACAAAGAGCTGTCAGGGGCTAACACATCTGAAACAAGCTCTAGTTATGATGAAGTTGATATATTTCATCAGACTAATGAATGTCCGATAAGTTTGGTGCAAAATGGTTTGTTTTCATGACATTAACAATCGTGATCACCTTTCACTGAAAAAGCAAAGTAATGTGATGGAAGATGGCTCCATAGATGAGATGGGAGCTGAAATTAAAAAACCCACATAAGTAGACCGAAATAAGCCCGTAGCAACTTGGGGGAGCAGATCATATTTCTTTCAGAGATTAGTTCTCATTCCATTGAAACTGGTGAACAATAAAGAAGAGATCCGATGAAATTCAACTGGATTTCTTCGACACATTGATGAAAGAAAAGATCCGATGAAATTCAACTGGACTAGTCGACACATTGATGAATCGCATCCTTCCATCAGAGGTAAAAACGGTGAATAGAAGATCAACTTAGTGCAGTACTGGAGCAATCGTTTGGTGGATTCTAGAACGTTCTCAAGCAGGACTCAAACTAAAAAAGTACAAACCTTCAATAAGAGCTAAGAGGACCCCACCAATTAAGGCGCTACCGGCCATAGCTGGCAACCCATTTCTTGCTGCAAGAATTCCTCCCGTTGCAGCTCCACTGATAATAGAATTCCATGGATCTTCTTTGTGCCTTATATAAACTAATGTACAATCTATTGAGGAAAATACTCCACCCCAGACTGCAAAATTTCCAGCTAAGATTGGTGATCTCTGTTGAACAGCTTGTAAACTTCCCTGGAAACAGATAAGTAGAGGCAAATTTTAGGTCAGCAAGATTCAATGGAAAGTGGATGTTTTCCTTGCAGATCATAATAAATTTTGAAAGTAGTTGAAAAGTTTTACTCGATTTTTAATAAATATTTGCAAGGTTTGATACACACTATGACTCTAATTTACACCAGTTTCAGTTCATTTTGCAACAATATCAGCTAACGTTGGTATCATGATAAAGGGTCGTATAATGTGTAACGTGAAATTAAGAAAATACACCCCCTGGGTGTTACAAGAAGTTACAAGATACATTGGCGGATACAGAGGGGGCAAAGGGGGGATCAACCCCCCCGTTCAGCCAAAAAAGAGGAGACAAAACGGAGTAGGAAGGGGGAAAGAAAGAGGGGAAAAAGGAATCGGGGGTCTCCGAGGGCAAAAATCGCAAATCCCCCCCCCCCCCCCCCCCGTTAACGAGGGCTGGATCCACCAATGAAAAGATAGAGGTCGTTTCACGAGAGTTAGAGGATAACAGATCAGCTTGATTACCGCCCAGTGGGTGTGTTTATGTTTCTGTGCGGGAACTCAATTGCGCAGAGACGCGAACGAGCCTAAGACGCACGTTGGAGCTGGTCGAACATGGTATATAGGTAAACTTTAGATACTTAGATCTTCGTTAATTTGCAACAAAATAGTTACCTAACCTAACCTTACAATGTATTTTGTGACCTTAAAAATACTACAAATTTGCATTTTCAGTCATTTATTTCATGTCCGACCCCTGCTATTGACTAGCTCCACTGTGTGGTGCAGGAAACTGGGAGAGTTGTAATTGGTCATCTTTCATGAAACGACCGCTAGTAGTGCTTCATGTCTTCTTTACATACCTACTGTCTCTGAATTGGTGCTTCCCATTTATGACAACTTTGAATAAACTTTCAGGTCCTTGTCAGAACAATATATGAAAGAGGAAAACAATGGAAACTTACAGCAAATCTTCTGGACATTCCACTAGGTGCATTTCTAAAACCTTTGATTCCCTGGAAAAGGGCACCTCCTATTGCTCCCATCGTAAACGCTCCACCGCAGTCATCAACGATTCTCCAAGGACAAGGCTCTCTTGCATATTCCTCCATTTTGAGTCGATTGGTTCAAATTCAGAGGAATGATATTTAACTGGAACAATAATCAAATTTAATTAGCCACTTACAGCTCAAATTGGGCTGATGTCACAGCACACCTTGACACTTCTTATTCTCAAATTGAATTGGCACAAAAGACAACAAACACAAGAGCTGACTTGAAGATATTGCAAGCTTGTACAAATTCATTCTGTGATATACATATAGACCTTAGACAACTTGGCGACTTATCATCCCTGACTACATCCCACCATTTCATCTCACTATTCACGCATGCCAGCATTCTAGCCCCCAAAGTGGTATGAGAGTTGCAACATTTCTGATTGGCTTTTTGATTTAAGCTCTCACAGAGGCTTCTAGCAGATAAAGACAAATGGCAGAAGATGCTTTGAAGCAAAACCAACAAATTACAAATTTTGGTTTGGCTAATAATGAATGTAGCTTTCAAGCTAAGGTCCCAACAAAGTGGATTATTATTGCAGTCCTCAGTCTGATTTTATGCCAATCCCTGCTATTGATGCGAACCACTACAAAAAACAGTGACATTCTTCGTGATATAAAATGAACACACCAAGGGTAAGATGTAACGTCTTAAAGTATCAAATTTGATACTTGAACCAGGTTGAGCTTATAAGATAAAATGTGGCAGATGTCAGCTCGTCTGATTTCCTGCGCAAAAGTAGTGTTAGCATCTCAACACATACATGTAACCTTGCACACTGAACAGTAAACAGACTTAGCTGTCATCTGCCGTCTTTCGTGAAACTAGCTCTATTCTACATCTTCGGGAGTGGTGATTACAGCTTTAAAAAGGAGAAACCGAAGAATATACTTCAAAGTTTACTACTAACTCAACTTTTAAGATACCTGCCCTGTAGGTACCGAGATACTATTTCACAAGAGTTGACAAAAGGCAATTATAGTTAAAATAGTTCATAATGGGGGAAACGTTGATTATGATGTACAGAAACCACACAATTTTTCACAGTGCATAAACAAAGTGAACTGTCACCTGTCAACTCTCATGAAACAACCTTACAACTAGCATTTAAGAGGTGATATGATTTCTACCATCAAGGGTGTCGGGGACACCTTTCCTAGGTTGGTGCACTCAGGTGGATTTACTGTTTCCACCAAAAACCTACAAGATTGTGCCCCCTACACAGTGAAACATAGCTCCCTCCGGCGGTGAGTTCAGGCTTAGTACTGCCAAGGTTGCAACGTAAATCCAATCAGGATGAAAATGTGAGGAAAATAAAGAAGCTTGAGGGTCATTCAAACTACAGTGATGAGTGAAAAGGGTTTTCAGAGAAGCAGCTTGAGTGCCATTGATGTAAAGAGGCAAATCAGTGTTAAGTACCAATACAAGAGGCAAAAGTCAAGACTTCCGAGGTGACACTGAGCCTGTTACTTAGGACAGTTAATTACGCTGTGTCGGATTAAGAAAAAAGTGACGATTTCAACAGCCTGATACCTACTATAAAAAAGAAACGATGCAACACTGCTTGAACTTTATTTCAAACTATTTCCAAATGTTATGTGGAGATCAAGGACAGTGTGAAAAACAAACGGGTGCACGTTTATGGTACTCGGCTTATCGCAACGAGAAGAATCTTCAAGGAGAAGGGCGAATTCCGGACTCGAAAACGAGGATAATAGAATTGGAATGTGACGAAATGAAAGTCAATCAACTTACTTAGGATCACTGAAAATTAGACGACGGTTTTGCGATTTCACGGGATGATAAAGCTGACTTTTTCTGATGTAATGAAGGAGGTGGGACATGGAAAACAAGAGAGGTTAGTTACTCAGCATCAATCATCATCATTCAACGCAGAACCGGCAGAACAAGCATCAGTCACCAGTTCACGTTTACCAACAGCGTTGCCAATTGTGTGATATTTTAATTTTTCTCATTTAGGAAATTCGCGTGGCTCTTTTCGCTGCCGAACGGGCACAAAAACAGGGTGTTTTTTTTTCAGACCCCCCCCCCCCCGAATTTCTTGTTGCTGGCTGAGATAAAGAGTTGCGGATTTGATCATTCTTCATCATTTAGGATGAATTTTCATAATTTTGGGGGGTCGAAACCCCCTCTACCACTTCTTTCTGGGGGCCTCAGGCAGGGAGCTATCAAAAAAATGACAAATACCACCCCCTGTTTTAAAGGTCGTATAATTTCAAGAGTTTTGGCGTAAACCGGAAGTTGATAAAGTTAATCGTTTTCGATGTATCAAAAATGAAAGTTCAATTTAGACTCTTTTTCAAGAAGTCATTACCTATACTCCCATTTAAAAAGTCGGAATTAAAAAAAGTAAGAGTCAAAAATATTCTATAGAGCAAATCCTCGACAATTTTTAAAATTTTGGCCATCAAAGGGGCTATCTCAAAAAATATCCCGCCCCGCGGCGGGAGGGGCGCTTTTCTGTTTTTACGCTCTGGACGCCGCGCCGCCGGCCGCGTCGTTCGGGTCACGCAATCCGGATGGGTACCGTTCGAAGCGGGACGGACGTCAACGCGCGTCTACCGTCGGCTTCCAGGAACGGGATGAAGAAAGGGGGAAAAAATAAAAATCATCGCAAATAATAAGTTTACACTCAAGCATTGAACTTGCACTCATCCGCACGAAACTATACTACCTTTGCACCCTAGCCCACTCGGCCACAGTGTTGCCAGGTTTGGACGGGGTGGAATAGACATATACAATGGGGCTATTGCACACTTTTGCTATAAGCGATTTAATAGTCGATTATGGCGTAAAAACCTCGAAAAATAACGATGGCGGCACTAAAAACTTCCAAAATCCACTCCTAAACTCAATAAACACAGTTATTTGCGCGAGCGTAATGGTGGCCGAAGGCACTAACAATGGGAGATTCCTATCTTAATTTCGTCACTCTTTCTATGTTGACAAGGATGATTCACAGAGTAATTAGTCATCAGAGTGATGATCCACATCCGATGAATGGTGCCACAACACCTAGTGACACCGGTATCAAATGAAAGTCGTCTCTTATTGGTCACTTCTTTATGGAGTCTCAGAATTGTTAGATGGGAATCTCCAATTGTTAGTGCCTTCGGCCACCATTACGCTCGCGCAAATAACTGCGTTTATTGAGTTTAGGAGTGGATTTTGGAAGTTTTTAGTGCCGCCATCGTTATTTTTCGAGGTTTTTACGCCTTAATCGACTATTAAATCGCTTATAGAAAAAGTGTGCAATAGCCCCATTGTTTCAAGACAGTTTTCGAGTTGGTTACTAGCTACGCTGTGGATAGGGATGGAGGATCGAAAGGCACAGGGGCGGAAGCGTGGCTAAATTCTCATCAAAATAGTCCACGTGTGGACGAATCTAGCCACTATTGGCAACTCTGCTCGGCCATGCCTTTACTTGCGCTCGAAAGTGGAAGGGGAGGAAATGCGCATTGATATACGAAACGCACTCCGCCCAGTGGTTCACTCGGGTTTTTTACGCGAATTTCGCCAATTTTCAACAAATTCCTGACGCCTTAGGAAGGCCCATTGGCAAAAAGTGAGAAACACGTGTGTAATGGTTTTATTTTAGCTACATTTTCACGTAATTTTTTTTTATCAAAAGCGGAGCCGGCGCGCCGGCTCCGCTCAGAAGTCGCCGCGGCGACTTTTGATCACTCACAAGGGGAGGCTCTCATACATCAATCGAAACGACATAGAAAACTGAGTATTTTGGTTCAATCGATATCGGGTTTCATATTCGCACTGGCGGCTCGTGGAGGTGAGGCGACGAAAATGAGAGGTGCACAGGATTTTTTTTTGAAACGCTCTTCACATAATTTTTTTTGAAAATTTGATTTTCCATTCATAATTTTTGGACTATTGAAACAAAGGATGATGAATAATAACCATTACAACCTTTATATGTTATTTTTTTAACTTGTTTTCTTTCTCCAACTTCAAAAAATGTGAGGCGATGGCTCCCTGTCGCCTCACTTGCCTCACCTGGCGAGCCGCCACTGCATATTCGAGATGTCGAATATTACAGCTCAATTTACACCAGTCTTCAAAATTCGAAACATCCAATCCGAAAATCGATACCTATCTTCGGATTTTGCCTGAATGTTGAGTTACTTACCTATGCCTTTTTGATCAATGTCAATACGGGATCGCGCGTCGGAAATTTGGAGATAGCCTTTTTGAAGGGCCGAACTTTTAAAGTAGTTGGTGGCTCTAAAATCAAATTTTGACGCAATTTGAGTCAAACCTGCGCCATCCTTAATCTGAAAAGTATTTTTGCTCTTCAGAGTAGGTATTTGTGACTCTTTGTTTTTTTTAATTGCCAGTATTGATTTTTTGAAAATGGGTCTAAATTGAGCTTTCACCTTTGATTTAAGTACTATCGAAAACAAAAACGACATCAACTTCCGAATTTTGATTTGCGCCATAAGTGTGTCATAACGCAAATAACGCCATATTATCTATCTACCTATCTATCTGACATATAAAAGCCGTGAGGAGTCGGTCTACAGATTCTTTCCACGGGTTCTTCACTGACTGCCCGTCGGGCTACGGAGTTGGAATTTTACAGGGAGCACCCCTGCTTGCTGTAGATGGAGCCAAAAATCCTAAACCATAAAAAATCCGTACGATTTTTGGTCAGGAGCCTGATTTATGGTTTCTCCCATAAGATAGCGTGAGTTCGAGTGAGTAGGGAGTATCGTCTGCTCCGTTCCCTCGCATTAGTCTTATGGAAAGAAGCCCTTTGCTTGACGACCGTTTTATGCGTGTTCAGGAGTCCGATGATTTTCCATATGATTTGATCATACGTTGCTTGAAATATAAAAAAAGATTATGTAAAAATAGTGAGTTCTGTTTTTCGGAAGTATAATCTTTCTCGGTGAGTGTCTATAGAGTCAGCTGATATTTTCGAATAGAAGGCGCGAAATAAAACCGATACAGATCATGGTTTTACTCATAGAATACCCTCATACAAAAGAAAAGCTTCAAGGAGAATCTTCCAGAGAGCGCGCAAGGAACTTCCGAATTAATTTGGATCTGCACCATAAGTGTCATAACGCAAATAACGCCATAATATGAGGCGTCGACTTCCAAAACCGGCACTATCCACTTTATGAAAAAATGGAGGTGGGGGCGATTTTTTTTTCTTCTTCTTCTGCATGCTATGAAAAAACTCAACTGAACCAAAACCAGGTTTATCCGTATTCTATCAGCATTAGAAAACATTGAACTAACATTGATCAGCATTGAACTTGCTATCCGTTTTTTGTGTTTCACTCAAAATTTGATCCGAAGGATAATGCCGGTTTTGGAAGTCGACGCCTCATATATGTATAATATGATACGCATAATAATGCCATAACGATGTATCACAAAATAGGTGTGGCCACGGAGGCCATTTAAAATATTTTAGATAGATAGCCCCCTGGGGGCCGCCCGGGGGGGGGCGTTCGACCCGTTTGACCCCTAAAGAAGAAAATTTATCTTAAATAATAATGGGGTTCTTGCAAACTTTTGCTACCTATGCAAACGAATAGTTTCATCTGCTGGTGTAAAAACCAGCGAAAATCACGAAAGATCACGCTATAAAAAGTTTAAAATTCAGTAATAAACCCATAAAAATAGATGTTACGACAAGATCGTAATGGCGGAGCTACGCAGGTGTCATGGGAGATCCCTGTCTAATTTGTCACTTCCTCTGTGTTTCCACAGAGATATATGTCAAATTAGATAGGAATCTCCCATGATACCTGCGTAGCTTCGTCACTTAGCCCGATTCTGAGAGTGAATTTTTGTGATTTTTTAGTGAACTCATCGTCATTTTGACAGGTTTTTATGCAAGAACCAACTCTTCAATCACCTAGCTGTAGTGAAAGTTTGCAAGAGCCCCATTAGGAATGGAACTCTTTATTGGCACAATGGGGCTGTTGCATACTTTTGCTGTTTATAGGTAAGCGATTTAAGGTCCAATTAAGATGTGAAAATGTACGACAACAACGACGATATCACTGAAAACTCACAAAATGCTTTTAAATACACAAGGGTAATGGTGGCGTTTAGCACTAATAATCTGAGATTCCCATCTATTTATTCTGTAACTCCATCGAGTAGTAACCAATAAGGGACGACTTTCCTTTGACACCGGTGTCACCAGGTGTCACGGTACCATTAGTTGGATTTATAGTTCAAATATTGAAGGCCCAAACATAGTATTTCAATGTTTTAGCCCTTTCCACTTCGATGTCGAATATATTCAACAAAATATTACTTGCATCCAACTATAATGTTGAATATATCTGACGAAAATCAGCACAAGGATAAACAAATTAAAACAATTTAAAAAAAAAAAATCTAAAAAAGAAAAAAAGAAAATCTAAAAAAAAAAAAAGTCAAAAAAATTAAAATTAAAATAATAAAAAAAAAAAAAAAAAAAAAAAAAAATATATATAAAGTAAACGTCTCAAGCATGGAAAAGGTAAAGGGCCCAAAATTTGCCAAGCCGCAATATTATTTGGTTCCAGCCTAGAACTTCTAGGGTTGTACCGAGAACCGGGAGACTTGAAAACGCCAGCATTTAGTGTGTCGAGCTAGTTGCCATACTCGGAAATGAAGGGGCTTTTTCCACTTGATGCCAGTCATTATGATCACGACTCAACCCTTGCAGCGAAATGCCAGTGATCAGTGAAGCTGTAGCAGTCTTCTACCATATCGACTTTTTGAGGGTGGAGATCGGCTGAAGCATTGGTCTGCTCGTTAGTTAATTTCATCATTTAAAATAACACCAACGATGCTAATGAAGAGTACCTAAACCGCGCGCCGGCGCCGGTGACACTTTAAGAGCTTTCTATGTCGGATTTTAGGCCCGCGGCAGAATAGGTCTCCTCGAAGTACAAAACACACCTTGCATGCTCCTCTGCTCTATAGTGCGTTGCCCGATTGAAGAGCGTAGAAGTGACGTTTAAAGAGCAATCAACCATCTCTACTTTTTGAAGGTCAAGAGTAGCGGAACAGGTCCGTTCATAAGTCAATTTTCCCATCTAACCTCTTAATTATCATGGTATTTAACCTATGTTGTTATCCGAAGGGCAAAGAGTGGGGATACGCTTGGGCCCAGAGGGGGATCCAGAAATGTTTTCCGGGAGGGGGGGGGCACGCCCATGAATTTTTAAATTTGAAACTTTGCAGCAGGAAATTTTGAGCTACTTACTGTCGAAACAAGGCAAAAGTTGAGGCTCCCTAGAGAGGGGATGAGCCCCGTTCCCCTTGAGTCCCTATATACTAGGAGAGTTGCGCCAAGACTCTCAAAAAGAAGAAGAAGCGAATCAATGGAGCCCCCAAGAGGCAAAATGCAAATGCCTCTGCGCTATTGCCGCTCTTTCGCTACACTTCTAATAAGTTATGTTCCGATTCTTGCCAATAACGGTCGTTATTGAAAGAGATAATGTTCTCCATTGTAAAATTTAAGCATTGGAAAAATCAGCAATAATTACCGCGGTAACTGTTACAGTAAATGTGTGATAAAAGTGAAAGCGTGCGAAAAGCAAACGAACCCTCCACGATTTGCATTTACCTCTTGGGGCTTCGGTGAGAGCCTAAATCTGAGAGCCAATCAGAAATGGATTCAGCAATGGCGCAACTCTCGTAGTACTTACATGTATAGGGACTCTATACGTTCCCCCTTCCCCTCATTCCGTGGATCCTTCACTGCTCGGTTAAAAGCGAACTTATTTTTTTATCGCAATATTCACCAAATTTAAATCCAATAATTTTATTTAATTCTATTCCAGACATATTTAGGTCGTCATCGTAGAAAGAATATGTATTGGATATCTTTGGCAAAATTTAAGACCATGGAAATTATATAGAAGTTCAAACATTTTCAATTTCAATTTTGTTTGGTTGAAAGAATAATTAAAAAAATAGCAAATCTAGCAACTTAGTTTCTTGTAATACTGATTCTCCTTGCTGATAATAAGCAGTATGAATTTGTCTAACTCGACTAATTAAAAGTATGAACTTTTTATCTGTCTGTTTAACATTATTATATGTATACCTTCCAAATTTTAGGCCAAGCAAATTTTCAGGTCTGAATTTTTTCTTAGATCTAATTTTAGTTTTTGGATGATCTTATTGAAAACGCAAGAAACATCTATTTATTTTGTATAAATGCTTAAAAAACATGTTCTCCTCCTTCTCCATGTCTTGACAATTTTGTTTTCCCTAAAGCACATTTTATTTCCTGACCAATGGGCACCGGTCACTTCTTTCGTGACCAGAGTTTCGAAACCACGGTCACTTACGGGAGCCAATCACAGACAAGGCGATTCAAAATTCAAATATTCCCTCCGGTCACCTACTCGTCCGGTCACGTTTCACGTAGGTAACCCACCTCGGGAGGTAGGTCTCGAGATTCGGAACCAAGCGGTTCCCAGTCACCTTTTGATACGGTACCGTACATGACCGTACGTTGCTTGGCTCCGCCCCGTTTTAAGTGACCGGAATAATAAAATTTCGGTTACCTACCGATTTTCGAAACCTGGTCACGAAAACCGTGACCTGGTCACAAAATAAAATTTGCTTCTAGACTAAGTGCACCCGGAAGTAGGTACATTAAATAAGATTGTTATTTTGTTGTTGTTTCTAATTTCTATACGGGTCAGTTTTGTTTCTTCAAAGGTTTGCGTCGATTTCACGACTTTTCAGTGCCGTGCTGCGATTAAAATATCCTTGGAGATTTCGCCAGTAGTATCGAAAAACTTTCCTGTAGTTGCAAAAAGAGTGAAAGAATCTTCAGTGCGCTTTTGAAGTGTCGAGGACAGGCGTTCGTTGGACGGCCCTTGACGTCAAAATTCGCACATTGGTATTACACAATAGAACGCTGTATCACCAACACTAAACTTGCAATTCCCAACTTCGTCCTCATGCAGTTCGCGAGCGGTGCTGCGCTCTTAGTGGCGATTCGTCGAACTGCTGTCTCAGAGCCGCTTCAACCATCGCCCGCGAAAAACCTTTCAGATCCGAGTTCTCTGTCATCCGCCCTGGCGCGCAGCATGAACCGTGTACCGCGAATTTCAACGCCGCGTCCGCAATTGTAAAAACTGAAATTGAAAATCGGGGCTCAAACCAAAATTGTGTGGCTGTAAAATTTAATTGAAAAATTCGAGTTCCTTTCAATTTCGATTCTGTTTCCCCTTCTTTCGATTTTGTCCGATTCCCAAAGTGAAGCTTGAACTAAGCGATTGAAATAGCTGATAATCATTTTTGAAAGCCTCATTTTTGGATTTATTTACCACCGCAGAGGGAGTAAGAAAGAAATACTCCTGCTCCGGGAATAAAGAAGGATATCAGATAAAGAGGCAAGCATCATTTCGATTGCGGAAAAATTGGTCGAAAAAAATCGGAAACCTATATGAGCCATTATCAAGTGTTTATTAAATAACTTTTTCTATTTCTAATTAAATACTGAGAGCTCCTAGATTTTTTATTCTTTTTTTGAAGAGCGTCGTAATCAAATCGGGTTAAATACATGAATCATACTCATTAAAAGCGTGCCATTGGTCATGAACACGTGCATCTATTAAAATGTCTACTTATTTAAATCACAAGTAGACATTTAAATACTAAACCATTCCTCACAGGTTTTCTTTGCACTTTGCTGCACCCAGTCTAGCTCTATTCTCATAATTTGATATCGACGAAAATTAATTTATAGGAAATAAAAGAAAGTGGGCAGTAAATTTAAAAAAAATAATATATATAAAAAATTAAATTACAATTCTCAGCGTTATATCATTGTTGTTATAGAACGCACAATAAAAACAATGAGCCGTACATTTGAAATCAGGTGACTCCATAATTTTTGGTGAATTTCGCGGTCACCTGTAGTAGATCCGTTGAACATTTAATAAAGTGAAGTTCGGGAATTTTAAAAATTACAAGTTAGTTTCTTTTTCTGTTCGATCATACATTTGTTCTCACTATAAAAATCACTATAAAATATGACATCTGAGAGAGCGGGCATTGTTGCGATCACCCTTCGTCGATTCAAATCTCACTTCAGATCCCTGTGTCTTGTCTTTGGCATCTTCGTTTTCCTCTCAGGTAAGCCCTAGAATGATAAATACTCCTACAGCATGATTGCAATCGGAATATCGTAGATAATATGTTTGGTGAAAATGTTTGTAAAATAGGTGTGTGATAGCAGAAGTAAATAAAAACGTGAAATTAGATGCCTCGCTGGATTTTTTTTTAAGAAAAAAAGAAACAATTAGGTAAAAATTTCGGTCATATTTGAGCAAATTTTGGTTCTTAAACAATAAACAAAAAACAAAAAAAGAGTCGAGAGAGAGAGAAATTTTTGAGCATATACTCTCAGATAAAAGCTCTCCTCAAAATGGTCAGGATTCTATAACAAAAAGTTCCCGAAAAAAAAAAGTTCTGGAAGAGAGTACTGCGGTATTTTTAGCCGGGATTCTGAATTTTATAGCGAGAGATTCCGGAATTTTTCTGCATATTCTTCCCTTGGGGGGGGGGGGGAGACAAAAATTATAATGTTAAAATTGGTGACCACAAAATGGTAAACGTTATATTTTAATAAAATGGGATGATAAATTAACAAAATATTATTGTTAAACTGATAAAAAGTATTGTTTCATCAGTCGGAGTTGTGAATTTTACAACCACCTCGTTGATTTGTCAATATATTTTGTCAGTTTAACAATAATATTTTGTTAATTTAGCATCCCATTTTGTTGAACTGTTTTTTTACCATTTTGCGGTCACTACTTTCAACATTAGAATTATTATTGAATCAACTACCCCCCCCCCCCCCCCCCCCCCCCCAAATGTCAAGTATCTAAAATGTCAGATTTTTCTCCAGGTAAAAAAAAAAAAAAAAAAAAAAACAACAGAATTCCTGGCAACAAATATCAGCAGTCTTCTCAAAAACGTCGGCATTTCTTTTCGAGAACTTTTCTGGAATTTTGACCATTTATTAGGTGAAAATTTTTTTGATCTATGTATGTTTGTTTTGAGATTAACATCGAAGATAGCTCTAACCCTAGAGCCCGACATTGTGGGTATTAAAGTGCTAAGTCCGAATATTGCTCTGCTATTTCCAACATTGAGGCCCAAAATTGTGAGTATAAGTATGTGGTAATCAAATAGACAAACCATGTGTTTGGCTAAATGACTGAAAGAAAAGTCAAAGCTCATTGACAGTGGTCTTTGGCTGTTTGACAGAACAGTTAATGTTTACTTCCAGTCAAATTGTATAATGCCAAGTCAAATTGTAGGCGGTGTGAGTATTTCATGATAATGAAAAATCATACGTTCAAGCAAATATTAAAATTCAGTTAATTATTAGTACATATAACTATACAGTTTCGGCGATTGGTCGAGGGAGCTACTTTGGTACAACGTGGTAGAATTATTTGGTTTTTCAACGTTTTACGCAACTCATTTTTTTTTCTTCAAAATTTTCAGATTCATTATGGAGGGAAGCGAAACTTGAAAAATTCATTTTTTAAACTAAAACTGGGACAAATTAGCTAAAATCATCATTGTTCATGCAAGATTGATCACGCGCTTTTGAAAGCTTATAACAAATATAAAATTTTGAGAATGCTGATGCAATTTGAAAGAATTTTTGAAACTTTGTCACACGTTAAAAAATAAAGAAAAAAAAATTGAGCTCTGCAATTAAACGACAAATCGCTCAGAATGAATGTTAAAGAGGGCAGAAAGAGGGCAGTACAAGAATTATGAATCAAAATTTGCTGAGGAAAACGTATTATTTTGGTCTAGCTTAATTTTAAAAGAATGTGTGTAAACATTAATGTAATGTACTCATTCTTGGCAAAAGTTGGTGCTATAAAATAAAACTATATTCTAAAAAGAGAACCAAAATAAATTAATGTATAACAACAATAAATAAAATGAATAAAAATTAAAACAAACAAACCCCATTTATTTTTTAAGACCTAAAAGAGTAATGCGTGCAAAAGAATGACCTCATCTTGATGTTATGTAAACTTTCTTCCGCCTCGATCATGGCAGCATATTTTACTAGGGTAGAAATTTATAGAATAGTGTATATATAGAGGCAGAAAACAACCCCCTTATAATATCCTGAACACACGAACACACACACACAACAAAATTCAAAGCACACAGTCATTAACCTTGAAAAAATGTGATCGCAGACTTAATTATACGCCAACATTTGAATGGAAAAGTTGCAAACTTTCGCAACAGCATTATTAATGGTTGGAAATGGGGGTAAAACCTTGATGTTAAAATGACGATAAGCGGTCTAAAAAATCACGAAATCCACTCCCAAGCTCATGAAATTTTTTTAAGCGCGAGACCTAATGGTGATGATTATCGCCGAAATCTTATGCCAATTGTATGCTTCTTCTTCTTCTTCTTCTTCTTCTTCTTCTTCTTCTTCTGTGGTGTCGCGAGAACAGCTTGTGAGGATGGAGCTTATTGAGTTAAGGAAACCCAATGTAAAAGGCGATGATCACCGCCATTCGGGTATCGCGTTTGAAATCGTTTCATGAGTTTGGGAGTGGATTTCATGATTTTTTAAGTGAGCTTATCGTTATTTTTATAGGGGTTTACTTACCCCTCAGTCAACTAATATCAAGCCTGTAGCAAAAGTTTGCAACAGCTCCATCATTAACAGGCACGTTTTGGGCTCATCATAGGATATTTGGTTGTGACAAAGTCGTTCAAAGCTTGGGCTCGGCCTTCAGCCTAAATGCTTACGACGAGCAGAGGTACAGTCGCGGACAAAAATCCATTTGAAGATTCTAATTAGACGGGTAACCATCAACATCCGTTTTAAAAATGTTTCCTCTTAAAGTTTTTAAGAGTCGAATTAAGGTCATAAAAGTTTGATCGAAATTTTCCTATTTCGAGCTGTTCTCGCTTAAAATATAGTGACAGGATGATCTGGATAACCCTGTATAAACTTATGAAAAAGGACAGATTCTATTTATTGAACCTACCTTCAAATAATCCGTAGTTTTGTTCAAGTTCAAAGCGGAGGAAAACGATGATTGATAGGTTATACCTACCTTTGTTTAAGGATCTTTCATAGTCTTTTCGCTATGATGTTTCATTTAGGACGGATGTTGCGTTGTATTCGCAGCTAGATGAGCTTAAGAGCTTTAAATATTAATATATCCCCTTTCCCTCTTTTTTCCCCGTCGACCCAAAGCATTTTCAATTGAAACTTTCGCAGGTGTTTGCACGGGCGTATTTTGGTCCAAAAATTGACAAAGGCAAGAAGTTAAATGTAAAAAGAATCTAATTATATCGCCAGCAGCACAGCTATATATCGCACCCGAAGGCTTGTTCTGTAAAGTTTCTGTCGATTTTGTTATTATGTTTTTTTCTCAACTATGTTAACTACGGTACAATGGATCTGATTGGCTTTGAGGGGAGTGTCAATAAACTACGGTACAATGGATCTAATTGGCTTTGAGGGGAGTGTCAATAAGGCAGTTTTATGGCCCAAAAAGTGCTTTTGAAGTTGAAAATGGATTGAAAATACCCACCGAATAGCTCATGTAACTCTTGAGAGTAAATTTTTGAATGTTCCGCATTGTTTTTAGAAGTTTTCTTCAGTCTCACCAGCAGGGTTTGTTACTTTGGAGTGAGTCAACTAAAATTTGATTTTTTTTTTTTTTTTTTTTTTTTTTTTTTTTTTTTTTTTAGTTTTGCATAGAAAAAAATTCTTTAATTTGTCATTAGACTATGGCGTAAGAATAATGAACGCAAAATTGGTTATGAAACTTGTACTGATACTACTATTGACTTTAAGTTAAAAGCACTGTAAAAAAATATCAAATATCAGAGCGCTTTTCTCGGCAAAAAATAAATGACAAAATAAATAAAGAAAAAAGAAAAGGTATACCGGATTTGGGTTGACAAAGAGGCGAATATCCGTCGAAATCGATTTTCCTTGGTCTCTGAAATATACATTCTCAAGTGAATGTAGCCATTTCATTGACGTACTTTTAATCCATTTTCAAATTGAAACTTTTGGAAGCAAAAAACCCACCTTATCTGTAAATACAATTCCCACTCTTCAAAAGTGTCACTGGCGAATGTAAAACATTCACGTTGAAAAGACCGAGTCGATGTTTTTTTTTTCTTACTTACCTGAGCTCTGTGTTTTCAGTTTAAATATTTTCAGGAATTCATTCGTATTTTATAACGTGATATCACGATCAGGCAGGTTGACTCTCCAGATACCTAATCTTCAACGATGCACGATAACTATTCGTGCATGCCCGATATGGAATTGCGTCGTCTCAAAATGAAGGCGCTTTGACGCTGTGAAAATAATCCAGTGTCGCTGAATCTAAGCCTTAGCATGTCCTGAACCAGTGTAGGACAAATATTACTCTCGAATAATCTCACACGCAGCATATATGATCTAAAACTATTACGTTTCTAGCTTGTTAGTTATTCCTGTCAAATAATTGTTATTTTTAATTATTAATTAACTATCCATCAACTTACGAGCACACGGAAAAAAATGATTGGTGAAATACTACGCTTGTGGTTGAGCTTGGCCCCAACCAAGAGATATGGTAAACTCTACTAGACGTTTAGCTAAACTTCCTAAAGGTTACGTCATATTTACTTGATCACTCGATGACGTTAGTTTGATTTCTGTAGCGAACTCTACCATACCATTTGGTTGAGGCTAAAATTAACTAAAAGTATGGTGGATTTTATGAATCATTTTTTCCGTGTTGATAGAAACTAAAAAAATTAATTGCGATCGGCACACAAGAATAAAAAGAAGAATATCGTATGAATAGTTTCGGTTCGGCTATTTTTTAATCGACGGAGTTATCGCCCCCCCCCCCCCCCCCCCATCACTACCACTATTCAAGAATTATAATTGCCAAACATTTGCAACCCAAGTTTAAACTATCTATCAATCGATAAACAATTTTAGGACGTATCTTCCTCATTTTGGGGACGTCTTAGACCACCGGAAGGCAACCGTTCGGAGTTGAAATACCAGTATAAATGGTACATAATTTTGAGAAAAACAAAAGGTCAGATTCATGATAATTAGTACTCGTCGAACATCGTGATAAACAGCTCAAAATACTAGAGAAAACGAATTATCACATTTCAATAGATTCGCGATGTTCAGTTTATTTGAACTTTGAGCTTTAATTGTACTATTTTCAACGAAATATTTCACGAAAGTCCTCTCGAAACTATTATCTAGTATCATTAGCTGGTTCTTTATTGTTTTCTTCAAGATAAACTATTGTGTATAGGTAATTCAACTTATTGTTAGATTGAACGGTAGCACTCTGGTGGCCGAAATCGGCATTGCACTTATCGCTGAAAATCCTCCTTAATACGGCCGAAGGACAGACTCGTACATTCTTGATGTTGGTACTCATCGAGTCATCGGGGATTGCCTGAGCCTAGCATCTCGGTATTCGTCCATCTCTCTCTTTCTCTCTCTCTCTCTCTCTCTCTCTCTCTCTCTCTCTCACCCCATTTGAACGCAAATGTGTTAAAGAAGGACAGAGTTATGGGCCAGTCACGCGATGACCCTCTATCTGTCTAACCTTCCTTTTACATTATTTTATAATATGGCCGGAGAGAGGGAGAAAGACAGTTTTCTGCACTCGTCTCTGTTCCTAAGCAGAGGCAGGATGTTCACCGCGTTGTCGCCAGATTTGAAGGAAAATTCATTAGATTATACATTTTTATTTGTGCGTAGGATATGTGGTGATTTATCATCAACATCTGTGGCAACACTGGTTACCAATCACAGGGATGGCCATGAAGAGTGTGAAAAGTCAGTCACAACTCTCAGAAGGTCACAGGATATGATATGAGATTTTCAAGAAGGTTTGGAAAAATTTGGGAAGTCGTGACAATGCCCCCTCCCCTCTTTCCGGGCAAGGTTTTCAGCTACCTCTGCCCTCGAAAGTTTTTTTTTTTTTTTTTTTTTTTTTTTTTTTTGAGTTCCATTTCAATTTTTTGGTCAAAAATAATGACCTCTGTTTCGATGATTTAGAATCATTTGGATGGGAAACGTCGAAATAAAAGCTCTTTAGTTGAGGCCGCTTTACAGACGCCATCTCCAAAAAAGACTCTCGGCCCCAAAAATGTTAGGGACGCCGCACTATGGTCCAGAAGTCCGGTTTAGGAAGACATTAGTTTGCATTAAAATCGCCCAACATCTTGAAAACGGCTCATCTGACACCAAAACTGGTTATTGTCTAATGTCTTCCTAAATCGGACTTCTGGACCATAGTGCGCCGGACATTTCTCGAAAGACGTTGGATGGTGAGCAGTGCTTACTGAGCATTAATGTGGGGTTTTAAATGGCCGTAACTCGTAAGTGCTCACCAATCATCGAAACGGAGTTTATCCAAATTCTCGCATTCCATTTTTGTTTCCCTTTTTGAACTGCGTGATTCATTTATTTTCAGTAAGTCGTTTATTTGTGGGGAGCCTCTTTTTTATTTTTTTCCCCGAAATGGAACCATTTAATGAAAATGGCAGATTTGATTGACCTTGCAGATCTGACCTACCTCAGACTGATGTCAGGGTGATTATATAGTGATTACTCTGACATCCAAAAATCCGCCGATTAAACTGATCATTTTTACTGGGAACTTGTACCATACACAAAGTCAAGGAACTCAAGATACGAGCCGTATTGTCACTAGAGCTGCGCGATCCTTGTTGCGCTGACTATCCACAACAAAAATAATGAAACGTTCTTTTGCGTTTCATTGTGATCCATACATGGGCGCCCGTAACGGGCGGCAAGAGGGGGCACTTGCCCCCCCCCCTCCCCTGGAATTCAGAAAAGTCACAATTTCAGGATAAAAAATGAAAGAAAAAAGAAAATGAAATGTTAGTCAAAAGAGTAATAACTAATAGTCGACAAACTTCATTATCAGTTTATTTTGTAATTTCAACTAATTTTTTGCAAGGAATAGTGAAACTATACATTTTTCTTACTAACGTTATCATCTGTTGTCCCTATATCCATTGTATCAAACACGTAAAAATTATTATTATTATTTGATACATCCTACAATGGGTTAATAATTGTACTCTATTTGGATGAAAAAAAAATCCCCCTTTTCTCCGGGGGGGGGGGAGTGTATCCTAGACCTTCCATTGGGGTTAAAAAAAGTTGTCCTCCCCCCTTGGTAATTTTTCTGCGGGCGCCCATGGATCCATAGTGTACCGATTAAAAAAATTTAGCCTTCAGTTGTGCATATGACAAGATAATCAAGAAATTTAATGAGGGATCTTTCTTGGAAAACCTGTAAAAGTCAGAGATTTTAGAAATCCAGATTTGACGGCAACCCTGAGTAGACAGAAAGAGCATCCCGGAAATATTCACGAGCCATAGCTTTTTCTAGAGAGAACGCTCCAATTTACATGACGCATACTCTTTAATACGTAAGTGAGAGACGAATGGACGGAATGGGTGAAATGAGAGGAAAAAGGCCGGTACTTCTACGACCCCGTCCGGTTACTTTTCATCTTTCTAGGGCCTAGGCTGCCCACACACTTTCGGTAATGCAACTAGACGAGTCGTAATTTACTCAAGAACAGTCAGTTGGGGGAGTTGTCGGGGGGGGGGGAGAGTCAGTGAATATTTTGATGTATTTATGAGCCTAGCTCTTGCACGGTCTGGTCTGGTCTGGTCTGGTTGAGGTGAAATACCCTTGGCAAAGAAGCGGCATAGCCGCGTTTATGCCGTTCCGCGAATATTGAATGAGACTCCAAAACTTAACGGTGATTCCACTCTATAGTGGTGTCTCATGAGATTTGGCAACCATGAAATTTCCCACGTAAAGTTTGGTAAAATCATCGATTCTTGGAAAGACTGGCGGCCTCTTGTGGAGGCCATTATTGTTTTACATCCATTTAAATGGAAGAAAAAACGCTGTTGTCAAATTGCACGAGCCATAATTGGATTCTGATCCCACCAGTGAAAAAGAAGACTATACGACTTAAAATAAGATACGTTCATTATGATATAAATACATACCTAACTAATCTGTATTTTTTCACTGTACAAAGTTTCATCACACTAGTCACAGTTGATTTTATTCTTTGCATGTTTTCATATTTTGTGGTCAGCAGTGAATTGGGAGGGGGAGGGGCGTCGTCGGTATTTTCGGAAAAAAGTATAAATATGTCTCTTTTTTTTATTTATTTATTTCCTCTCTTGGTGTCGTGTCATTGGTTGTTTTATGTAGAGTCCCTACATACTACGAGGTTGCGCCAAGTCTCTCAAAATGAAGAAGAAGAAGGGGATCAAAGGAGTCTCCAAGAGGCAAATTGCAAATGCATGGCGGATGCCCATTTGCCTCTGCGCTGTTGCCGCTATTTCGATATCTGTTATAGGTTAGGTTCTGATTCTTGCCAAACGGTCGTTATTGAAAGAGATAATGTTCTCCAGAATAACATTCAAACAGAGGAATAATTAATAATAATCACTGTGCGGTCACTGCCTCTTCAAATGTGCAATGAAAGCTAGTAAGCGAAAAGTAAACAAACCCTCCGCCATTTGCATTTGCCTCTTGGAGCTTTCTCAACAGCCTAAATCTGAGAGCCAATCAGAAATGGATTCAACATTGGCGCAACTCTCATAGTAGATATAGGACGACTCTAGTTTTAGGCTCCTGTTGCCTTGTTTTTGTCAATACTTTTTCATTTTGTATCTATACATTTTATAGTAATCTAAATTGCTAAGAAAGGAGGAAATATTGAACGATCCGGATGTAATGGCATTAGATGTTTTAGCAACCCATTTACCATTTTGTTCGTTTTTTCTGCAATTTTTTTTTTATTTTTTTTATTACCAATAATGGTCTTCGATTTTGATAGGGTCAATCTAGGGAACTCATGTTCAATAATGCAGCAGCAAAAAATTGCAAATAGACCAATTTCAAGGAATGCGCTTGTTCCGTCTCCTGCGAGTCCCAGTCCAGCGTCCCCGGTGCGGCGTAGGTCGGTCCGTGTACAGCAAGGCTCGCCCAAGGAATCAAGGAATCTTGTGGAATGTGTTCTCTGAGCATTTGCAATGTGCAAATGTGCAAGCGTGAGCCTGAGCAGCACCCCCGTTTCTCTCTCATCTCATCCCTCTCCCTCACTCCCTGGCCCTTCCCCTTCCACTGTCACACCCCCTGCCTCACCCCTCACCACCCCTCACACTCCATCCTCGTCACCTTCCGATACTCCCCTCAGCTCAGTCCCAATGAAATGTGAATGTGTGCATTTAAAGCTGAAATATAGAGTTCGCGTGCGCTGTGAATGGAGCAGCGTGCACTTCTTCTGTCTTTTCGGTCGCGCCTTGGTACGAACTGTTACGTTTCTTCGGGCATCGACAAAGTTCACACCCATCAACTAACAAAGAAAACACCCTCTGCATGCTCCATGAAATGTTTATTAAAACATATTTATTTCTTGGCGCAACTGTAAATGTTTTGAAAGCTGGTTTTAACCTCTGATGCATGGCTTTTCTTTTTTTCTTTTTCGTTCGAAAACAAGAATTTCAATTGATTTGGACTCGAAATGAAAGGGAAAAACAATGAAAAAATGTCCAGCATTAAAGGAGATGTTTCAAACTTTTGCTCTAAGCTTATAGATAGTCGGCTCGGATGTAAAATCCTGCAAAAATGACAATAAGCTCACCGGAAAATTACAAATTCCACTCCCAAACTCATAAAATGCTTTCAAACACGAGATCATAATTGCGGTGATAGCTGCCTATAAATCTTATGAAAATTGTATCCTCCTTCTTTTTCTTATGTGGTGTCGCGAGAACACCACGCGAGGATGGAACTTCATGAGATAGAGAAACCCACTGTAAGAGGCGGCTATCGCCGCCATTACGATCTCGCGTTTCAAAACATTTCATACGTTTGGGGGTGGATTTCGTAATTTTTAGTGCGCTTATCGTAATTTTTGCAGGATTTGACATTCAAATCGACTATTCATACGCCTTATAAATTCATAAAAGTTTGCAACAGCTCCATTGTTGCGTCACAGAGATTTGCATCGTACCGAATTTATCATGGGCCAGCATATATGGAGGAAAATCAAAGATTAAACCGTTAAGTATGTTTTCTAACGTGCAAATGACCCTTATCATGGAGCCGCGCTCATTCAGACTTCGGAGAAAGCTCTAAACTTTTCCTTGACATGTGTTTAAGGTATTATGATGTGGAAAAAAAACCGATACTTTAACTTTGAAGTGTTCAAAAAGGGGGAAATAGATGGTGTGCCTCAAGGGTACCACGATGCAGTAAATGGCTCAACGATGCTCATGAAACGATGAAACGATGCTCATGAATTTAAACATCTTTATGGGGTTTTAGGTCAGTTGATCTACGTCAATAACGTCTACTATTTTTTTTTGTCCTCAAGAAAAAGTAGGTCTAAACCATTCTTTCGTTTTCAACCACTATTTCGTTTAAAGTGTTATTTCATCCAGTATTATTTTATGTCTACAATTTCCTCGTCTATTGTCTAACAATGGCAATTTACAAATAAGGAAAATTTAATGGATCTTTTTTTTTAATAGCCGTATTTGTAAACTAGGCTACACGGAAAAAAATCAGTGGTAAAATTAACCATAG
Source organism: Trialeurodes vaporariorum (assembly GCA_011764245.1). Classification (NCBI taxonomy): domain Eukaryota; kingdom Metazoa; phylum Arthropoda; class Insecta; order Hemiptera; family Aleyrodidae; genus Trialeurodes; species Trialeurodes vaporariorum. Next base: position 26,165,989 of record VMOF01000369.1, on the reverse strand, counting down.
CATAGTTGATTTTGGCACCTCCTACAAAGTATGGTAAATTTCACCTGATGTTTGGCACGATGAGGTACACTTTTGGTCAACGCATCCATCTGCGCGTTATATTTAACTGGTAGTGTGCTTCATCATACCAAACATCAGGTAAAATTTACCATACTTTGTAGGAGGTGCCAAAATCAACTATGCTATGGTTAATTTTACCACTGATTTTTTTCCGTGATACTCGCCGTGAATTTGTCCAGAACAACTAATAAATGTTTGATGGCCTCAGATCTTGTCAATGAGTATTAGTGTGGACTAATCTGCAGAGTATTTTTGTGCGTTACAGTAATACTGCTGATCTGGACTGTGTAATCATTTTGTCAACCGGTGGAATCATTAATGAATAAAAAAAATTCCTCAAAAAATATGCAAAACGGCAGTCCTGATCCAGAGTATCGCTAATAATCAAAGAAATGGAACTTCGCTGTTAGCTATGTAACTCCATCGTTTTTTTTTCTCAGTACATAACCTTCAAATTTTATGATTCATCTGTGAATAAAAATCACACAACAGTCCAGAAAAATGCCCCACTGTGAGCCAAAGCGACTGAGAGTGTTATCCAAGCTGTTGAAGAGCGCTGCACTGCAATTAATACTGGAACAGTTGAAACACGCTGGAACACAGTTTCAGCAACTGCATCGTGGAGAGGACCATAAGTTATTTTGCCCTGCAGCCGAAAAAGAAAGAAAGAAAAAAAAAAATAGACAGTAAAAAATAAAGGATGGAGAAAAATTAAAGAGAGCAAGAGAAGGGAGGGGGTGGGGTAGAGAGAAAGAGTCGAATGGTAGGACGGAGAGAGGGAACGAGAGAGAATAAAAAAAGAAAAAAAAAAAACCTAAATAAATAATTAGAGCGTTTCCTTTTTACGCTTTTATCCTCTCAAGCATTTTTATCTTATCACCGCTTTCAGTCTCATTGTAGCCGCAACCATGGGCGGATCCAGGAATTTGTCTTTCTCTCTCTCTTGCTCCCATAAGACTGAACGTGTTAGAGGAGGATAGAAGGAAGGACCATAACGTGCCTTTAGCCTCTATCCTCGTCCTTTTCCAACGCATGCGTTTTAATGGGCGTGGAGAGAGAGTGAAAGGAGAATTCCTAGATCCGCCTATGGCCGCAACTTATTCACATCCGTTTAAAGTCAGGTTTAATTCACGTTGGGTTGGTTTTAAACCGCGATAATTCTCAGGTGTAGCCTTGAATCCCCCCTTACCCCTTCACCCTTCACCACGTACCCCTCTCTGCCTCAAATCGCAAAATCCCTTCCTCCCTGGCTCTTCCTTATGCATATGCGCCTCTAAAGTCATTTGAGTTCGCTGCGCCAACCGAGTATAAATATCGCTTGCGGCAAGGAAGTTGGTATGCGGTTCAATTTTGGCCACCTTTATTAGGGCCAATTTTTTCTCCCTGAAAATTCACCGTGAAATTAGGCATTTTCCTTTTGGAAAGTCCAAGCCTTGACAAATGTGGAATAAATAAAGTTGAGAGAAGCAAGGTGTTTAAAGTGCCGCATAATATACGTATAGTTTTTTTTTTTTTTTTAAAGGAAAGAAGAAAATTGCAAAAAAACTCATTTGTGCAAATAAATAAATTATCAGAAGCGTTTCAGGCATCTTTAGTTGGAGGCAAGTTGAGGGGGACAACACTCACTTTCTTCGAGGAAAGGGGGGGGGGATGCTGCTCCCTCGATCTCCTCCGGGGTACCGAGATGATAGAATGTTTCTCACTCATGTTATAGTTGACCGATATAAATGGGTTGAGCAATGATGAGGAGGATGACAATGCTTTTAACAATAAGTTCTACGATAGTGCCTTCAATTCTTTGAATATGCAAAACCAATACCGATACGTAGCAATAGTTAACTAACCAAAACTGATCAGGTCCTCGGTGGAGCTCAGGGAGAATGAAGTGAGGGAAACATCGCAGAATGTCAAAAGATTGCGGCTGAGTTTTGAGTTAGTCTATATTTACCTCTTTGAGACAGTTTTAATGGATTATTTTTATGAATCTTCCTTACCTTACATTATGGACCAGATATGTTACACTGGTGGTATATAATTCCGGGTTTTCCGTTAAATTCCAGAAAACTTGATCCAACAATTTTGAACATTCCAGCTAAATTATTTTTCGCGCCTCATTCAATCATACGAGCCATGGGCCCTTTAACCATTTTTCAACAACATTTTTCTGAGTTGTATGGTTAGAAATTCTGCGTTCAAAGAAACCATGGTTGCACAAATATCCAGTGAAGGGTCTACAAACCCCTTCACTGTGAGGTCGAGTGTGCTCCAAGCCATCTGTTGGGGACCTAGTTCATTCATGGCCTGATAGCCTGTGATTGAGCCACGAGTTGTCTTTCTGTGGCTGTAAAATAGGAGAGAAGAAAAGCGAACGAAAGTACCGAATTAATGAAACAATGAAGTAAAATGGACGATGGATGAAAGAAGTTAATACATTTAAATCGAGGTTCTTCAAATATTCCAAAACAGCTTCTTCAAAGACTTAAAACATATGGTGGCGAAATGACGGCAACAGAGCTAAACAATATTCTATTAAACAGGGAAATCAAAGTCAATGTAGCGAAATTAAGTATAAGTATTTTTAATGCGTTTCCCGACTTTAAATAACATTATTTATTGCTCCGCTTAAACGTCGTTTCTTTCACATTGTTTGACTTAATTTCATCTTTCTGCAGATTGATAACGTTTGTTGGGAAGCATATATTCGTACGGTTTATGCCCTCTGGTTCCGTGGCTGATCAATTACAAATTTGCTGTTAATTGACAACTTCGCACGGTGTCCTGCTTTGGAACTTGAAGCTTCGTCGCGTCCCATGTGTATTGTTAACCATGCGATTGTGACATGAGTCAACTAACTTAATTAATATCTGTCGTAGGGGCCGAAGCACAGTAGGGATAGGACTAAACTTGGGTTTTCACGTTCGGCTATAGAAAGTTGCAAAGTATAAAATATACGACTTTTAGACTCCGCAAAAACATTTACCAATGTAACTATCAAATAAATTGAACATTATAGCTGCCTGAAGACTTTTTGAGGAAACTTATCAATCGTATCCATATTTTCCTCTCAGTTTTATCAGTACCTCAGGATATACATTTCCCTTCGATATTTTCAATGGGGCAGTTGCAAGGGTCTGAAATGTTGTATTTTTTATAAAGAAAATTAAAGTACTTGATGAGCTAAGAACAAAGATACCTTTGGTTTCTAATTAAGTCCTATTGTTCCGGAGATAAGATTTTGACCCAAAATACATTGTTTTAAATGGGAATTCCGCGTAGTGACGTAACTACACTCACAATTTTTTATAACTTTACACATGTGTATCTCCAAAAGCATGACACTTATGAAAATACCAAAGGCACCACTGTCTTCAGCTCATCAGGTACTATTATTCCCGTCATAAAAAATTCAACATTTCAAACCCTTGCAACTGCCCCATTGATTTCAATGTACAAAATCCAGCGTTGCTAAATTGTACGTTTTGCCCTTGAGTACAATTATATGTGTCATCAAATTCAAACGTTTTGGCAGTCTAGAATTTGAGATAAAATGACGAGTCTTCGTGTTATCAAAGCAATCTTTTGCGTTTCGCGGGACTTTCAAAACTTTTGCGTTTTCCAAACAGTACGTATTTGTATTAGAGTGGTGGTCGGTGATTAGCAGCGCAACGAGAAATTCCATCTCTTTCTTTTCTCCAATGAAATACAAGTATGTTAGACAAGGTTGGACAAGGAGTTAAAACCTCCATTTTCTATCCTTTTTCAACCTGTAGGTACATTCACGGGGGAAATGAGCGAGCAAGAGGAGATCCTGGTTTCGCAAGTGTCGGTGATCATGAAAGTGATCCACTATATACCTTCAAGGCTGCAGGTCCGTGCAATGCGAAAACACTCTATAGTCTATTCCTTCCATTTAAACTAATGTAAAATAGTCAATATTTTTGCACGGATTTAATTGACAAAATCGCGCGGTTACCAGCTTATTGCCGCCTCTACTTCAAGGGTGTATATCCAATTTTTTTTCTCTGCGGAGGAGAGGGATTATCTTTCTTTTTTCTAGCTAAAAAAATTGAAGGGGTGTAAGGATCAACCACCCCCCCCCCCCCCCCCCCCAAGCTGTTCGACTCCTTAACTCGCAACTATTCATCATATACCAGTGTACGACGAGCGAGAGGGTTGAAATATTCACGAGGCCTCTTACTTGACGCGCAGTGTGCCAGTATCTCGATGTATCATTTATAAGATTTACGGCAATTTAGTCTGTTTATGTATCGCCGTTTAATTTGCCTCAGAGTAAAGTGAGCATTGAAGTTGAGTGAGCAATGTTGTCAATTTTTGAATGGAGAGACGCCCAAGGTCGTTTCGTTTGAATGATAATAAGGGACCGAATTTTAAACGTTTATCGAATTTTTCTCGACTTAAAGTATTACATGAGAGAAGATGGGCAATCTGGCAGAATTGGATGTGCATTTTTTTAGAGGAAAGCTCAAATAAACGAGGGACTTGTTTTGTTCTTTTGTTTTGTTTTGTTTTTTTTTTTTCAGTAAATCACGGCATTAGGAGTTCTTTTCTAGAATGGAGATAAAAAAATTGATTTTTCGTCTCTTTTGTCGAGTTTTTGAACGGTATTTTAGGAGTCTACACCCCCCCCCCCCCCACAATTTTAACATGTTCTAGATCATAAAGGAATTTTGAAGACTGATCGAGACCATCGTTGAGGAGATTTTCCATCGAAACAGTGTCAAGGAAATAGCGATGCTAAAAACAGGCCGTAATCACCCTGGTAAAAAAAAACCTCAGGACCTCAGAGATGTCTGAGGGTAATTGGAACAAGAGGTCCTGAGGGCACCCACAGGATTTCTGAGGGCACCCTCAGGAATTTCTGTGGGCACCCACAGAAATTTTTGAGGGCACCCTCAGGAATCTCTGAGGGCACCCTCAGGAATTTCTGAGGGCACCCACAGAAATCTTGAGGTCGCCCTCAAGATTTCTGAGGGTGCCCTCAGGACCTCATGTTCCAATTACCCTCAGACTTCTGAGGTCCTGAGGTCCTGAGGTAAGGCCATCAAGTATTTCTGTGTAACTAAAAAACTAAATTTAGGAAAGCCTAGTCGAGTTATCTTTAGAAATTCTTGTTCCTATCACGTAGGCTGTGTACTTTTCACCTTTTGTCTAGCCGGAGAAGTTAGAGTCCGCACAGAAACTTTGCCCGTGGTGGGGTTCGAACCCACGACCTCCCGATTGATGGTCCAGCACTTTACCACTAGGCTACACTGCCCGCGATGTCTGAGGGGCGAGAATTTCTCAATATAATAATGTTGCGGGTGCCCTCAGGATTCTCTGAGGGCGCCCTCAGAAACTTTTGAGGGCGCCCTCAGAAACTTTTGAGGGCATTCCCTCAAGATTTCTGAGGATGCCCTTGGAGCCCTTATTTTCAAATTACGCTCAGACTTTTTTGAGGGCCTAGATATTTTCTTTGCAGCTAAGGTTTTTATAATGGGACTTAGAAAAATTCCGTTTGTTATTGATAATTTAATTTGTTTTAACCTTCTAATGAGTAAGGGCCCTGACTTTAGTACATAAATTACTTGTTCAGTGCAATAACATTAACCTCGAAAATTATTTTATAGATTTTTAACAACTATAGGTTTTAATTGATTTAAAAAGAAAATAATAATAATATGTATATCTAATAATATGAGAATTTCTCGCTCAATGCATTGGTTTAATCAGGAATTTGTTTGATCTTGGACCTTTAACCCTCTTGGTGCCAAAATGGATCCAGCCGATGAAAAAATTATTTTTTGGTTTTTTTTTTCTGACCTATAGACTATAGGCCCAAAAGAACATGCTCAAGCAAAAACATTGAAAAAAACCCATAGATTTTTTTTTTTTATTATTATTATTATTATTATTAATTTCTTAACCAGTGGTGGCTTTGTGCCATGTGTGGCAAAAATGTTTTACCTCCATTTGAATACATGGTAAGCAATCGATTGTTTTTCATGGAATCATATGATTTGGGATAAAAACATGGTGCCGAAATGCACGAGTTACTATATTGAAAATAACCTCTAAAACATTTAAGATTCGAAAGTCTAAGTGCGAGTTTGTTGTCCTGTAAAAATGTTATTCCGGTCAGGGGCGCCATTTCAGATTTTCCTTGGGGGGGGGGGGGAGGCCCTCCAAAAATTTGGATGACTTTTTTTTTTTTTTTTGCCGTGCATCTTCAAAAAAAATCTTTGACTTGATTTTTCGGCCACGTTGAAAATCCTTGGGGGGGGGGTCGCCCCCTGCCATCTCTCAAATGGCGCCACTGGTTCCGGTCGTCTTCAAAATGATTGAAGCTCACCCTCGAAGATTTCAGATCAGAATTTCTAAAGTTGTAAGGGCCCCTCAAAAGATTCGGCATGCTCTGTGGGCGCCCTCAAGCGTTCTGCGGTCACCCTCAAGGCGCTCTGTGGTCGCCCTCAAGCGCTCTGTGGTCGCCCACAAGCGCTCTGTGGTCGCCCTCAAGCGCTCTGTGGTCGCCCTCAAGCGCTCTGAGGTCGCCCTCAAGCGCTCTGTGGGTGCCCTCAAAGATTCTGTGGGCGCCCTCAAAGATTCTGTGGGTGCCCTCAGAAAACCTCAGAAGCCCTCAGAAATCCTGAGGGTGCCCTCAGGATTTTCTGAGGTTCTCTGAGGTTTTTTTTTACCAGGGCAGGCTTTTTTGTGGAGCCGTTCGTTTTTTCAACATTTTCATCTCACCCGCATAAGTGTAGACTGTACTCGTAAAATCACACAATCAAACCAATTTTGAAGAAAATCGATGCAAATACCTCCAAAATATCGCGGTACTATGTATCGCGATTACTCTGAGACTGAGATTCATATGTATCGATCGGATGATGAGAAAAACCAAACTTACCAACGCTCTAGATTCTTTCACGCTTGTTACACATTTGAGTCCAATTTCCAGTATTTGCCAAAATTTGTGTGACTTATAGCCTAGATAAGATTTTGAAAAAAAGAACCCCCCCCCCCCCCCCCAATTGACCGGAAACAATTGCTGACTCCATTTATAAAAAGTACGCTCTTTAAATTACTTTAGACTTCCCATTTTCAAGTAAATCGACGCAGCTACCTCAAACATATACAATGAGAAATCCAGCTCATTATGACTGAAATGCACAAGAACACCTTGATCAGTGATATATTTTCTATTTATAGAATCATCAGTGAATATCAAAAATCCGTCAAATTCCAAAGTCAACGGTGGATGTTTCCATCGCATCGGTGGCGGAAAAAATTACAGATCAGAGTATTTTCGTGGGTCATAGTCACACTGCTGAACTGAGCTGTGTGATCTTTTTGTTGACCTATGTGAAATCATCGATGTATATGAGGTCTGTCCCAAAAGTTCCAGGACTTTTGTTGTATCTCGTAAACTAATCGTCAGAATGACGCGTTCTTGGGCTTATCTGATAGCTGATAAGCTGCAAAATCACGCTACATTGACTGATTTTGATTATCTCAATCATTTCTCATTGTATGATCGAGAGAATTAAGACCGTCTCAGGTGCGGTCTGCGATTTGTATCATGGAGTCATTTTTAGAGCAAAGATGTAATATTAAGTTTTGTTTTAAGCTCGGCATGACTTTTACCGAAACTTTTAAATCTTTACAAAAAGTTTATAGTGAATGTTGCATGAGTCGGAGTAGATGCAATGAGTGGTTTTTGCGATTTAAAAACGGTCGTGAGTCCATTTAAGATGACGAGCGTGCAGGTTGACCGTTGTCAGAAACGCGATTCGTGTCCTTCCGCATCCCCCTTACTCCCCGGACCTCGCTCCAGCGGACTTTTTATTATTCCCTAAGATAAAATACGCATTAAAAGGTCAGAGATTCGAAAAATCGCAGACATTAAAGAAAATTCTCTAGCGGAACTTCGCAAAATCAAAGCGGAAGAGTTCCAACACTGTTTCGAGCAATGGAAACCGATGGAACAAGTGCGTTGTGAAACAAGGAGAATATTTCGAAGGAGGTACATAATTTTTTTGATAAGCTTGTGAAATAACTTGTAAATCATTATTTTTGCCCAGTAAATATGATATGTCATATTATTTTGTTTATGAGCAATTGTATTTTCCTTACTTATTTCATAAGAAAAGAAAAAAGAAAAATCCAAAACCACAAATAAAAAATCGCAAACCACTTTTGACTTTGCCCTCTTTGAGGTCATGTAAAATCTATGCCGTTCAAAAAAACGACATTCTGTGAAAACAGGGTGATTTAGCAGCTTATTAGCTATCAGATAAGCTCAAGAACGCGTCATTCTGACGATTAGTTTACGAGATACAACAAAAGTCCTGGAACTTTTGGGACAGATCTCGTATGAAGAACGTTCCACTGAAGATCCGCAAAACGGAAGCCCTGCCGACCCTGCCGTGCAAACGGCAACATTAATGGAATAGTAGAGTAAAAAGTATGAAAACAGGGGTGGGGGGGAGGAGGAGAAGACTTCTCGTCAAAATATATAAAGTCCCGTACCCTCAGGAGTGATCTTGTATATAGGACTCGATTTTGATGAGCACGCGAAACTTGAGAGTTAAGAATTCGAATTATTAAGTAACCAACGCGTGATTAAAACAAGGAGACGAGGTATGCTAAGGAGGTTCGAACGCTGGGAAATAAATATACATGATTGTTATTCTAGGAGGTACTGTTTATGTATATGAAGTGTTTACGTATAAAGTGTTCACGTGTAATTTTAATTTCATTCCTGAGCTGAGAGCTTTAGCATGAAACCACATCGCGGTCCGATTAATTTCCAAAGCTTTTTGAAACTTGATACATCCCAAGCGAGGTAATTAAATGTGTTATACTGGATTTTTTTTTTTTTTTTTTTTTTTTTTTTTTTTTTTTTTTTTATCTCCCCCCCCTGGTTTTTTTTCTTGCTAATTGAGCTAAAGAGTTGCGGTTTGGACCATTCTTCATCCGTTTCAATGAATTTTCTTTTTTTTGGTTTCAAAACCCCCCAGCCCCCCTACGGGAGCCTCCATGCCCCAGGGGGGCTATCTCAAAAATTTAAAAGAGCAACCCCTATCTTGTGATACATCGTTTGAAAGGACATAAAATTCTAAGACTTTTGGTACAAACCGGAAGTTGATATCGTTTTTCGTTTTCGATATATCGAATTTCAAAGTTCGATTTAGACCCATTTTTAGAAAATCATTACTCCACTTTGGAAAGTCGGAATAAAAAAAAACGATGGGTCCAAAATACTCTAAAAAGCAATACTTTTCAGATAACGAAATGGTTCTGACATAAAATTAGTCCAAAATTGATTTTTGAGACCCCATTTTTTTTTTTAAATTTTGCCCCTAAAAGGGGCTTTCTCAAAAATTTTCTTGGGGGACCCTTATTCAATGATACGTCGATCGAAATAACATGAAAAACTCATCATTTGGGCGCAATCCATATATCAATATCGTTTTTCGTATTCGAGATATCGACTATTAAAATCACCTTTTGATTCCAAAAAAAAAAAAAAAAATTCATTGAAAATAATGAAGAATGGTCCAAACCAACTCTTTATCTCAAATAGCAAGAAAAAAACCACGAGGGGAAATAAAAAAAAAAAAGAACACCCTGTATAACACATGGGATTTGAGTTTTTTTGAGATTTGATTAAACCATTCAAAAGAGGACAATTTTCTAAGAACTTCGATGGGTCTCACAATTTTTTGAAAAATGCCCATTTAAATTCCATTGAATCCCATACTACATAAAATGGTGCATATGTGCACCAATTCCCGTGAAAGGGATAACTAAAAGTATACTCTGGACCTTTTCAAATTGCTCTGTTACCGAGTTTTCATTTAAAACAAAGGCGTAGCGTGGTCCAAAGAGGTGGGTGTTCACTTTTGGTAGAATTTTATTCTCCCACGTCAAGCTCTCAGAAAGCCCCCCCACCCAAGTACCCCCTAAGGGTCTGTCGGGGGCTTTTGAAAATATCAAAAATGAAACATCCGGGGTCAATTTCCCATCTGAACTTTTGGTTTCAAATCATTTGGTTCAGTAGTTTTCGAGAAGTTGCCCTATCCGAGTGGTCTGGTACACACTGTACAATATTTCCTACAAGGGACCCTAATAAAATTTAAAATTTTAAGTATAATTTTATACTTGTGATTGTGGAACTAATCTGCAACGGCTCTCCCACCCTACCCGCACTGGACCCTCGCCTGCCAGGTGTGATGAGTATGAAGAGTGGCCGAACCGAAACCTTGAAGGCGAAACTTTGCTGGTAAAAATCTCGTGACAATCTTTAATTCGACGATAGTGCATAAGGGTCACGTGAGAGTGAGAAAGGTGGTTTTGTAACGCTAAACGATCCTTTCCTCTCGATGTCGTCATCAATAAAACCGTCTGCTACAGTAGTGAAAGTTCGCAGTAGACCCATTCCACAATATTACAAGTTTCGCGTAGCGGCATCATTGGGCTGCCCGGTGTAACTCCTTCCACCTTGTCCCCTCGCGACGCGACAGTTCAAATATAAAGAGTCTCGAAATTCACGCTCGCACCCATAAAAAGTATCAGCTCAACAACTGGAGGGTGAATTGGGGGGGGGACTCGGATCGGACTCTACAACAAAACTATAAGATGAATAGACCAAAGACGGGAAGGTTCCACGAGGAGGCGCAATCCATCAGATTGTGCAAACGGACGAATAAAAGGTAGGATGCAGGAGCAGGAAAAATGCCAAAGATGGATAGGAGGGAGGGTGGGGGTTGGGTTACGGGGAGAATCGTGGGATAAGTCGTAAGGATCAAAACCTCGACGAATGCATCGCGCGACTTGAATAAAACATAGAAGGGAGGGGGTGAAAAGAAATTGGAGGGTGGGTGATGTCTGGAGGGATGGAGAGGGGGATTTAGTGGTCGGAGGGAGAATGGGGGGCAGGAGGGCCGGGGGGGTTGGGTGAATGAGCGAAAATCAAAATGCCAAAGCGACACGAAATGCGACCGAGAGACAGCGACTGTTGAGTTGGACAGAGACATATAGAAAGAGAGCGAGAGAGAGAGAGAGAGAGAGAGAGAGAGAGAGAGAGAGAGAGAGAGAGAGAGAGAGAGAGAGAGAGAGAGAGAGAGAGAATAAGAGAGAAAGACGTTACAAACGTGCGAAAGAGTTGCACGAAGAACCTCTTTGACAGATACGGAGAACGCAGAAGGCTTCGGGGGGTTGCCATGCCATGCCCGTCCCGTTTTACGTGAATGGATTTACGCAAATTTGAAGGCGTCAAAGGCTTAAATGATATTCTGAGACGAATCTGTCAGCGAAAAGCTTTGCAACAGGAGTTCATTTATATCTTACCCAAATTTGGTCGGAGCTCATTGGAACAACAGCCAACGGTCATCTACTGCTCATCAATGGACAAAGGTTAAGTTATCTTTATGGTATGAATTGACATTTTTAATGCGTTGGAACTCCCCCTTGTTTTATTTTCTGAAACTTTTCAACTAAGAATGCAGAGTCACAAATAAGAAGAAAATTATTTATTTTTAAGACATTCTGCAATAAAAGTGACTGATGAATTTATGAGTACGTATATACAATTCAAATTTTAGTGATGATCAGAAACGAATGCATGAAGTATCTAAGTTAGTAGAGTCCACATGCCCGGTTTCAGTATATAATTTCAAAATTTTACAACGTACTTCAGAAACGTTACCATAACACTCCAAACATTACATGGAAAATTTCAAACCCGCGACAGTCAATTTGTATATGACTTCATGCGTGGCAGCGTGGCAGCGTGGCACATCGCGTAAAAATAAAATCAATTGAATGTGTTGATTTCTTTGTTATCCTTTCCGAAGGTAAGGAGCAATAATTTTCTCGGAATTTGACTTTAAATGAGGCAAAACCCCATGTTAAATCTCCATAAGAGCGATCTCACAGGGCCCTGGCTTTTGCCAACCAATCAGAGGCTGACTTTTCGATATCGCCAACCTAACCTAACCTGCCACGCTCCCCTACCGTTTTGTTGGGACTCTTGTTTACTCTTCGGATTTTTGCCTCATTTTTTCGATCTTAGACCACAGTGCGATGTGTATACAGTATACTCATCCTATACAGTAGCGAAACTCGATAGGACGTACCGCTTTGGCGAATATCGTTTTTCAATGTAATCAAATGGGAAAATTGAGTTGTTATCCTCCGACTACTTGGGGGCGCCTCCGTTGCGTCTTTCATGCAAATCAAATGGAGTGTTAGTTCTGTGCACCGACCACCAGGGGGCATTTGCCGTTTTTCTAACATTTGAGTTTCGCTACCGTGTAAGATAAGAATACTGTGGACGTGTACTCTCATTTTCCGGAACTTGCGAACAAAGTTCTCACCGGTCGGTAACCCTTTAGGCTTTCCACCCACGGTGTGCGAATATCCGGCTTTTTCGGACCTCCTTTACACGATAAATAAATACAGAGAAAACGGCTGCTGAATGTGGAACCGGGGAGCTTTGCATTCAAGTTGGACATACAGGCAGAAATAGACGCAGCCTTGTAGGAGAGCAACAGGCACACCCGTCCCATTAATTAGGTTAGCCCCCTTCTATATTAATTTAAATATAATTTTGAATTTATAAAAACCAGAATTACAAAGAGCATTATAGGTGAATTATCTATAGGTAACCCCGATTTATAAGTTTTAAAACGAATTACTGATATAAACCAGTAATTAATGATTCACAAAGGTCTATAATTACTGATACACTGGACTCAGAGATTACTACAAAAGACTAAAATCAGTAATTGGTTATGCACCAAAATTTCTTGGAATATTTCTAATTTGCAGCAGCGTATGATATGTAGGTAAATAAATCACCAGGGAATATGGGATGCAATAAAAAAGGTTTAGAATTTCGTAACCTATTTTGTTGCATCTTCATGTATTATTCCTTGGTGATTTATTTACATTTGATACGCTCACTGCTTCGATCAAATAATTTTGGAATTTCAAAACTTTTCAAATGGGGTTCTTGCGAGCTTTTGCTACAGGGGATTGAAGTGTTGATTCTGTCATATAAACCTGTAAAAATGACGACGAGTACACTAAAAAATCACGTGATTCACTCCTAAAATCGGGCTTAATGGCGGAGAGACGCATGGAGATTTCTGTGGGAGATTCCTATCATGGGAGATTGATACATATCTCTGTGTTTCTATTGAGAAAGTGACACACTAGACAGGAATTTCCCATGATATACCTGCGTTGAACCGCCATTACGAACTTGCCGTTATAACAGTAATGTGAGTTTACTACTGATTTTCAGACTTTTTTAGTGTGATTTTCGTGATTTTCGCGATTTTCGCGATTTTCGCTGGTTACATCAGATTGTACTATTTATTTGTTTGCTCACAGCAAAAGTTTGCAAGAGCCTCATTCTGAAAGGTATTAGAGTGATCAACCAAAACAGCTTCTCCACCAACTTTTTGATTTCGATCTGCCATACTTCTTTGATTTACGAGAACCATATTTACGCACACGCTTGCCATTCCTCCATACTTCCTTCGAGGCCTGATCATAATAGCCGCTCTGGTGAGGCTGAAGCTTCTCAGGAGAAGAAGGTCCAAAACAACCGCCGTGATCGAACGAACTGGCATGCCCGTCAAAATGGCCATGATGAAACCCTCGGGGAAAGAGCTCAGGAAACCTGCCTTTGTTCACCGTGTCTACTCCTTTCCATTCGATTTGCCACTTCAACTTGTATTTAATACGTAAATCAAGATTTTTACAGGAAGGTTTCAGCGCCACGAATACTTTAGACTTACGAATATCAAGTCGACATCTAAACGCAGAAATGTTTGCCTTGCTCCCTTTCTGAACACATTTACATTGGTAACCAAATGCATGACCTGCATTAAAAAAAAATATTGTCGTTAGTAAAAGTAACGTGAATGATTAAAATAAGTACTGAGGTTAATTGTTTTATGCATGAAACTAGATGGAGCACGATGGAACAGGATACTCTTGGTTGATTGTTGTTCCTGCTTTAGAGTCCATTGATAGAAACTCTTTATAGGGTGTACCGGCACGACGCACATTGGGTCGATTCAATGTGAGGAGTCGGACATTAAAAAAATTACTAAAAATGCAAATTTAAATTTTTTATCGTCAAGAAACAAACTGTAAATGGTATGATTCTTGTAGGAAATTTTACAATAAAACCAATGAAATTACTTTCAAACTTTGACATCGCATATTAACGGAGATGTATACATTTGAAGTTGCGATGCTATGTCCAGCCTCTCCCATAGACTTGCTCCACCGTGCGCCGACGCGACGCTTCATGCATGAGAAAAGATCGAGTCGACCGCGAGATCGAATTTGAAAGTTAAGTTCGACAGACAGACGGATTTGCTGGCATTCCGGTGCTTATAGAGTCCCTGTATAATAGAGAGCATACAGGATGTTGATTAAAATATAAATTCAATTCTACTTTTTTTGGTACGGTTGCAAATTTTGTAAATCGCTGAAACAAGGAGTTCCATCATTTTGAGGAGGACACCTTTCTAGGGGGCTCCCGATTTTGGAGCGCCACCCCCTTATTACAACATTCAAATAAGGACCCCCATTTTTTATTTGATAGTCGGATAGAGGCTAGAATTCGAAGACTTTTGACACAAACCGGGAGTCGATATAGTTTTACCTTTTCAATGTATTCGAAGGTTCGAAGTTCAAAATGGAGCCATTTTCAAAAATTCGTGCATGACTCCTCTTGAAATGGCCGAAATTGAAAAAAAAAAACAAAAAAACAAAAAAACAAAAAAACACTTGAGTCTAAAATATACTGTACAGAGCAAGTGATTTTCAGAAGAAAATATAATTTTCCTTAACGAATTACTTGAAGGCGTTTTTGAGCTCTTAAACTTTTTTTAGTAGGCTGAAAGTAAAAGAACGAATTCGAAATTCAAAAAACGCTAAAACACACAGCGCCGGATTTACACATTTGCCGCCCATGGGCCATTTGACTATTTGCCGCCCCCATCCAAGCCCACGCCCGAAAGAAGGTCGAGGTCGCCCCCGCAGCTACAGGGGGTGCAAAATTTTCCAAAACGCCGCGCCGGGGGTTTCAAGCGATTCGGGACTATTTCCTCACAGGATTTTCGAAAAATTTCCTCACAAAAATTTGGGAAGTGATAACTTTTTTTTTGTTTTCTTATTTTAACATTTAAACACTGTGGTTACGCAAATTTACCGATATTTTTGAAAATTTGAGACATTTCCTGGAAAAAACAACTTGTAGGTAGCCATAAAAAAAAAAAAAAAAAAAAAAAAAAAAAAAAAATTGACAAATTTCCTCACTTTTACGGGATCCACGTATTGCTCGATCGAGCAATTTTGTAACCCTGCCCAGCTGGGGAGGGTCTGGAGGTCCACCACCAAAAGATATTTGTGTGATTTTTACCTCTTAAAGGTGCAAAATTTCGTGATTTTTAGAGAAATTTCCCTATATTTTCACGCGATCCACGGATTGCTCAATCGGGAAATTTTGCAACCCTGCCCAGCTAAGAGGGGGTCTGAGGGTTGATTCTGCCCATTTTGCGAGACGAGACGAGATGACTCCGAGCAATACCATCTAAACATACCGTAGCCCGGGGGTTTGAGGTTATGTGATTAGGTGGCCAACTTTTACACAGGATCGTATGGGGAAAAGAGGAATTTTTGCGTTTTTTTTCTAATTTTTACTAATTTTTCGGCTGTAAAAACCATTTACACTTGGTCAGGGCACTTCCTTGGATGTTATAGAACGTTTCTGTGAAAAACCACTTTTTCCGCAAAATTACACACCAAAATATGTAACACCAAAGGGGGGACCCTTGCTTACTTTGGGTCGATGCGAAAGGGGGGACCCTTTGGTGTTTCGCGAAATTTTGTGAAAAAAGTGTTTTTTCGCGAAAACGCTCTGGAACATCCAGGGAAGTGCCCTGACCAAGTAAATCTGGTTATTACAGCCGAAACATTAGTAAAAACTAGAAAAAAAACCGCTAAAATTCATCTTTCCCCCACAAGAGCCTGTGTAAAAGTTGGCAACCTAATCACATAACCTCAAACCCCTGAGCTACGGTATGTTTAGATGGTATTGCTCCGAGTCGTCTCGCCCTATCTCTTTGCATGAGATAGAGTTGTTTATCTCGTCTATCACGCGTAGTCTCGTACGATATAGACAGGGAGAATCAGCCTACTGGAAATTTTTGTGCTTTTCACCTTCTTATGGTGCAAAATTACGTGATTTTTAGAGAGATTTCCCAATATTTTTTACCCAAAATGACTTGGATTTTAGTGGTGATAACAATGCAGTTGTTTTCGGCAAGAAAATCAGCAACAAGCCTGAATTCAGATGAAACGCAAGGCTACGAAATGATGCGCCGGCCGCTGGCACCGTCACAGTGCAATTTAAAATTCTGAGTCTTTGCATATTCTTTACTCGTCTACTATCGTGTCCACTTGCGACAGCACCCATTAAAAAAGAAAACAAAAAACAAAAAAACAAAAAAAAAAAATTGCCGTGAAAAATTTGCCGCCCCTAGAAATCTGCCGCCCTGGGCCACGGCCCATGTTGCCCGTGCCTAAATCCGACGCTGAAAACACAGGTTCAATTATAATTACAGAGATGCACCTTAATGGGGGTCACTAATTTTTACAACCCTCAAGAGGAGGGGGGGGGGGTCATGACTTCCCAAATCAAAAAATTTATCTGGATAGCATCACGCAACCCTGCTTTGTGATGTAAATCAGTAAAAAGGGCATCACCAGCCGGACATTCTGGAGCACACCGGAAGTCAATATCGTTTTTTGCTTAAGAGATAGGTACCAAAGGTCAAAGTTGGATTTCGACCACATTTCAAAAATTGTAAATTCTCTTTTTGTAGAGCTTTAACCTTCGATGTCTCAAAAACGAGAATGATATTGACTCTGAAATAAAAAGCTCAAAGCAAGAAAAGTTAAATATTAAAGTTACGAACTTAGTACGAGTAACAATTCTAAAGAAGATGATCAGTTAACTTACGTTTCTCACATTTACCATCCTCGAAATTGGCGCATGTACTGAGAGACTTTACGTTTGAGCTATCTCCATAACATTCATTAATTTCCTTTACTGCGTCAGAAAGGAGTAAGCAATGGTCCTTGCAAGCCTGGTGCGCGTCACCCGCACTATTTTCGACCTCCTTCGAATGGCACTAAAAATTGAACATAAATCACGAAGCAGGAGGGTTAAAAATGCTGAATCGCGTTTCAATATAATCTTTATAATATGTCGTAAGAAGTCAATTTTTGTTCGACCTATATGAGTTTGAAATACAAATACATAAGTCAAAGCTAAAGCGATTTAGAAATCTTTATTTATAGAGCTTTAAAAATTTAAAAAAAAAAACATTTGAAATGAAAGTCAATTCAATAAGGTATCATCTTCGTTTCTTGTGTAAGAATTTTCTTTCGTGAATTGTTCTATACACTTCAATAATAACTTAGAATTAAAATCACAAAGTAATATCGCAAGTGTCAATCCGTACAGTGTTTTTCATACGAATTTAAGTTAGCAACTCTGCTGTATTTTTTAATTATAATTAATAGGTACATCTTGGATTGAAGAATAAATAGGTGAGGAAGTGTTTATAACTGGTTACAACTGGTTACACGGAGAAAAAAGACTGGTGTAATTTACCATCATGATAGCTGATTTTGACCTTAGCAAAAAAGTAATAATTCTGGTGAAATTTACCATCATTTTTTGCTATGGTCAAAATCAGCTATCATGATGGTAAATTAAACTAGTATTTTTTCTGCGTGTACGTGGGCGATCTAGTTGCGACGTATCAAGCCCATTTCATTCAACTTATTCGATCTGATTAAAATCAGGATGAAGATACGATCCTCCGTGATGAACCCCATGAATTAGAAAAGTCCAAGGCTCGTGTTTTGTATGGAATGGATGGTTTTCTCGACTGATGGATGTTGAGGACTTAGATATTGCGTTTCAAAGCTAATTTCTCAACAGTCATCAGTCGGCGAGGACCATAGGCGGATATCCAGCAATCTGGCATACGTGCATTCTTCCCCATTTGAATGTATGAGAAACAATCGACTCTTGAAGGGGCTATAGTCCTGTGACTAACTGTGACTAAATCACTTTCACACAATTTTTTTTTTCTCATGCATTTAACACCATTAATTCTATAACTCATTAAAAACTGCAGGCGTAAAAAATATCCAATTTTAGGCGCACTTGATAAAGAGAAAAAGGTAATTTTAAATACATTCCGGACAAAACCCGGCAAAACCAAAAAAAGGAGGTTGAAAAAGATCTACTAGGGGGATAGTTTCTGCAATTGAAACTCGCACAATGTCGTCCATTTTTATCCAGCAACATTTTGAAGTCAAGTCTTTTTTATAGAATAAGCTTCAATAGGTAACTCGGCAAAAAAATGCGATATCAACCTCAGATTTTGTGCCAAAATTCTTCATTTTTTACGCCTTTTCCAACCATAAACCGCGTAATAGGAGTTACGAGTTTAAATTGAAAAATTAACCAATATCGATTTTCAAATATTCAAGAACACGCAAATATTTTTGGCCAGGTTTTTGGGGGTGAATACTCCTACGTGCGTCTGTTCTATAAAAAATTTGGGCCCAGGGTTGATGTACTTACAAGCTCATTAGGAGACGGACCATCAGAGTTACTGAACTTCGACACACGTTGTGGGGTCGTTCCGGCAGCGTACGTTTCGAAGGATAAAACGTTTTCACGGGTATTTTCAGCAGATTCCATTCCAATTACGAAAAAATAAGTAGCAAAAAAAATAAGCGTGAAATCAAATCGTAAACAAAAAAACATTGCAGAAAAGAAAATATCACACTGTAAATGAAGCCACACCAAGGGCGATACCAAAGTTAAAAAATCTTACATCATAAAGAAACGACTAGCTTAAAAATAAAATAAATATTATGAAAGCGACGATGGTGATCTCGCAGTGAAGTAACTGTCACTGCTGCAACCTGCTTATATGTATAAAGGCCCGCGCGGTGGCGGCGACGAGAGACTTCATTTAAATTTCATTTATTGCGTCTGATATTATGACGTTCATTTACTTTGTACTAACCGGTGTATAAATGCGTATTCCCTAAAAAATAAATTTAAAATAATAAATCCAGAAATTCAGGTGAAGAGTAAATTTAGTATAGACGTCACGGACAAATGTGAGAGGAACGAGAAATGGCAGCCCTGGGTTTCAGTAAAAAAAAAAAAAAAAAAAAAAAAAAGATATTGATTTGCAACAATTTTGTGTTGGAATACGATTTTTTTTAGAAACTTGAAATAGCTAATGTATAGTATAAGGAAAAAAGTGAAATGGTTTGGTAACAGACCTAGCGGTGGATTGGTCTACGCCAATGTTGCCACTTTTTCAAGATACAATTATTCGATTTTTCCCATTTGATTTAATGTAAAATTCGAGCAAAAGAAATGACAAAGACACGTGAATAAGATAAATATAAAAGTAAAATAACTCACCTAGTGCACTTACAATAATTGATAATTTCATCAGACACTTTTCGGGAGACGCATTCCTCCCATCTCTATAGTGATTTGCGACTGATTAGTGATCATGATCTGGTTCATCTTCTTCCAAAATTTCGAGACTTTAGTGTTGCCGCCTTTGTCAAATATTTCGTCAATATATAAATTTAAATAAAATATTCGATGCTCCCGATACGTCCGTGTTTGAAATACATTGCCTCTTTCTGTAAATTTATATATTCTCCCATACATGTAGCTGCCTGCAATATCTTTTACAAATCTTGTAAGTTTAGGAGTAAAATCAATCAATGTCGTAAAATCAATCATGGTTCAAGGGTATATTTTGACAAATGTTGGACCTTGAAACCCCTTCCTACCGATGACTTTCAGACCCTAGACCTCCCCTTTGAAAAATTTCTGGCTGGACCATTGATTCGTCCATTGTTTTCCATGTAGGTCATCATTTCAGAACGGAGGAATTATTCACGGAGAAAAAAACTTCGGTTCATATGGAACACCGAGGGTGTTTGGTTCCAGTAACCGAAGTTTTCAGTTGTGAGTACCGATTTTCAGTTAGGAGTACCGAAGTGATTTAGTAGGAACGAAATGTGAGTCATAGTATTAGTCACACTTACCGAAACCTTCGGTACTCCTAACTGAAGTTTGGTACTCACAACCGAAAACTTTGGTTACTGTAACCGAACACCTCGGTGTTCCATATGAGCCGAAGTTCAGTTCTCATAACTGAATTTTTTTTCTCCGTGTTGAGCCTGCATGATGAGAAAGAGACTGAAGTCAACATTTGAAGCTGCAGAGTGAATTCTCGCCGTCAGAATACTATCAGAAATGACTTTTCAACGAAGGGTTTAGCAAAGTGTTTAATAATCCTCTTTTTATCACAGAACAATGAATCTCAGTAGTTCGCGGAAATTGTCCTCCCGTCCACCGATGACTTCAATGATTGGTAGTAAAAACAACACAGTTTATTGTCTAAATTGATTTTGACGTTTGTTCTTGAAGAGAAATATAAGGAGTTTGAATTAAATAACGAACTACAGCAAACAATTTTAGAGTATCTACCTAAGTTTGTTTTTTTTTTTTTTGTTTTTTGTTTTTGTTTTTTTATTTTAAAAACGATTCAAGTGCCCAGATTAGGACCCAGGGTGCAATTTGGGAGCGTTGATTTGTGCCCTGTTCTTTTAAACCAATGAAAAATATCGATCTATTGAGTGTTGAGTGAACACTTCCGCATTCGACCTTTTACATGGCGTTTAAAAGGACAAGGCACAAATCAACGCTGCCAAATTGCGCGCTGCTTCAATATTTGGACCACAGGCAAAAATAACGAATTAAATAATTCCTCTTTGAAAATCGTTTCAAATTAAAATTATTATTGATAAATTTCATAATTTCTACTTAGATCGATGAAAAGTGCTTTTGATAAAATCTTAACCACGCATAGTCTCTTTAAAATAAATCTTAGCTTAAAGGCGTTTTAAAACAATCAAACCCTCGTACGTCGCACCCTATTATAATATCGAGTTTCACTGTCTGTAACTGTGACACGGGACCGATGTTCTTAAATCCATCCTATAACAGTTTGATTCATCCATCGTACCTATCTTCAATATTCGCAATTTTTCTCTGTAGACGGAACTGAGTCACTCCACTCAGACATCCGAGATAATAAAGTGTGCATTCGATCAGGCACTAGTCATTGCGTGCAAATTAATTGATAGAGATGCGCCGTTCGGGTAAAATCAAAATAAAAAATCTCCAACACGACACGATGCACTTAATTCCAATCCCGAGCAAAATGCATAGAAAACAGATAGAAGCGGTTTCTTGCTGTAGCCTGGGTGTTTTTTTTTTTTTTTTTTTTTTTTTTTATATAGAAAATGTTCATTCGCTTACAAGCTTTCATATAGGCATTGTGGTAGCAGTGAGTGCAACAATAAATTGTATGTAAAATATATTAACTATTTTCATTATTTGTGCATAATTTATTTGTCTCTGTATTATAATCTGTCTTGAAGTAAAATACAGGTTTTGATATTTTCTTGAGCTCAAATTATTACTCTAACGATACCAAGTTAACTTGATTTATGCGCTATCGATGTATGGAGTAGTACTTTTATAGCAGCTTTTTGGCATTTTTGCCGAACCCGATGGACTTTAATAACAGTTTTACACCGGTTGTTACGTCATATATCGTTAGATACAACTACATTACTTGCGCGATTGCGCGTTTAAAAGCTTTTATTTAGCTATCGAGTGGATTTCGAAAGTTTTCAGTGTCATCAGATGCGCTGCGTACAGTCTAGCATCAGTTCATTTTGTCCGCATTGAAACCCATGGAAAGGGTCGAGCTGTGAGGGTTTTACAGCGAATTTTCTCAAAATCGATATTTGACATGGGTTTAAATGGAAAAAATGCAGTGTTGCATAGTGTCACCTTTGCTTTATTTTGGCTGGTTTTACGTAGATAGAAGCCACTTAATTCATTAGTCATACGTGTGAAAAGCTTGCAACAGCTCCATTTTTGCAGAGCAAAGATAGTTTTACTTCAGCTTTTTTACGTAGGAGCCACTTAATTAATGCTTCATCCGTGGGGAAAGCTTGCAACAGCCCCATTTTTGCAAAGATACAAACATCAGCATCGTCGCAAAAAAGTTTGTAACTGTTTCATTGCTACAAAAATCCGATTCTGTTGAAGCGATGACTCGCCAAAAAGGCAAAGCATGTAGAACTAAAAATAATGTAATTTCACTCTCAAAATGGAGCTGTTTTCATCAACATTCAAAACATTTCATTTCTGCGAGGTTTTAATAATAATTAGTCGAAACAAACGGAATCATTCGGTAATACTTTTCCAGTCGAAAGGAAGATTAGATCCCTAAGCCCGAATTTTTTATCATTCATCTTTGTCACTGCGAAAGTTTGCGGTTTAAACAGTTTATACAGCTTTTAGTTTCGCCGCAATTTAAGATTGTTTGGGAGGATAAATTAAGGGAGAGGAAAAAAAATACTGTCTACAAAGTTTAATTGCATGAAGCAGCCGGAGAGGTGGAGACTAAACGCTAGAGTGGAATCAGATATTTTCTTAGTGCCGCGAGCGGTCGTGATGCACATTTGCCAAATCGTGAGTAAATGTCGACCTTTTACAGTGGTTTAAAAGGACACATATCAACGCTGCCAAATTGTACGCTACGCCACTGCAAATCAAAGTCAAGGACGCTAAATTGCTGACTCATCATTGGGGAGCTCTTCTGTGCTGTGATGAGTGAAAGCAACGTTGCCATTGTTACCATTGTTACATTACAGTATGGCGCGGCGGCTCGTGAGATTTGACAACAGTGTCCTTCTCTCATTTAACCAATGTAAAACAATCGCTTATCCCGGAGGCTGTCAGCCTCCTCAAGAATCGATTCTTTTACCTAAGTTTAAATGAAAAAATTGCATGGTTGCCAAATTGCACGAGCCGCAACTGTAATACATTGCTCACTAACCCATTAAATTAACATATTAACAATCGTTTAACTTACAATGAAAAGAATACGCTAACTCTGCTATGAATCATGACAAAATTTGAGAAACTTGCGGGGAAAATCGATCAAATTCATAAACATTCAATTTCAATTTTGAGTCACAGACAGAGAAAAATAGTGACCTAAAGAATTTTGTTTCCTGTTAGAATGCGGGTGTTTTTTCATTAGATCTCACGATCAGCTAAGTTTGTTTGTTGGGACCCCGTTATTTAACAGTGGGACCTTTCATTTTAATTTTCGTGATATTTCAGCCAACAAGTGCTTTTGATACTCTTATTAAAATTATTATATAGACGTCGAAAATATTACAAAAATTGCACCAAAGCTACCAAACGAAAAAAAATTGCCTATAAAGACGTTGCTATATTAGCAATTTTAACGGTTGTCGGTGGATAAGTCCAAGAAAAAATGTCCAGTAAAGGAAATGCCCGATATCATTATGTCCAATACAAAAACGTCCCTGAAAAAGTGTCCTGGCATCAAAATGTCCAATTGTCCAATAGTGAAAAAAGGCCTACATGAAGAATAATAGGTAAAAATGTCCAAACCTGCGTTGTCCAGTAACTCAATTGGTCGAAATTTGGACATGCTTTGAGCAGCAAAGAATAATGTCCAACAGGTATTTGCTTAAAATAATTTAAAACAAAAACACAAAAACAAAAAAACAAAAATAAAAAATAAAAAAGAACTATACGAAAAGGCTTAAAAGTTTTCGAACCCATTGATTGGTATCTGACCATTCCGAAGATAAATCGAAAATGTATCAAATCCGCCTTTGTTTGGAACCAGTCACACGTCAATCGCTACATCCATAAGAAGTGACCATTTTTGTAAACAACTCAATTTTATTGGTTGGACATGTTGGGTTTTGGACTTTATTTGTCATTGGACGTATCAGTAATGGACTTTTTGTGTTATTCATATCCACCTTTTACCTTTTTAACAATAACAGATCTTATCAATGTATCATCACGAGTCATTATATTATCAGTCACCGTGGCGGTTCGTGAAATTTGGTAACAACGGTTTTCTTACATTTGATTCTATGTAAAACAAAGTGACTCGACCGTGAAGCAGCACTTCACCAGGATTCGATTATTGTACTATAAATTCAAATGGAGGAAAACCATTGTTGCCAACTTGGACGAGCCGCCACTGATCAGTCATGACAGAATAACAGATTGCAGGCTTAAAATGTTGTGTAATTTCAATATTTCATTGACTTCATGGTCCGTTATTGTTGAACTTGCTATAAGCAAAACAATGCCTTTAAAAGATTTTTCTATTTTATTTTATGGGCAATAAACTTTTTATGGGGCCAATTTTTCCGACATTTTTGAGAGTGAGCAAAATTTTAAGATACATTGTGGTGTAATCACCTCTGATCTCTTTGACCTCTCACCGCTCGCTCCAGGGAAGGCAAACACACCCACCTCTCTCCTTCCTCTTACTACTTGCATTGTAACTTCGATCATATGAGATAACTATTCCTGCTCGGCTGTATCGTTTTTGCCTACATCAAAAAATGAAGGCGCTTTAAACCATCGTATTTTTAACCTCGGGGGATCAATGAACAGCACGCAAACACATTGTTGCATTTACTGTTTATTTTCGTCGATGCACCTCGTCTGCGTTTTGTCGGAAAAACAGGTGCAATATTAGAGGACAGAAAATTTTCTTAATTGATTAGAATATCGGAAAAAACTGTCGATTAAGACAATCGATTAGAATGCCGGGCAAAATTGTCGACGAATGATCAGCCAGTTAGAAGAATAATTATTTAAATAAAGCTTGCGGTGAACTGTAAGAAAAAATAAAGAGTTTATTGCATCTATAGTATTTCTGAGAATACTTAGTCGCCTTAACTGTGATTTACTTCAAAAGTGGTTGTACTTCGAAATTTAGCAACGTTGCACATTGTCCACTTAAGCTTTTGTAAAAGGTCGAACTCGCAGATGTTCAGATCGCACTGAATCGTTCGATCTTTTTCATTGGTTTGAATAGACGAAATGGAACTGTATTCCATGTTAAGCTCTTGCACGTTACAACAGTAATACAATTTAATCTAGCACA
Organism: Trialeurodes vaporariorum; assembly: GCA_011764245.1. NCBI lineage: Eukaryota > Metazoa > Arthropoda > Insecta > Hemiptera > Aleyrodidae > Trialeurodes > Trialeurodes vaporariorum. Next base: position 26,140,754 of record VMOF01000369.1, on the reverse strand, counting down.
ATCGTCTTTTGCCATGAATTTTGACTGGTAAAGTAGATAAAACTTAAAACTATCCCATCTTAATATGAACAACGCCAACGCAAAGGCGACCCCAACAATCTGGCAACTGTATTATTCCCATTTGAATGCATAAGAAATAATCGATCAGTAAAAGGGTCATGGCCTCCTCAAGAATCGCTTGTTTCTCATACGTTCAAATGGGATGAATTCATGGTTGCCAAATTGCTGGTTCCGCTCATGCGCCAGTGCGCCACCTTCATTACGACCCTCTTTTTAAAAATACTATAAGGAGTTTAAGATTAAAATTTTGCAGTTTCCTCATTTTCTATTCTGATTAAACTTACATAAAAACAATTTCTTCGCATTTGCAATGTGTAAGTTAACAGTGGACCTATTTTTCTATTAAAATTGTCAAAACTCAGAGACTTTTGCAACAGCCCATCACCAACACAATATAGTAATGTGTCCAACTCCGCGCTAATACAATTCCGTTTTGGAAGGGTTAAATGAAGTTTCTGAATAGATTCTAAGACTTTGCAATGCCCTTATATTTTTTTCATCATAAATTGACATCAAATATAATTCTGCGCATTAGTGTTAACAGATTGCAACAAACCCATAAAAAAAAAAAAAAAAAAAAGAAAAAAAAAGAGGGTCTTGCAACAACCCCATTGATTCAGAGACGTAAAATTTATTGTTTCGTGATATCTGGCAACTTTCCTTTGTCAAACCTCCATAGCAGGGTAGGTATTTTGATCGAGGTGGGGGAGGGGGGGGGTCCGAGGGGAGAAGGACGGTGCGGTGCGGTGCGGGAGGAAAAGCTGACAGCGTAACTTGTTCGATTGTATACACCTATTTTCTGAATAATTTCTGAACAAAGAAGAAAAATAACTTTTAAAGTTTTCTCGTTTTAAGTTCGCCTTTATTTTTCAGGTGTTATTCAATTGAGAGACCCTCCTCCACCCCCTCTCTATTCATCTGATTGATCGTTTCCTCAGCGGATTTACAGTTTTCGACCAAACGCAGTCTACACTTTTGACTTTTGCGACGCCGAATAGTTTTTCATTCCGTTCATCTTAATCAATTTCCTAAGCCAATTTTCTGAGCGGGAAAAAGAGAAAAAGAAAGAAGGAAATGTAGAATTGAAATAGGGCGGCAGTGAGGTATAAAAAATACGAGTACACATCTAATCTTTGACGCAAGTCACTCATTTCAATTCCAGCTATACCCGGTTAGATGTAGGGTTAATCCATTCTAAAGTGAATGTTATAGAGAGAAACTGTTTTCCCATTTTCAGTTTTTTCAAACGGGTGTTGAAAATTTCTTTTAGAGTTTGTGTCCGCACAAAACCTCTCCCTCTCTCCACCTCTTTACTAATTTAAACTCACACGTTAGAAAATGGTAGAAAAGAAGGCACAAATAAGTGAATCTGCGTTGTACCCCTGTCTCTGTCTTTTTCTATGTACCATTTGCATTCAAATTGGAAAAGAGGGAGAAAGACAAATTCCTGGATCCGCTTTGGTGTGTTTAGTCCATGCAAAGGGACGAACCTCCCTGGTGACACAACTTGCTCTATTACTGTATAATCATCATACCCGCGTGAATGTTTAAAATATCATCGGGAAACTAACTGAAGGAAGCTGGGCCAAAAATGTGTAATAATTAAGTTTTACAAAGTGAAATTATAGGTGCAATTCCTTCACTGCGGGTCATTCAACGGTGGTTATAATCACGGAAGAGGCAACAGCGGTGGAGCATTTAGTGTGGATGAACTCACAGAACACTCATTACAAGACGTACATCGTGATTATGAATTAATGGAACTCGGAAGGAATGGAAGGTGAAGGGAAGAAAAAAGGAGCATCGTTGCTAGATCTGACCAAAATGTCACCAGATTTCCCATTCATTATTGTTTCAACGAAGAATTTGTCTTTCTTTTCAGGTAATTCCAGGTGAAACTTATTTTCCATATTTAACCCTTTAAGAACCAGGTTAGTTCCATGGAAGTTCGCACTCTTTTGTGTAGAAAGGGGAGGTAGTTCACTGTTCGTACTCGGGAGAGTTGGAATTGCCTATACGACCAATTGAAGGCGCCCGACGAGACCTTATCTATTGCAGTGTTTTAATCTATAATAATTGCGTTTGTCCAAAATGAAGACTGAATCAATGTGAAATAGACTAGAAGAGAAAAACGAGTATACTCGGGCTTGGCCCATAAGGGGTTAAATCCGATGGTTAGCACCACTAGTCGTTTCTAGAATAAAAAGTCGTGTTTTTGTCATTTTAAATTAAAAACAGAGAAGAAAACGCAAAAACCATGAAAGTTGGCACCTTCATAATTTTTTCATCGATTTTTTTGGTCCCAGAACATACAGCTAATTGCGGTTGTGAATTAAAACCGTAATTTAGGAAATTCATATCATCGTAAGCTCAATAAGTGCGAGTGAGTGGAAGTGATAGTATGTCTATATCTGCCTCACTCGCACTCATTGAGGCTGATGAAATTTTTGTATTTCATGATTTCCGGCTTTATTTTCGAGTGATTCAGCTTGAAACTTCCAGGCTATCATCCTGAGTTATGGTTGCAGGTGCTGACATTCCTTAAATTCATTCTTTTTGCGTAAATTAATTAATGACAGCCAAAACCGATTGAATTTTTGAGCAACGCGACCTGGTGTCCACGGTTGGAACTAATCGATCTCGGAATCATCTTAAACCATAGCCGTTTTACGGATCTTTGGAGGAATTTTTTAGTTCACCGGTCCACCGGTTGACGAAAATAGCCGTATTTTGCTTCGTCATCGCGATGGCAAAGCGAAATACTACCAAAATTACACTGTCCAAAAGGCTGGTTTTTTAAATCATTTTATGTAGTCATTTTTGGAACAATTTGGCAACTATGATAGAAGAACAGGGGAATAATATGGGGGTGAATTTAACCCACAACAACTCCTAACGCCGGGAACTCATTATAACTAGCATTCTTGTTGTAAGTCATTCACTTGCTTTGTGATATAGGAACGCCCTTCATTTATTGTGAATGAAAACACTGAATTACACACGACAGAAGGAGATGGCAATCGTAGATATACAGTTTACCGCGTGCCGAGAATGAGGCGGGAAAACTATCCCGAGCAAAATGTCGAGAGTAAATAATGTTGTTAGCTTTTTGGAGCGTATACACAATTGGATTGAAGAAAATTCAACACTACAACACTCTAAAAAGAACAAGAGATTTATAATGATTATTAGACAAAACTTGCTCTGCAACTATCTTCAACTCAAAAGTTTTAGAAAAGTGATGAGGAATTCGACTTTTGCAATCGGAAATACTCCTGAATACTGAATTTTATCCAAGATGAATCATCTGTCGAGTATATTTCAATATTTACCGTCAAATTAGGTGTCTCGGTCCCTCGGACGCCCTATTTTAGGCCCGTGCATGATTTTAACTTTTGAGTAGCAAACAAAACTCGACAAAAACAAACTTTACTTACAGCACTTTTACTTCAACAAAATATCACCTTAAAATGCAATTTAAATTGTTAGAAAAAATTCCAAAAACATCAACAATTCATCATACCAGTATTAGTAGTTTTAGGGAGAACAAATTTTTTTGATCAAATCTAAGAATAGGTTTTAGAGGAATTTTATGATTTTATTGAGTTTTTCCTTTTAAGGGGGGAAGAAACATGACAAATCGTAATAACTTGAGTAATTGAGAAAACTTCAAAACCAACACATGAGAAAAGAATGGGTGTTCAGATTTTTTTTTTTTCGCCCAAAATTTGTCTCGATGTCAATTTTTTCGTCCAGAGTACCGATGTTTAAAAAATTGGACAAATTGAAACTTTGATAGCCCACTGTGCGATCCTCGATTGCTTTTTATGGCTTAAAAATCTTAGTAAAGAGACAAGTTGTGTTATCTAATCTCACTGAAAAGTTGACATTTATTTTTGGGAGGGGGATTTTTCCGATTTTTATGATGAACGGAAAAATTATGATTTACTCAACCGCCAAAGATCTAGACACTTGAAAAACTACAAAATGAGTGGAATATCAAGTATATATAATGCTCGCAATTTTACGTAAGCTGACTTAATGGAAGTTCAAAGCCGCCATACTGCACTGCGACTGAAGCAGTAGATGCTGAAAAGAGAAGCAAATCCAAGGAAAAATATCTCGAAACTTTCAGAGCTTGACCCACAAGTTGCAAACTATCCGCATTTTTCCGAATAATCCATCTCTAAATTTCAACTCAAGTGCAGTATAAGTTAAAGTATATAAATTAATTTTCTTATTTCTTTTTCGAGTTAAGTTCCTGTTCAAGTCGAGTTCGAGTTCGAGATGGATACAAACAATATTTCACCTGCGCTCTGCCCAACATGGTAGCTGAGAAGCTAAAAATGCAGATCGCAACGCTTACGTAACAAGTAACAAGAGGGGAGGGGAAGGGAGGAAGAGAGAGAGAGAGAGAGAGAGAGAGAGGGGGGGGAGAGAGAGGGAGAGGGAGAGAGAGAGGGAGAGGGAGAGAGAGAAAGAGAAAGAGAGAGAGAAAGAGAGAGAGAGAGAGAGAGAGAGAGAGAGAGAGCGATATTGGGAGAGAGAGCGATATTGGGAGAGAGAGAGAGAGAGAGAGAGAGAGAGAGAGAGAGAGAAGAAAGAACAAAGTTTAAATTAACTTCTTATTAAGTTCCAATTTACGGATTGTTTAAATTTTCAAAGTGGAGCAGTCAAGGAATAAGACCAAGAGATAGGAAAGTTCTGCTAGCGTCTCAAAAACGCTTTGACAAGTTTTTTTAAAGCTATTGAATACTTTATGACAGACGTCCACTGAGGAAAGAACCACAATTATTTTTTTAATTGAAGGACAAAGAAAAATCCCTTTTTCCTGCCCTTTACGCGATCTCTCCGCCCTCGCTAAGTTTTCTTTTCGTTTATCTTATTACTCTTCTACTTTTTTATAGTTCTTCGTTCTTTTCCCGACTTGAATTATCATTACAAGCTGTCTTTTGCGTCGCGCTTGTGACATGAACGCAAAGTTTTAAGCCCTTTTCCCTTGCCGTGTAATCCTTTTGATTCCAATTGTTTCAAGGGTAGCAAGGCAAACATGTTCGAACTGAAATGTCCGTTACACGGAAAAGTTCAAAGCATTATAACATCTGATCCAGATTTGTTCTAGAAAATTTTTCCCCGACAATAAAATATCTAGCATTGAGTGTATAGCCCTGCAAAAGAGTATAGCAAAGACCACATAATTATTGGTCATTTATTTCTGATCGAAAATTGAACCCGTCAATAGTTTAGTTTCGGACCATAAAAGTATAGGTAAAAATTAAAACTCAAAATATTGATTTTCAAAACGTTGCTAATAACTAAAACATATTTGTACGGAACCCTGTTTTTTTATTCTCTCTCTCTCTCTCTCTCTCTCTCTCTCTCTCTCTCTCTCTCTCTCTCTCTCTCTCTCACTCTCTCTCACTCTCTCCCCCACCATAAGAGACCCGCCACTTATTGAAGGTTTTTCCAGGAATTAGGGAATGGATTTTAAAACTTGTCATTGCTACCATCGGTTTTATGACAAGACCCATTGCGCCACATGTACATGTATAGTTGGGGACAATACGACTGTAAGACAGGGCATCGGACCGAACCGAACCGTGAACCGCGAACCTCTCCGAACCGCCGAATTTCCAAAACCGAACCGAACCTTGAACCTTTTTTCCACTGAGGCGGAGAACCCGAACCAGAACCGAACCGACTGGCTGAACCCGGTTCGAACCGGTTCAACAGCTTAAGTTAACAGAGGTCTTGAAAAAAAACCCTGAATAGGGAAAAGAGCGAAAATTTTGAGCATTTACTCTGTGAGTACTCGATGGATCTCAAAATCGCAAACTTTTTGCATAGAAAGATTACACAGAGTCACGCATCTAAACTAGTTTGAAGTAACTGAACTTTGATTGGTCTACTGATTCGTTTGAAGTTATAAGGGTCTAAACCAATACATTTGACCCATTTTGTCTTCTTTTAGTCCACTGTTTTTTTCTGTTTCTGCCTTCTGAGCTATGTGTCTGTTGCGAAACTTTGCCCCAGCAGCAAATAGGGCTGGTTGAAATATGAAATCAATGAAACTAAGTACGTTTAAGTTGTTCGACCCTCTCAACTGCCGCTACGAATGTTCGACCTCGACCAAATTTTCTCCGAACCGAACAGCTCCGAACCGGTTCACAAATGTCTGAATCGGTTCGGAGCGGTCCGGAAAGTCGCGTGAACCCGAACCGAACCGCGAACCTTTTTTTTTCGTGAAGTGTGAACCGCGAACCGAACCCGAACCAATTTTTGCCGCGGTCCGATGCCCTGCTGTAAGACGATTACTAAAGGCAGTATACCCCCACTATCCGCAGTTCCTATCATGAATTTAAGCATCACAGGAGGCCTATTTGATACAACTTCTAAAAAGTCGTCAGACATTCTTTTCATCCCCGACTGTAGGACACATGTGGAAATAGAATCAGATTCGCAAAAAAAAAAAAAAAAAAAAAAAAAAAAAAAAAAAAAAAAAGTTTCTTAACTGTCAAACTCTCTTCAAGTTAACCCTTTTGCTCATCTCGTCTAACACGGAAAAAAGAGATTAGTGAAATCAACCATACGATAGCTGATTTTGGCACCTGCTAGATGTTATGGTAAACTTGACCAGAAGTATGGTACATTTACCGATACTTTGAGTAAATTCGACATGCAATCAGGTAACATCACCTAGTACCTAGTCAAAACATAGTATACTTTTGGTTAACATTGCCATAACATCTAGCAGGTGCCAAAATCAGCTATCGTATGGTTAATTTTTCACAAAAAAAGTAGTCGAGCGGCCCAGTCAGAAAACGGCGTTCAATTTTGCTTCTTGGCAGGTTATTATTCTCTTTCGGCGTTCAAAGGTACTGATATGTTTCATTGAACGCCCAGTCAAAATTCTTTCTCCCCTCCCCCCTCTCGGTTCCTCCCCGCTCTTCCCTCTAGAACTTGGTACAAGTAGTGCAGTTTCTTTGAAAGAAAGTAATTCTCTTTCGGCGTACAAAGGTACTGATATATTTCATTGAACGCCCAGTCATGAATTTTCCCCCTCCCTCTCTTTCTCTCTCTCGACCCTTCCATCCCCTTTTTATTTGGTGCTTCGTAAAAGATTCTACGCTGCATGTAAAGTTGCATTCGCTCTCCAAGTATAAAAGCGAAAGAAAAAACGTAAGTAAAAAACTAATTAAAATAAAAATAAAAATTTCAAAATTACAGGAGGGGAAAAAAACTGGGCTGGTTGTTCTTCTCCCCCCCCCCCCACAATCAGTCTTCTTTCCATGCCTTTTTTAACAGGTGCTTTTTACAGAAATTTCTACGCTGCATCTAAAATTGCATACTTTCTCAAATGAAGGCACTTCAAAAAATCGACCGCAGACGGTTTAAAACTGGTCCGAGTAATAAATGTTGCCAGTAATAAATAAAATAAATGTTGCTACAAGGGGCAAATGTATCGGTCAGGAACCAAATCTTGTTAGGTCCCGAGCTCTCTGATTGGTCGAAACCGCGCGCAAGTGCACGCAAGTCGCAACGCTCGGGATTAAACAAGATTTGGTCCCAGGATAAAAGAACAGTGTGAGACTGAAAGCGGGAGGGAGAGAGAGGAGTGAAAGATTCAAAGGAAAAAAGTAAAAGGGGAAAAGGGAGAGAGGTGGGGGTTTCTTCCTTTACGGACAGGTAATACAAAACAACCGGCCCAGTTTTTTTCCCCTCCTGAAATTTTTGAAATTTTTATTTTTATTTTAATTTTTTTTACTTACGTTTTTTCTTTCGCTTTTATACTTGGAGAGCGAATGCAACTTTACATGCAGCGTAGAATCTTTTACGAAGCACCAAATAAAAGGGGATGGGGGGGTCGAGAGAGAGAAAGAGAGGGGGGGGGAAAATTCATGACTGGGCGTTCAATGAAATATATCAGTACCTTTGTACGCCGAAAGAGAATTACTTTCTTTCAAAGAAACTGCACTACTTGTACCAAGTTCTAGAGGGAAGAGCGGGGAGGAACCGAGAGGGGGGAGGGGAGAAAGAATTTGACTGGGCGTTCAATGAAACATATCAGTACCTTTGAACGCCGAAAGAGAAAATAACCTGCCAAGAAGAAAAATTTGAACGCCGTTTTCTGACTGGGCCGCTCGACTACTTTTTTTTGAAAAAGTTTTTTGGTGAAAATTTCAGGAGTTTTGAGAAGAAAAACTTAACATTTATTTTTACACCTCTCTTCCAGTGCTCAAGCAAATGCACTTTTTTTTTTTTTTTTTTTTACGTTAATAATTATTTATATTTTATTTTGAGCAACCTCCTCCATTCCCCTGATAGTTGCTCCTATCCGCCATAGAATAAACACAACCAGAATGGAAACAGTCGGCCATCTTATGTAGCACTTTCGCGAGCATCTAAACCGGGTACCTGTCAGCGTTCGTCAACTTTAAATGGGTCTCATTTAAATTCTACTACGCCAAAAAAAATTGTAAATAGCTGAAATCATTCTAAAATCTATCTAATCTGTATTTCTGGAAGAATGAAAGTGATCCGCCGCGTATTTTCAGTTGTATGACGTTTTTTCTGAAAAAGTCATGCCGCTCCGTGTATTTCTTATGGGAGACTCTCGGAGGTACCAGGTTTACAGATTCGCGCGCTGCGCAGCGGACGATTTTCGTCAACTTTGGACGATTTTCGTCAACTTTAAATGGGTCTCATTTAAATTCTACCACGCCAAAAAAAATTATAAATAGCTAAAATCATTCAAAAATCTTTCTAATCTGTATTTCTGGAAGAATTAAAGTGATCCGCCACGTATTTTCAGTTTTATGGCGTTTTTTCTGAAAAAAGTCATGCCGCTCTGTGTATTTCTTATGGGAGACTCTCGGAGGTACCAGGTTTACAGATTCGCGCGCTTCGGACGACCACTGCGCAGCTCCTCGCGCAGGGTACCAGGTTTACAAAACTTAGCTATATGGGCTCTTACGGCAGTTTCCATTCTGGTTGTGTTTATTCTATGTATCCGCACCTTCTGCAGTAAAGTGCCTTGATCGACTGACAGTTGCAGTTCCATTTATAAGTGGGTAATATGAACGAGACCACCGCAACAAACCAATTAATTTTCTCCCTTTCTATTTTTTAATAATGAAAGGAAATTCGGTTCAGTATTGTTTCTTTTGAGTGTATCTTATCTAACCTAGAGTCCCTGTTGTATATACTATGACAGGCAGTGGCGTACGCAGGGGGGGGGGGTGGGGGGCTAAGGAGGCTAAAGCCCCCCCAGACCTCCGAATTTTGTGGGGGGAGGGGAAGGGGGGGACAATTTTCCGTCAAACGCTCATCAGTGCGAGGTAGAGTAGACTAAATATATACGAGTATTATTTCTCCATTCTCCTTATGGGCGGTTGAAGTATCTCCCAAGATGGCGGATTTGTAGGGGAATTGTATATCTATATATAGTTTGTTTACATTCTCTGCTCGTATGATCCCGTGGTTAAGGTATCTCCCAAAATGGCTGCCTCGATAGTACTCGTGTTTATCTAGTATACTCTAGTGCGAGGCCCTCCCAAGAAAATTCCTGTGTACGCCACTGATGACAGGGACTCTAATTGAAGCTCAATGGTGTCGGGACTTCATAACAAACAGGTTCCGTAAGATCTCACCAACTCACTAACTCACTCTGTTAATATAGTGGAAGTTTGCACTAGCGGCACTTTAATCTTCCGAATTTAAACCTGTAGAGTGCGCGAAAAGCGGGTTCGGTAAAATCGGAAGGAGCTGGATATGCAATTTGTCCGTCACAGCATATTGCCTTCACTGCTAATAATAATAAACAATGAAACACAGCTGACTTCATTGCATTTTGACCATTTCGAAAATTTGGGTCAGTAGGTCATTGCAAGAAAGATTATAGATACTGAAAGGAGAAAATGTCATCTTTGTTCAGTTTGTTGGTCACATTAACTCTATGTTTACATGACAAGTTACACTTACGCCTCGAAACACGAGGGGAATCGTACTGCAATGAAACATAGTTCTTAATTAACTTAAAATTATTATTTTACCTTCATTCTTCACTCTCTAAAATTTCTCAACACTACCACAGTGCTTTTTCGTCGAGCCTCGTATCAGCCTTGTAAATGATTGGAAATGTGATGCAGAGCTAAAACCCGGGTTTTTGTGGCAACTTTGCTTTGGTTTCTTTCAAAATAAATTATTACTGTTTTTACTATCACCTACTTTTCTTTCTCCGATCCAAACATGAACTTGAACTGCACCAAGTATTTTGGTGTCCATTGGATTTGGAGCAAATCTAATTTTATGAGTACTATGAATAATAATATTAATCATTTCCTCTATCAACTTTGCGGTAGAACAGCAAATAGGCATCCTCACTACCAGCTGGCCGTGGTGCTCCTTAGGTAATTTGAGTGTTCTCAGCCAAGTTAAACTTGCCCCCCAACCCGCACATCAGCTGTATAGAGACAAGACCATGATAAATATTGCCACTTGCAATTTGAAAAGATCTGACGTTTCAAATGAATACAGTAATACCATCCCGTTGATAATCACTGCGGTAGGGGGTCTCATGTGACCGCACCGAAGTCAACATTCAACAAGTTTCTGATTCCAGAGTACTATTGCTACAATACTACATGCTTAGGGGAAGAATTTGCCCACAGTTTGTAACATTTTTTTTTTTTTTAAATCACTCAAGAAACTCTGTCTTAAAATGTATGGGCTTGGGCGACTGTTGACGCTGGCTTGCGATCACCCGGGGGTATGGGCAGTTACCACTGCCTTGCGTCATTCTTAAATTATACTACTTACGGGGGTGGTTCAATGCAATTACACCCCTAAGCAAGATTTTGCAATGGCCATGGCTAGAGCATACTATAAGACCCAAATATTCTCAACGACGCCATGTTCGGTTAGCGAAATTGATCGCGCGGTTAGAGGACAGTTTTGGCGCGTCATTCAAATAAGACGAGGCACCCTTCCCCTGCTATCAAAATATGTTGATTAACTCATTGTGCTGTTTTAAATTCACAACCATGATTAATGTTGCACCGAAAAAAATTTCCAATAAATAAGAAACGACTGAAGAAACGCGATTGCTCACTCAATGTTTACATTCCTGATATGCTGATCGCCGCCATTTTTTGGGTTTGCCTCAGCTCTCTCATCAGAAGCATTGATCGGGAAACTCGGGTCTTATAGTATACTCTAGCCATTGCCCAATAGTTGACTTTTCTTTTCGAAATTTCTCGGAAAAACCTGTCTTAAATTGTATGGCTGCCCCGGCTGTCACCGCTTATAATCCGCATAGACCTGGGCAGCGACCGCTGCTCTCTGAGCAAGATACAGCAATATCCTTGGCTTGGGACCACGGTCCTTGTTCTATAGTGTAAGGAACAACGTCTATAGTTGTGACGGAACAATCTGCCGCAGCTTATGATCAAAAGTGAGAATTGGCAACTTGGAGTCGAAAACAATGTCCGTCCACACCGAACATTTGTTGGATTGAGTAGTTTTGCGGGGGGGAGAAGTAGTTACGCATCAGAGAGCACAGCTAAACTTAAAAAAAAAAATAAAGAGCCAAAACTTACTCGCATTGCATGTCTTCAATTTTGGTGCACTCACGACTAATAACACACGAATTTTACAAGTAGCGGAGTCCAGCGACGAAAAAACTTTCTGCAGGCAAGGACTAATAAGCCTTTGTTCTAACCAAAGACAGATCATAGGGTTACAGTTCTTCACCGACAGATGATGATTCAAGCAGGTAAGGATAAGTTTATCATGATCATGACGTTCTTACCAAGGAAAGCTCTTTGGAGCCAACATTTCTTGGACAACAAAGGCTTGGTTTTCAAAGAAGACTGAATGGACACCGTCTGTAATCTGGAGATCGGTGAGGCACTTTGCAGAGTTTCTAGAGAAAACTTCATGGAGTGAAATGATATAACCTGCTCTTGCTAATCATCTAACCCTCGTTAACAGTGAGGAACCATTGGTGACTTCTCTGGAAACTGATGAACGAAACCTTACATTTCCTAGCTTTCACACATTTAAGTGACAAAAGAGAAGCGGCGAAGAAGTTGATCGCGAATTGAAAGCTAATAAGAACTTTGAATCTTTATTACGACGTTAATAAAGTGAATTGAAATGATTTTATTTGGGGGTAAATAGTCGCGTTGATGAAACCACGAGTAAAGTGTAAACCTAACCTACAATCGTGATGCGATTATATCGATTGTATCGATTTGAAAGTTTTGGCTGGATCTCCACTTGAAATCTGATTTGAAGCTGTAACTTTCTTAATAAGCGATGGAATTTAGCCAACTTGGCAAAGGTTTCTTCCTTAGAGCATGAGGAATTCAACCGTACCAAGTTTTTTCCATTACGCGCTATGGTTACCGCTGCAGCCGTAACTAAAGTATGGTCCTAAAAAGGGCATTTTTTGGCACTCTTTCTTCAATATCTCCCTCCACACTTTATGGATTTACATTTTCTTGAAAATGCACCGTACGTGAATAAAATACGATTCTAATGAGACCAAGTTTTTAACGATCCGTCTTACGGTTGCGGAGGAAATGAATAGGAATCATCGAGCACGCGCGAACTCCGGTTTTTGCGATATTTCGTCAATCTGAAGCAGTTTTTTGGCCGTTACTCTCTCAGATCGACATTAAATAAAAATCGCTCTCGTCAGTCACAGCTCTGTGAAACGCTGAACCCAAATATATAGCACACTTATGGGTTTTATTCTACGGTGTGTTCACATAATCGGTGGACATTTTCGAAAATACACGAAAACGCAGTTTTGAGCTGTTTCGTGTATGATAAGCGGTAGGTGTACCCTCCCAGGTTCCATCGGTGTTTTCTTACTGGGCCTGTGCAGCTACCGCCGCTTATGATTTCACCGTAGTTTTTTTTTTCCGTGCATAAAAGCTACTAAATTTTACATACACCGAAAAAAAGGGAATTGCTGGAATAACAAAACATTGTTTGCAAAATTTGCATTTACTTTTTTGGGAAAATTTAGCGTGTACGTAGGTAAATGAACAATTTTATTTTGTTAGAAATGCTAAACACTTAGTCGCTAAATTAGCTGGCTAGAGATTTTGTTGTTTTCGCATTTTGGATTGTTATTCTTGTAAAATAATTTTGCTGAAGTGACATTCTTCACTCCTTGTTATACCCACATTCTAAATGTTTGTAAAAAGTGTAATCCAGAATGATAATATATCAATTTTTTGGATTGTAAAACTTCCAAAACCTTGATTTGTAGAATTAACTAAATTTGGCATTATAAAAACTGCAATCCAAAATGAAAAAGCATCAATTTCTTGGATTGTAAAATTTACCAAATCTTGATTGTAGAATTAACTAAATTTGGCATTGTAAAAAGTGCAATTCAGAATGATAAAATATCAATTTTTGGATTATAAAATTTCCAAAATCTTGATTGTAGAATTGACAAAAGCAGGCATTGTAAAAAGTGCTATTCAGGATGAAAAATCATCAATTCTCGGATTGTAAAATTTTATATTTAGAACTTAAAATCATTTTATTGCGCTCTCTGGTTGACAAAGTTTGAAGTACTCTTCCGTTTTGTACTCACTCGGCAGTTTACGCTCCTCTGCAAGGAATTGTGCCTTAAGATGCGTATTTTATGCTCTGAATCATTATCCGCTGTGATAGCCTAGTGGTAAAGTGCTGGACAATCACCACGGCTACCCAGGTTCAAATCCCGGGACATCCGGGGGGGGGGGGAAAATAATAAAATAAAAAAAATAATAATAATAATAATAATAAAAAAATAATAATAATAAAAAAAGATAATTCTAGATAGGTAATTTTACAATCCAAGCAAAATGCCACTCTGAAGATCTGTATCATAAATTTTACAATCCACAAAATTGTTAAGCTTTCATTTTGGATTGAAGTTCCTTCTACCTGTGTATATAATTTAGATATTTTTAGAAAGAAAAACTTACAGCCCCGATTGAACAATCAGCATTTAGACTTGCTATTTCATAACTGCCGTTTTGAAATCTTTGCAATCCAGATTGAAGTGTCAGCTGAATTTTCTGTTAATTCTTCAATACAGCCGTTTTGACAATTTTACAATCCAAGTGTTTCAAAAAATAACAATACATATAGCTGTCACGATTTTTTGCGATACTGGATTGTAAAATTATCAACCCCATTGTAAATTTAACACTTTTTTTTCGGTGTAGAGTCTTAAGTAGGAGAAAAAATATCAAAAAAAAAAAATTAAAAAAAAAAAAAAAAAAAAAAAATTGACTCACATGTAGGAAATTTTAAGAGGAAAGTTCGATCAATTTAATGGTATAGGTCAAAGATTACAATGCCAATTTTTAATCACAATTTCTATGTGAAATGGACAAAAGTCATCATTTTTAAATAACTGGCAGGGATTTTTATAGAGCGGTGGGGATTGAAAACTGAGAAGAAGCCGTGTCTTTTCATTCTCAAGCTCAAAGGAATGTTTTTGAATTTGCCTATCTTATGATGAACCTTCGATTGACTCAGATGACATTATATGAAGGAGCTGCACTATTTAAAATTGAATCCAAGCAAAGGAATAATGCTATCTTAAGTCTTTCCAATGGAGATTCTGTTTTTCATTCTCTCAATCTACCCGAGCCCTCAAGAAGAAAGTGCGAATTTCAAAACCGACCCCCTGAAGGGGCAAGGAGCAGCGAACTGAGGCTCAAATTCCAGAAGGGCTGAATACGATTTGTACAAGTTGAATGACGCGTCACTGCGTTCAGTGGTTTGACCCGCGGTATTTTGCCGACAAAATTTCCCTAAAAAAGGTTTGACTCCAAATATTTAAAATGCTCACGCTTAAAGTTCAATGTCATTTTCAACGTATTGAATTCAAAAATTTGTAAAAAATTAAAAATATCAAGTTTTGATTATTTTATGGTAAAAAAAAACCCCGTGTTTGAAATAAACTTGCATTTAAATCCACAGAATGGGGCAGTTGCAAGGATTTAAATCTGGTGTTTGATTTTGCTGTAGCTCATTTCCATTATGTACTACCTAGTATCTCTATGGGAGTATTATTTTTGGTATTGATTAATACAATTGCGATCATCAGCCGAGACAGCCGTGGCGGCTCGTACAATCCTCCAACAACGTTTTTCCTCTATTTGACTCTATGTGAAACAATCGGTTCTGTAGTGAAGCAGCGCTTCACAAGCATTCGATTGTTTTACATTGAGTCAAATGGAGGGAAAACATTGTTGCTAAATTGCATGAGCCAACGCTCCGAGACAAGTATGTCTGTTCATGTATATACCACTGTGAGGTACTTTTGTCTGCGCGGAGGTATGGTGCTACAGAACACCAATACCTGGACTCAATTGATAATCCGTTTATCTCCTGCTGAAATTAAGTTAGTCACGATCGAGTTGAGCTTAAGATACGGCAAAGCAAAAAGGCGAGCCTCTCTCATTCAGGCGCGGGCAGGCGCCTGAATGAGCGCGGCGCTTTGAGCCACCACGCGCCGAGCTGCGCCCGCCGCCCGGCTTGTCCGCATCGCACGAACAGCTTGGGTTGCCATAAAATTCAAGAAAGGCCTCATCTACTTCCGGTTCATCTGAATTTGAAATGGGAATTTTTTTCCCTTCAACTTGGCAACCGTGCACGCCAAGTCCGTCTTCCCTGTATCCCTCCTCCGTCTGCTTTGAAATTTTAAGCAACTTGAAAATTGGTTTAAGTTCCCGTTCCCGGTAACGAAGGATAAGGAACGGACAAGATGAAATTCGCTCTTCTTACAGAAACGGCACGGCCGGCGCTTCCTATGCAGTATAATATATAAATGTATATACCCTTGTTGTGTTTTTCCATCAATTTTTATATTTTAAATGAAACCTCTGTTAGAGCTCTGCACAGTGGCGGGTCGTGCGATTTCGCAACCTTACAATTTTACTACTTGAACTTGAGTAAACTAGTGATGGGCAAAATTCATTTTTTGAATAACCATGAATAATTAACTAATATTATTCGCAATATTCTCACGTTATTTCTATGAGTAAATCGCAGTTTTGACAGTAACTGCATATTTATCTGTCATAATATAAATGACTGGTAGTGTTAAAACTTTAACAAGAATTCTGCTCAAAGCTTCCCTAAGCGGAATTCCGGTCAAATTAACCCTTTTAAGACCAAGTTACACCGAAAAAAAAGGAGCTGAATCAGCACCACCTGTAGCTAAATCAGCAAAGTTCTGTGGTTCAAAAGTGGACCGACATGTAATGCAAGCTGCTTTAACATTATGTTAAAACGTTGATTGCACAAATTCTGCTAATGGTAAAACAGCCCTACAGTTTTTTGCTGAAGGAACAGTTAAGTTTGTTGAAATTACATTAAAAAATGGCTAAAACAGCATCGTCGCTTGTTTGTGAAAATTACAAAAAAAAAAAATGCTAAATGGAGGAGACTTCTTCCCGACGAGTGCTGCGACCTATGCGCCAAGGTCTGAACTACTGCCCGGCGATAAATTCCGTCGCGTCGTGGCTGAGTTTCTGCTGAAAGTGATTACCGCCGCGGTGCCGGGTGAATCCGATCCGAGTTCCGCCTGACCGAATTGGTTTTCTGAGCGAGCACTCTACCTCTTGAGCTACGCCCTACGGTGATCGCGTACCCTGATGAGTGAATATTCCCGCATATAAGTCATAAAAGGAGATTATAGATTTAGCAATTCGCGCAATGTAAAGCCAACATTTAGGCAGCCTTGTTCCTCTAACGTCAGAATGCATTGTTATATGAATCAATTTGGTTGCAGATTTAGCAAAACTAACATTATTGTTTTAATGCTGTTTCAACATGACTTTATTGCTGTATTATTAACATAAAGTTGCAGACTTACCAATTTTGATAATGTAAAAACAACGTTTGATCCTTTTTATGACAGCACGAGAGCGTTTTTGCTTAAATAGCCTTTCATTTTTTGTTGAAGTAACATTAAAAATGTCAATTTAACAGTTAATCCTGCTAATTTAGCTTAGTTTACAAATTGTACCAATAACACAATTTACTTTTGTTGCTTTAACGAAAAATGAATGGTGATTAAGCCACAGATGTGTCTAATTGAGCAAAAAAAAAATGAGTATGCTATTTAAACAAAATGGCTTTTGCTGTTTCAGCATTTGGATTTTTTCAGTATAGTTCAAGAGAACACCGTTCCTCCGTTTCTAGAGGGAAGGTAGTTAACTGTTCGTACTCGGGGGAGTTACCTACACGACGAATTGAAGGCGCCCGACGAGACATTAAGGTAGTAACTGTTCGTACTCGGGGGAGTTACCTACACGACGAATTGAAGGCGCCCGACGAGACATTATCTATAGTGGTGTTTTCATCTATATTTGTGTTTATCCGAAATGAAGACTAAAACAATGTGAAAAACTAGTATACTGGGGCTTGGCACATAAGGGGTTAACAGGCGCATTTTTCTCAACGCTCATTCATCCAGATAACCAAGCAGTATTCTCTTATCTAAGGTTATAGTTGTATCATTAGTTATTTTTAGCTAGAGTGTTGTTCGTACCTCCCGTTGAACGTAATCCATTTGATGCTCTTAAAAAACTAGTAGTTCGAAAAATAAAGGACGATTTTGTGTGAGTAGGACAAATACGTTTACGTTTTTTTGGATGCATTGCTACAGCCACACGTATAGAAGTGAGCCTCAGGGAAGTGACTGAAGTGATGTCACCGCAAGTAGAATCCGGTTCGCTTTTCGCTTTCGAAAAAGCGCGCGATACGCTTGTAAAATTGCTTCTCCTCCATCTACTTCACCCTTTCCACCCTTTTTTCCTACCCCGTTTCTCACCCCCTCTCATTCTTAAACCTTCTTTTCAAAAGATTTCGCACTCACCTAGCGGGCGTTTGCTTGCAAGCGACTCTGCATTCATTGGATTGCCTCACCATAGCACACAACACAACTTCTTTCAGGTCTGCACTCGAAACGCGTAGGTTGCCAGATTGTGTAGGGAAATATTTTAATTTTGCTTTGATTTAAATTACTTTTATGGAGATTTTCCCCGCAAGACCCGACAACATTGTTCGTAACAGTCAGTCATTTCGTCGCGTCATCCGTGACCAGAACCACACTGTAAAGCGCAGTAGTTCGAAACATAGGTTTTTGCTGGTTATGAAAAGTTTCAGAATGGGTTGGATGTGAACTTTTGAGACGTCAATGTTAGGCATTGATTCTAATTTAAAATGATGCAAAAATGGGGCTCTTGCAAACTTTTGCTGTGGGCAAATGATTAGTTCAATCTTATGTAAAAACCAGCAGAAATCACGAAAATCGCACAAAGAAAGTCTAAAATTCAGTAATAAACTCACATAACTGCCAAAACGTCAAGTTCGTACATGGCGGCTCAAAGCAGGTATCATGGGAGATTCCTGTCTAATTTGTCACTTTCTCTAAGAAAGCACAGAGATATGTCTCAATTTAGATAGGTATCTCCCATAATACCTGCGTCTTTCGACTTTCCGCCATTGAGCCCTATTCTGAGAGTGAATTTCGTGATTTTTTAGAGTACTCATTGTCATTTTGACAGGTTTTTATGCAAGAATCAACTCTTCAATCCCCTGTAGCAAAAAATTGCAAGAGTCCCCTTGCGTACATTTGTAATGACCAGAATTTAATGCTGAATTCGTGGACAGAGAATCACTATTGCCTAGTTATTTTATAATACCACCGCTGATATGGACTGAGGTTTTAATGTTTTTTATTTAACCGCATAACACGATGGAACACTATGGAACACAATGGAACACTACCACTAACGGCGTAGCTTGCAATGTGGCATGTTGTCATTGGCGCCCGCAGAAAAATTTCCAAGGGGGGCACAATTTTTGAACCCCAACGGAAGGTCTAGGGGAACCCCCCCCCCCGGGTGTAAAAAGGGAAAACTTTTTTTTCATTCAAATAATGTACAATTATTAACCTATTTTAGGTGTATCAAAAAATAATAACAATTTTGACGTGTTTGATATAATGGATAAAGGGACGACAGATGATAACGATAGTAAAAAAAAATATATAATTTATTATTCCTTGCAAAAAATTAGTTAAAATTACAATATAAACTAGAAATGAAGTTTCTCAACTATTACTCCTTTGATTAACTGTCATTTTAATTTCATTTTCTTTTAAGTAGATTCCATGAATCTACTTATTGCGGAGGGTGCGATGTTGGATTTTTCGGGAAATTTTATCAAATGAGCACGTTTCATGGTCCCCTGAGTGAGAAAATACCACTCGTTGAAAATTGTGTATATATATATATATATATATATATATATATATATATATATATATATATATATATATATATATATATATATATATATATATATATATATATATATATATATATATATATATATATATATATATATATATATATATATATATATATATATATAACAACTTTAAACGGGATAAAGGCTATTATTAATCAATAAGACGGGACGTTTCGGGGTATCACAACCCCATTATCAACCGCGAAAAAAAAAAAAAAAAAAAAAAAAAAAAAAAAAAAATTTTTTTTTTTTTTTTTTTTTTTTTTTTTTTTTCGCGGTTGATAATGGGGTTGTGATACCCCGAAACGTCCCGTCTTATTGATTAATAATAGCCTTTATCCCGTTTAAAGTTGTTATATATATTAGTGGGCTAATTAAGAATTGTTTTATACTTATATATATATATATATATATATATATATATATATATATATATATATATATATATATATATATATATATATATATATATATATATATATATATATATATATATATATATATATATATATATATATATATATATATATATATATATATATATATATATATATATATATATATATATATATATATATATATATATCTTTATATGTATGTTTCAGCCAGTTTTACCGTTTTTATGTCCCACGATCCTGTTCGTAATTTTTGGTTTTTGTTCTTGAAATTTTTCTCAACTATTCGTTGGGTTTAATTCTTGGATGAGTTCGAAGATGGTGTAAATCTGACTGTTAGTTTTCGCGTTATGGGCCGTGTTTGAGTCGTAAAATGTGTTTTTGAGGTTTATTTTTAGGAGTGTTTGTTTTGAGTATTTTTTTTGGGAAAATTTATGTTAGCCGTTTTGTTACGCAGCTTTTTTACTCGAGTCATTTTTTCGTTTTTTGCGTTGGAAGCGAGTTATAGCGATGTGTTTTTCGGGTTTTTTGGCAGTGTTTTTATATGAAGAAATTGTTTTTTTGTATCGTAAATTTTAGTATATATCGTGGAAGATGTTTTTAGTTCATATGCCCTTTTTCATGAATTTTCCTTGTGTTTTACGTGTTTTACAAGCTATTTAGCTTCTTATGGGATTTTACAAGTGAAAGACAAGGATGGTGTACTGGTATAATTGCTCTTTCTTTGTTTTACACGTACACTGTTGCTTAGGTACGTTATTTATTTATTTTCTTGTTTTATCAGCTGATTCCTCATTAGCGTTAAAAAGATTACACATTTTTCTGGTACTATAATCTTTTTCTCATGGGTAGTTTTATTTAAATGTTGAACAGCTGATAAAAAAAAAAAAAATGAATAATTCCAATGAGCTATAACTTTAGAGTGGCAGCGGGCTGGTCCACCTTGTGCCACACAGGGTAGAAGGAATCCCGGGAAAAAGCGGAATTTGGACGGCAGATTCCAAGGTTTGAGGTTAAATTTTGTAGGTCGTTCGGAATTTGGCGGGAATTTGGACGGCAGATTCCAAGGTTTGAGGTTAAATTTTGTAGGCCGTTTCCGGCGATGCCCGAGTTTGTTTACGAAACGACCGGAAACAACCTACAAAACTTAACCTCAAAATCGATTTTTAAGGCAAGATGGCGGCGCCCTAGGTGACAACAATGAACCAGCGGAACGTTCCTTGATGTGCCACTCTAAAGTTATAGCTCATTGAATAATTCAAAGAAAATCATAACATAACCTATTTATTGAACTTTGTGAAAAACTTATATAACCTAGCTTTTATTTCTCACTTGCATTGTAAAGATTACACATTTATCTATTGGTAATATAATTTTTTTCACAATAATATTTGGATTTTGAGCAGCTGATTAAATAAAAAAGAAAAATGATAACCTATATTTAAATTTGTGAAAAAATGATTTAACCAAGCATGGAATCTACTTCGTCTTACCGGCCTGCCGGGAGGCATTTTTTCCTTTCATTTTTCATCGTGAAATTTTGACTTTTTTTAATTCCAGGGGGGGGGGGCAAGTGCCCTCTCTTGTCCCCCCCCTCCGGGCGCCTATGCATGTTGTGTTCTGTCCATTTAAACCCATGAAAATGATCAAACTATTGGGTGTTACCTTCGCATTATACCTTTCACATAGGTTTGAATGGACACGATGTAACATTGCCAAATTGCGCGCCACGCCACTGAAAGCTACCATTTTTGATTGCGGTTAGCTAGCGTGGTTTGGAGTATTCCAATGAAACGAAGCAGAACAAACCAACCACACTTGAAAGTAGGTCCACCGATTATTGCGGTTACGTCAGACCAACTGAGACTAACCACAAGTAACCCACACCATCCTGTTGCGTAATTTTTCTAAAAAAAAAAAAGAAAAAAGAAGAAAGAAAAATAAACAAAACCGCTCTGCATTTCTTAAATTTGTGGAATCAAAGCTACCACGAAAATTCAATGTATGACCATCTTCCATATGATCTTTTACAAATCTAAAAGATATTTGTGACACAAGCTGTACTATACCTGTTTTTTTACTTTACTACTAGTCACTACATACCGTAATTTACAATTGATGAAGCTCATTCGATATTTCTATACTTTTATATAACCACTTTGACAGAGGAATGTGTCTTTTGCGAACTCATAAATAATACAGCAATATGGAGAATGGAGTTAACCCATAAATTTAAGAACAAAATAGTCGAAGGTTCAAGGCCCCCAGACCAAGCACTGACCTCATCCGTATGTTTTCTTATTTAGTCTGATAAAATGCAGTGATGGCGGCTCGTGCAATGAGACAACAATAAATTCCCCCATTGAAACATTTGTAATATAATCGATTCTAGAATCGGTCTTTTTAATAGGTTTAAATAGCGAAAGAGCGCGATTGCCAGATTCTACGAGCCGCTACTGTTAATAAAATTGTTATTTCGAATCTAATATCTGAATAGTATATACAAAAAGAAAATACAGAACTGGATATTGTATCGAGCTATGGCATCAGAAATTGACTTGCCCTTGCTGTTCTTGAATTTAGGAGTAAAATTTAGTAAAAGAAAGCGTGCGTATACTTCTTTTAACATATTTTTGTCAAATTTATAAATATTTGCATCATTTTACTACAGAGTAAGTGCTCAAATTCACAGTAACAAAGGTTCATCGCAACAGACTCATTTGGTTTGTCCAAAAATTCTCTTTGGCCTTATCTACTGTGCCACGTCGCGGCTGTGTAGTGAGCGTCGACATTCCGACAAAGCAAAGCTCCTGCTATAGGAGTGATAATAATTAATGTCTGGAGCTTTTTTATTTTCATCCTCCTGCGACGGGGAAACACAGTGGGAATTAACTTGCGGGGCTTATTTGAAAAGTGACACCGAAAGTCTCTTGGGGTACAACAAGGAGCGTCTTCTTTTATTTACCGGTTGTCTCTTTTCCACCTGTTTCTGCTGATGATGTCATGACCAAAAAAAAAAAAAAAATAATAATTAACCACGCCAGATTTCATACTTTGCGAGTTTAAACTGTGGAAAAAGTGGACAGGATAAGTTTTCAACCCCCCACCCCTTAGATTTACATGATGTATATATAATTTTCAAGTTTCTCTCTCTTTCTCTTTTGGGACGTAACAATTTTTATATTCTTCATTTTTAAGTCATTAAAACCTTGTGCAAAATTGGGCCGGGGAGTTTTTGTTACTAAAAAATTGGCTACGGGACTGGACTATGATGGTGTGAGGAATTGGGTAGGAAAAAGTAGGCTGCCTGGCTGCACCCACATAGAAATTGCCAATGATCGCTCGGCCCAATGATCTAATCCAAACGATTCATTCTGAAACTCTTCTCAATTCCCGCGGGTGTAGTTCATAAATATAACCTTTTTAACTTCTGAAGCTAACAGCAGTAGATCCAGGAATTAATTCTCTCTCTCTCTTTCTCTCTCTCTCTCTCTCTGTCTGTCTGTCTGTCTGTCTCTCTGTCTGTCTGTCTCTCTGTCTCTCTCTCTCTCTCTCTCTCTCTCTCTCTCTCTCTCTCTCTCTCTCTCTCTCTCTCTCTCTCTCTCTCTCTCTCTCTCTCTCTCTCTCTCTCTCTCTCTCTCTCTCTCTCTCTCTCTCTCTCTCTCTCTCTCTCTCTCTCTCTCTCTCTCTCTCTCTCTCTGTATAACCGCACAAATCTGAGCGCATAAGTCAGAAAATAATAGGTGTATATATAGAGGTGAAAATCTTGTGATTTCACCACAATCTATTTTTCTTTCTTACACGTGTGTTCAAATTCCTTTGTCCGCTATAGCAATGGATTTGTGGCAAACTTTCGCTCCAGCATTATTGAAGATTGATGCCTCTGTAAAATCACGCTGGATCGGAAAGTCTCAAAATTAACTGACAAACTCATTGAATGCATTGAAGAAAGTTCAAAGATGGCGATCAAATGAGAGTCTCGTCCTAATTGCAGCTTTCTCAAAGATGAATCACTTCTCTCAGCGTGGAAAGTTGCGACTAAATGGCACACTGCCATCTTTGAATTTTGTTAAACGCATTCAATGAGTTTGTGAGTGGATTTTAGACAATTTGACTCTAATGGTGTGATTTTCTCGCGATTTTACACAGGAATGGACCCTCCAATCTCCATACCGCTGTAGCAAAAGTTATCAACAGATCCATTGACGAACGATTATGATGGCAGGACTTAACTTGATGTTAATTGTTAATATCTCGTATCAATCGTATCGGTTTGCAGGAATTGAGCGTTGATTGGTTCTCTTATTCTTCACGTGCAATTCAGTTTTTTACTAGAATCTGCTTTGCCGACCAATCAACACTCGATCATTTACTATAAAACCAATTCGTACCTGCATAGCCAGAGATATACCTGATAAGAATATTCCATACGGAACGCAAAAAGTATCATCGAACACTTATATATTTGGTGCGTTGAGTATTGCATACCCTGGAATCTGGATAGGTATATTTCCCCTGTTACTGTATGCAATACACGCAACACACAATATGTATATTATTTGGCATTGACACATTCTATTAAGTATATTAAGTGCGTAGAGTGCAAACCCTGACTAGGTATCTCTATGTATCCTCACTATCACTTGTGGACACCGATTATAGGAACAATAAATCTAATAATGCATGGCTGACTTACAATTTGTTGCAGCAGGGGCGGATCCAGGAAAGTCTTAAGGGGGGCATTTTTGTAACGTAAGTAAGGGGTCTGGGGGTACACCCCCAGTCAATGGGGGAGGGGTCCCAGAAAATTTTGAAAATTAAGCTTCTCTAAAGCCAATTTGAGGCATCTTTTAACCGTTTACTCCTCATTTTTTTACTACTACCTCCTTTCAATTTTTGTTTGTAAAAGTGGAAGATCCCGTCCCTGCTATATATCGTTTCCCCATTCCCAAACAAGATAATAATTGGAAAGTTACATGAATCACACTTAGATTAAATAAATAAAAGACCAATTTTATTGAATAAGTTTTAAAATTTAGATGACATTTTTTTAAAATGAAGTCTCGGCTCCCACTTTGCATCCAAATTTTGGAATGCCAGCTAACTAATTTCTTTGAATTTTCGTAGAAAATGGATGTCTAGTGGATGAAATTAAGACCTTTTTACGCCCACGCCCCCCCCCCCCCCCCCCAAAGAGCCTAGTCTAATTTACCTAAGGTTACTTAAATGCTTTTGTTTTTTCCTTCTCTTTCTCTTCCTCTTACTGTTTTTTTTTTTCTTTCTTTCTTTTGGTCCAAAGGGGTGGGGCATGCCGCCGTCTCTCCCCCCCCCCCCTCTGGCTCCACCCATGAGCTGCAGCTGCACTAAGTATATACCTTCAGTTCATTGGAATAGAAGTCTAATAGGAAGTCATTCAATTACAAGATGTCGATTTTGATTCATAAAACATCCGGCCGGTTCCACTGTGCGGAGTTTGCAATGACCTAATTTTCCCTTTTGCACTCCTTTCAATTCAAGAAGAAAAAAAAGGGGAAAAAGAAAAAAGAAAACTTGAACTCGATCATCCGTTGCGGCGGAAAGGGGGTGGGTCTCAAGTTGTTGAAAAGCGGGCGGCAACTAATATTTCACACCTCATTAAATGTTTATCTGACACCCCACCCTGACCCTCTACAGTCTACACCTCGCCTCGGTCGCCTTTCCATCCACCGTTCCCTTCACCACAATATCTCACGGCAGTTTTCCTCTCCTGGACCTTGGTTTGATTCTTATTCAGTCTCTTTTATTTTTTAGTCTCGACAGGTGAGGAAGGGTTGTAGTGTATTCCAACGTTGTCAAGTATAAAATCCGAAGACAATGGCCGCAGTCTTTAGAAATCTTTTGCTACTGCAACAAATGGGTACAAAAAGCATGAGCTTTCGTAGATTTTAACCTTAAAAAAAAAAAAAAAAAAAAAAAAAAAAAAAAAAAAAAAAAAAAAAAAAAAAACTGATAAATATAACCAAAACTCTAATAATTAAAGCCCTAAGTACATTTTCAAAGTCGAGCAATTAATGAAGCAGAGCACTCATATTTATACAGCACCAAACTAACAATTGTCAGTCGTCATCACCAAGTAACTTTGACGATATGTTTGGTGGATTTGGTTACTTTAGCAATGAGCTTGTTGCTTTCTTTTGCAACAAGCAATTTAAGGATTAATTCCGATGTAAAATACCAAAAAAAAAAAAAATAATGGCAATATAGCATTAAATACTCACAAAATTCACTCCTAAACTCATAAAATATGCTTCTAAACGCGCGATCTGAATGACGGTGTTGGGAACTGATAACCGGAGATCCTCATCTTCATTTGGTCATTCTATCCATGCAGGGAAGAAATATTCACAGAGTATCCCTGGTAAAAATGATCCATGACCAATTATACATGGAAATCGATTTCCATGAAAGTTAATACAATTTTTCATGAAAACCGAGTATTTTTCCATGGAAACTACATCAAATTCCATGGAAAACACACCGATTTTCGTGGTAATGTGCGTGGTTTCCATAAAAAAATACCCGGCTCCCATGAAAATTTGAATCTATTTCTATTTAAAATTGGTCATGGAACATTTTTACCATTGATAAGTAGCCACTAGAAGAGTGATGATTACCAGCCGATTAACGGTACCTTGACACCTGGTGATACCAGTGCCAAAGAAAATTCACCTCTCATTGGCCACTGCTCTATGGAGTGACAGTATTATTCGATGAGGATCTCCCACTATCAGTCTCCAACCATGTCATCAGTAGCGTCGTGTGAGCTGCAATTTATCGATTCTCCTTTAAACCCATGGAAACAATTGATTTTCAGGAGGTTCACTGCGGACCCCCACAAAATCGATTGTTTTTGTAGATTCAAATGGAAGAAGAATCGATAGATCGCAGTTTACGCGACGCCTCTGAATGTCATTATGCCGTAGCGCATTGAAAATCATTTAATGAGTTTGGAGTGAATGAGTGAATTTCAAATCGACTCTTCAATCGCTTTGTAGCAAACGTGTGTAACAGCCCCATTGCTCATCTTGTGTAGAAACTGTGAGCGTATTGTTTGAATTTCCGGTTTTTCATGGGCATTCACGACTCATGATTAAAATTTGACGGCTATTTTTTAACAATTTTATTAGTTTTTTTGGGTTGAATAACGACAAATTGCCTGATATACATTGATGGTTTGGCGACAACGCGCCCGACAAGTACGAATAGATGAGCGAAGGTGTATGGGGTGTTGAGGTAATGAAGGGGGGGGGTGATGTTCAGCGACCAACATTCAGATAAATCCTTATATATAGTCCTCAGAAGGTCCTTAGATAAATTATAAGTCTTCAAGAGGTGGCAGAAGTTTTTTTCATTTTTTTTTTTTTTTTTTTTTTTTTTTTTTTTTTTTTTTTTTTTATTCTACCTCTCTCAGTACTTTCGTCTCTTTCGATCTTCGCATCGTCTCCTCTTTATAGTCAAGCATAAAGTTTACTCATTGTATTGTTTAGATCGTAAATCGCTTTGCAGGCGTTTGCTCCCCCATCCCCCCACCCCCCGGGAGGAGGAAGGAATCAACCTTCGACTTACTTTACGGGGCTCTATCGATCTTCACTTGATTGAATAATGAGTTTTTTGTCCTTTGTTTGCGCTGTTTCGTTCTTTTTTTTCGAAACAAATAGATTGGAAAGCAATGGAAGCATATAAATGCTTGCGGAACAACATCGTTACTAACCCTCTTTCGCACGAACTATTGTTTTCTGATGCAAATGAGCACCAGACCAGACCGAACCTACTATAGTATCCTGGGCTCAATTCTCAAAGAATTTTAATTTGTGACATGATTCATTTGAAAATTCATAAGATCACATGTATTTCCGCTGTTACTTAGAGGTAACACTATGCTATAGAGGATTAAAACTGTAAAGAGTTTTAAATTTAAAAAAAAGAACAAAAACAAAACACAAATCCGAATCTGCTGTTTCCGGACGAAAGGTAAAAGGACGAAAGGCCATATAAATCTGCAATTGCGCTATTTCATGAGGTATTTTCTTTACCTTAACAGTTCTTTGGAAGCGCGCAATTGTAAATCTTGCTTCCAAAGAGAATGTATATAAAATCAGTGTTACGCGTAAATAGATAAATTGAAATAAATTGAAATAAAATAAATAAATTGAACGCGTTGAAGAAGGACGAGACCAACACGAAGTAATTGCACGGAATACTACAAACCACCTTAGCTCCCATTAGAGTCGACTCTCGATTACCTTCTTGTGATGAATTCATCAGAACTATAGGATGTCCTTCAGCTTACAAATTTGTTTCATGTTCAGAATTTTTGGTGGCTACGTAACAAAAAACAACATTTTGCTAGCAGATGAGCCCTGCTCGACTGTTTTTCTGTCTTATTGGAGGAAATTGGGAACTTTCAATAACTCAATTAGAGGTTTTCTGCGGAGGAAAGACCCTTAAAACACAAAGGTGGCTCGTACAATCTGGTAGCAATGTTTTTTCTCTATTTGATTCTATGTAGAACTATCGATTCGATAAAGAAGCAGTGCTTCACCAGCATTCGTTTGTTTCACATTGAGTCAAATGGAGGAAAAACATTGTCACCAAATTGCACGAGCCGCCGCTGGTAAAACATCGTGCGTGCTTTCCCGAGAAATTCAGCCTTGTGGTCTCATTAGAAATTTTTTAGATGAGCACACCTATCATTTTATGAGCCCTTTTTCCGGAGATGGCGTCAATTAGAGACGAATTGCAAAAATGCATCTTTCTCATATACTTTTGCAACTCAGAAGCCTACACAACCTGTCAATAAAACAATTTAATATTTCCAACAAAGACGGACCATTATTCATGGAGGTTTGGACTGTAGACTGTAAAATCATGAATAAGTTCTTTTTTCTCTTTTTTTGTAGGAATGGTTGAGAGGGAAGGGAGAGGGGGTCGTAACTCGACTGAAAAACGAAAGAGAACTATGCGCTTGAAAAATCGATTTATCAGTCGAAAAAAAGAAATAACAATGGTGAGAGTAGCGCATGCAGACTCCTTCATTTTCGCCAGGTTTTCCCAATCCAGTGCTGCCAAATGGTGAGAGAAGCAAGCAGAAAAAAGAAAATAGTTGGAATAAGATCGCATTTGTTTTGAATGCATGTTTTTTTTTTTTTTTTTTTTTTTTTTTTTTTTTCCCAGCGTAAGTAAGGGAAGTTCGCTTAATTCCATATCCCTGTCAAAAATGTTGCATGAAATTCAATGACAAAAACTCCGTAGGACATGCACTCTCACGGAACTCCGTAAAATTGGAAGCCCTCAAATGGAATTCAGTAAATACTCTCTTTTTATTATTTTTATGGAATTCCATGGGATTAGTGCCTCATAAAATTGTGGTCATGCAACTTCATGGAGCATTTTTGCTATGAAATGCGCAACACCAACATTGATTTTATCAGTAGGATGGAGATAATTTCGTCACAAATATGAAATGTAATAAAGGAGACAAAGATAACTGATAATTGGCCTGTGGGCTGATCATTTCATTTTCCTTTAAACCGGTCGTTAAGAATGCCTATGAGTGACGCTATGCTGATAGAGCATTGTTAGACTTTGATTGATTGTTACATGTATACTGTCGAGTTGCCAAAGTTTTATCAATGGGGCATAGCTGCAAGGGTCTGAAATGATAGCTCTTGATGAGCTGAAAACAGTGGTGCCTTTGGTTTTTTCATGAGTGTCCCGGTATTGAAGATACACGTACGCGTGTAAAGTTGTAAAATATCGCGTGCAAAGTGACGTCACTACGCGGAATTTTCATTAAAAACAATGTGTTTTGGGCCAAGTATAAACCAAAGTTTGCAACTGTCCTATTGAGTCATTATTTGCGAGATGGACCCTATTACAAAAAGTGATTAGCTTCTTGGATTAATATTAATGTATTCTGTCGAAAGAGCGCGAAAGGTTTTTTTTTTCATGGGCCCTCCATTGTAAAAGTCATAACGCATTGTAAGCCCCTATTACAAGCTATACTTTTGCATATATCTGGCACCGCTGTTTCCATCTTTGAGGAGTGGTGTGGTGCGGGTTGCATTTTTCGCCAAAACGATGTTATTGGCACGCGGCGCGGTATGGGCATGGCGCACCTGCGATGAAATTTAATAGCCGGCTCTCTCCTCACTCGCGACTGTCAAAATAAATTCTTCCTCTGTTACAGATATATTACTTTTTTGTTCTCCTCTCAACCCCGATCTCGACCAGAGGTGGATCCAGGCATTCATGTTTCCTTTCTATTCTCCCATTTGAACGTGTGCGTCAGAGAAGGACCGTTTTAAAGATGAAAGCCCTTCCTTTTATCCTTGTCCAACTCTCGTGTTTAAATAGGCGGAGGGAGAGAGAGAAAAAGAGGGAGGGAAAAATTCCTGGATTTGCCACTGCTCTCAACTCCGACCCCGACTTTGCTCCCTAGTATTTGGAGCCGCCGTGCACGACGGACAGTTTGTCTACCTTCCCTCTCCTTCTCAAAACTTTTTTTCTTCCTACCTTTTTTCCTATTTTTTGTCTGCCCCCTCCCTTTCCACAGTCACGCCAAAAAACTTAAAAGGTTCACGGAAAAGATGCTGCAACGGTAATATATTCATCTAAAAAAGAAGCTCCGAGTTATCAAGTCATTCCAACGGTTACTTTTCAATATTCATTCATCGAATATGGGTCGTACCAGAGGTATAGTTTAAAAGCTATGTTGTGAATGGGTCTTTTTCAAACTATTACTGCTGCAATAAGGAGTAAGAATATGTTTTCCCAGGATTTTATCCTAAAAATATTTAAAGGCTTATCTCTTTAATAATTCTTCTCAAGAGCCTTAAAAAATCCACTCATAAAGTCGTAAATGCCTTTTTTCAAATTTGTATAATCAAACACCGCGCTCGCAATTTCTAAACCATAAAGTAAAGCAACTATATACTAATAAGCCATCAAGTTAAGTTATCAGATCAACCAGGAATATTCATGGGGCGCGTGGGGTCAAAAAGTGGGGGGGGGGGCTAAAAATCAACAGCTTTTTTTTTCTTTCTTTCTTTCTTCACCTTTTTCAAAATAAAGTTTGACGCAGGCGGGTGGGGGGATAAATAACCATTTTTTCTTTTGGAACACTTGTAATTCTGACTTGAAAGGAGCTAAAATTTAAAAATACTGAAAATTTGGACTAAATAGACACTTGAAACAATTTGGTTAGGAAAATTTTTGAAGAATATAAACAAAAGGTGACAGTCTCGTTTCCTTAGTAACTTCTGAATGAAGCAGACAGATGGCGATGAGGAATTGATAACGTTTTTCCATTCTTCTTTTTCTCTTTTTCTTTCTTTTTCCTTTTTCCCTTTTTTCTTTTTTTCTCGTTCAAAAATTTTTTTAGCCCCTCGTTCCCAAAAAAGTGGGGGGGGGGTTATAGCCCCAATAGCCCCTTATACGCGCCGCCTATGGGAATATTGTATAATGATAGCTGTAAATCCATAGTTCTCTGGTGGGTGTTACTTTGTTACCAACAAGAATAATCTGCAAGAAAATTTTACTAGGGGAGGTGTGCCAAATAAGGTCATGTGCCCATTGACATGTACCCTAAAATTTCCACGTGTGTTTAATGTTTGTGTAGAAAGTCGCCGTCGATGACTTTTGCAGAATTTGCATGCTGAATGCGTGGAACACGAATCCACATTTCCCCCTACACAATTCGTCGTCTGACACGTGCTGACAGAACAGCAACAACAAAGTTTATTTGTCTCCACGTGCCTGTCAAAAAAGTATCTTTCGCCGATAGCTTTCCCTCTCGTACTTTTTTTGGTTTAGTTTGACCAGTGTATCAAAAGCTGTGGATATTCTTGCTTCGCAGTTCCTCTGTTTTCTGAATTACGTTTTTATTTTTAGTTGATTCTAGCAAATATGCATATGGTGACTGGAAAACAAACGAATTTAACGCGTGTAATAACCTAATAAGGCCAAGAATGGCTTCAGCAGAGTGAAGGCCGAGGGGGTTTCGTAAGGTGTTTTTTTGTAGAGGGGGAAGGGTTGTAGAACGTTAGTCAACTTTTACTTCTTATCGGAGTCAATTAGGGGTAGACATACTTATAAATTTCAGTGTCAGATTTTAACTTTTCGCATAGCATTTTTCCATTAAGCTTTCGAAAATTGTTCAATCTTCTTATGTACATATTTTTTTTTCTATTCAGAGCAAGCTGTTATACTTTATTTTTGATTTTCCAGTTTATCCCATCATGTAGTGATGCATTTTCTACCGACGTCTCTGTCTGGCTTAAAGTATGGTATCTGAAATAACCATTTCAGCGGGTGGCCCTATTTGGGTATCAAGAATCTCAAATGTTAACCCTTTAAGGACCGGGTTAGTTCTGAAGAACGCCACTCTTCCGTTTAAATAAGGAAGGTAGTTAACTATTCGTACCCGGGGGAGTTGAAATTGCCGATACGACAGATTGAAGGCGCTCGACAATACCTTATCTTGTATACGTATTTTCATCGATAAATTCGTGTTTATCAGGAATGAAGACCGAAACAATGTGAAATGAGAAAAACGAGTATTCTAGGGCTTAGAATATACGGGGCCAAAGGTCGTATATAAAGCCTGCAAGGGCCAAACTTTCAGCATGTAGGCCAGGGGGCAATGTTTTCTTTTGTTGTAGACGGACTGGCTCACCCGCCACCAAGACTTGGGTGCTGATTCTGCTCTTTTGGACGAGATGAGACGAGGCGAAGTAGCGGGAATCGACCCCTCCCATTGGTTTAAACGGCTTGGCGTCACGTGACAGATATCGAGTCATTCAAGGGCCACGGAGAGTCATTGTGTCTGAAATGAAGGACTCGAACGACTTTAAAATTGTCACGTGACGTCGTTTAAACCAATATGGGAATGATCGTTCCTTGCTATCTCGTGTCATCTCGTCCAAAAGAGCAGAGTCAGCCCCCTTGCCCTTGATCTTCGAGGGCGAGAAAGTTTTTTCATCGTCCTTTCATATTTTGCTCATTTTGTTATACAAAAAAAAAAACAAAACAAAAAAAAAAAAAAACAAGTTGGAACTTGCAACACTGGAACAGTGTTAGCAAAGAGAGCATGAGTGTCGGCCGTAAATCATTGTAAGTGTGGAGTTCCATATTGATAGTACAAAACTGCGACAAAGTCAATCGCAACGCTGCATTTGTGTTTGTATAACAGTGATCGCTGTAAAAATAACTTGATAGGTCAAAGTGGGAATGAAAATTTACTTATAGCGTGTTGAAACAGTTGTTCACGAGGCGAGGTGAATACTGTGGTTTTGAAAATCGATTTCGATAGTGATAGTTCCTTTAAAATCGGATGACGCAATACCAATCCTAGCAAGCCGTAAAGTCTAGTTTAGTTATTTGGGACTTTTTTAGATTTCTCTCGCCTGAACCAAAGTCATCAGGAAGGAAATTCTTAATACCAATCCTAGCAAGCCGGAAAGTCTAGTCTAGTTATTTGGGACTTCTATAGAATTTTCCTCGCTTGAACCAAAGTCATCACGATGGAAATTCTTCGTCTTTATGGTTTCAGCTCTTTTTGTCTCAGATTAAAAAATGAATGTTAATATTGATCAAATGTCATCCGACACTCATCAAGGCCCTTAAGGAACGTAATATGAACTTGAAAAAAGCTCATTCGATTTTTAAGGGAGCTTAAACGGTCCATGAGAGACGAAATTCGCGGATACAGAGTATCCACAGCTTATTTCAATGTTCGATCTGACAAGACCGTGCGCCTTTGAAAAATCGATATCTCGATAGTGAATCGATGTATTGCAATTCGGTTTGCACCGGTCGAAAGCGCTTGCTTGTGACTGACAACCTCGAAAATTTCAGATCCATCCGAGTTTATTTAATGACCTTACAGGACCTCTCGCGGCCGCAGTTAGACATTTCTTGTCAGAGTTACGCTGAAACGGGGAGTAGTTCCCCCCCTAAGATGATATTTTTTGGCTCGAAACTGCATTGGGCCCTCTCGGGACATCATTGGGACCCGAAAAAAAGCGGAACCGATATAATACGGCACACGACTGGTTCGTGAGAGACGAAATTCGCCTTTTTCCAGCCTCCAGCGCCCCTCTAAGGTCGATCTGACAAGACCGCGCGCCTTTGAAAAATCGATATCTCGAGAACGAATCGATGGATTGCGCACTGCGGTTTGGATTGGGCGGTAGCTTCAGCTTTTAGATAATTCTTGAAAAAAATTCAGATCCATCCAAGTTTTAAACGGATCTTATGGGACCTCCCGCGGCCGCAGTGAGACATTGTACGTGAGACTTACGCTGGAGTTGGGGCCACCCCCCCCCCCCCCCCCCCCCGATATAGACTTTATCGGTCCGACATTTGTCAGGGCCCTTAATGAACTTCATGTGAACTCAAAAAACTCACATATGACTTCTCACGGCGCATGCTAGGTCCATGAGAGTCGAAATTCGCGGATTTTAGAGAATCTTAGATTTCTGACCCTATACCGCGCGCCTTTGAAAAATCGATATCTCGAGAGTAAATCGATGTATCGCAATCCAGTTTGGACCGATCAAAAGAGTAAGCTTACCGGTACTCGCCGTTAAAATTTTGGATCCATCTGATTTCATTTTGAGACCTTACTTGAGTTACTTGGACCCCAGTTGGAATTATTTTTTCGGAGTTACGCTGGCAAGGGGGTCGCTCCCTCTCTTGGAAAACTGTGGAGGGGGCCCTTTGCTAAGGCATACATTCTATTTTTCACTTTTTTTTTTTTTTTTTTTTTTTTTTTTTTTTTTAAATTTTATATTTGTGTCTAATCTAAGTTGGGGGAGGAGGAGGAGAGTACCTGCAAGTCAACCGGCAATTTACTTTTGATAGTGGCTGCGGGTCGAGGGTGCGGATTGCGGACTTTTAACTTGTTGTGGGGTTTACAGGGTGGCCGTGTCTAAACTTATGAGAAAAGAAGGCAACCACAGACCGGAAGAACGTTCAATTTCTGGTTCAGAGACCATGGACAAAGACATGGGCACCCGCAAAACAATTGCCCGGAGGGGCAACTTTTTGAATGTCAATGGAAGGTCTAGGGGACACCACCTAGAGACGGGCAAGTCTAGAGAACCCCCCCCCCCACTTCCGCCCAAAATAGAAAATAAATCAATTATCCTTCCAAATGGTAGAAATTGTAAGTGATTGTAGCATGTAGTTGTATCAAAAGTAATTCTATTTTTGACGTGTTTGATATTATGAATAAAGTGACAGCATCAGATGATAGAAATAGTAAAAAGCTAAGTACAACTATTCCTTCTTTATTTTCATTGTCCTGATGAATTCTAAGAGTTAACCTATTTAAATTAACAAAACCAAAACTCTTGCCTATACATTCTCTAATCATGTAATTATCGACCAGAGGATTCTGAATTTTCAAGGAAGTTCGCAAAATTCTCGTTGCCAACGGTAGCTGCCAATGTAGACACGTTCATACTAGTAGATTTTAAAACTTCTTTCGGCGAGGGAGATGACGGGTGGGAAGTATGATGTCGTCTGAATCAGGAGGGGGTGGGGTAAAAATCAGGGGGAGGTCTAGATCTGGGGGGGAGAGGAATCCTGAAACTGGGGGGCGAGCTGTATAGTGGCAAGGGGTGGTTGGGCACCACTGCTTAGGGGGGGGGGCTACTTCCCGCCCTGCCCCCCCTAAATTACGCCCCTAATTAAAATTGTAAAGTAAACTAAGAATAAAGTTTGTTAACTCTTACTCCTTTCGTTATTATTTGATCTTCGAATGTTCCGATTCTTTTTTATTGTAAAGTTTTGATTTTTCTGAATTAGGGGGGGGGGCGCCGCGCCGCCCCTCGGGGAGCGCCCATTGACAGATAAGGGAGAAAGGTAAGTGTAGGAATTTGCACGGGAATCCGGCGTAGTGTGCCGCAAAAATTACTACCAATGGCGGATCCAGAAAATTCTTTTAGGGGGGGGGGCTTCACGCCTATGAATTTTCAAATTTGCAGGGAGGAATTTATGGGATTTTTTCTGTTGAAAAAAGGCAAAGGCTACCGTGAGTTGGGGGGGGCGTGCCTTTCCCGAATCCGCCGCTGATTACCATGTAACACTGGGCCACGATGACCGATGTCGCATAAAACAAGGTAGAAGACCCGTGGCGGGCGTGGCATCCGTGATGGCTGTGAAATTGGGATGAAGTAGATGGACACACATCATTCATGCAATCTGCACAACGCGGCAAGCAACTGTTGTAGGCGTAGGTGCAGTAGTTCGTGGGGAGGGCAAAGGGGACGGGAGGTCGTCGCAAAACCATGGACGAAGATATAACTAAGGACTGCCGACTGTTGTTAGTCCTGTTTTGCTCTCGACCCCAGCGCTCCAAGCAGCGGTCAGCTGAACTACTCTTTCAAGTGAGCGATCCTGGCGATGTGTCCATGCTCACATGCTGTGCTACTGCTAAAACCGTTGTTGGAGTTGGTCTGTTATGGCATGGCTGTCAACTGTTGTCGGCGACCCAAGAGGATCAGATAACTCAGTATCTCAATGGAAGATCGAAAGCAAGGGAAATTCAGAATCAACTTTGGACAAGGTAACAGAAATCATCAGCAAATTAAAAGAGTCGCCTGATCTCTACTAATAAAACAAATGTCTATGTACTCTTTCTTGTTTGATTCCGTTTTGAGGTTAACTGTGATGTATAGTATTTCAGTCCTTGATTAATCATTTTCGACAATTCAGGAATCTTTCAAGAAATACTCCAGACGTTTGCTTTTTAGCGGATTTTGCTTCCTTTTAATTCGCTGATCATTTGTTCCCTTCGTTCAATCGTGATTCAAATTACCTACACGGTATACATTTGCGGGAAGGCATGGGAGAAAGGGAGCCGGAGCGGCCACCGCTGCAGCGGTTCGCTTTTAGTTGACCCTTACTGCTGCTTGGAGCGCTGCGGTCGCGCTCGAAAACCCGCTAACAGGTTTTAACACGGGCGGAGATAGGAAGTCGGCAGTCCTTAGTTATATCTTCGTCCATGGCTCGGAATGGTCTTAAAATTTTCCTTAGGATTTGATCTAGAACGCAACGTTCTTACATTTTCGAAAAGTTAACTCTAGCTCTCGCAATTAACGATTAAAGGCGGAAAAATCATGGTTTCTGGACCGCGGAACAGTGGCGTTATCTAGCGGATGAGAATCTTACTACAGGTCGCTGAGGATTCACCTTAAAACGCAACGCCGATCGCGTTCCCCAAACGAACTCTTTTAGCGGACCGAAACATCAACAATAACAGGATTGGAAATTTGAAATCATCTAAATGCATTTTAAATCGCAGAATACACGAAACATGGACACAATCCTCTGATATAAAACCCCAATATCTCATACAGAAAATTTCGTTGAAGTCTGATCCAAATTAGTAACGTAATTACATTCCCAAAAATGCTTAACCTCAATCTTGGCCAAAAACTCCCGCCACAAAGAAAAAGCGACAAATTGGGAGGACACCGGATTGGCGGAATCACATGGGTCAATCGGTCCTCGAGGACCCGTTCTCGATACTGAAACCAAGCGATCCCCCGAGCGGACCCCCGAACCATGCCGTTCCTATAAGAAAAGCATTATTGACCTTGTAGAAACGATTTCAATAGAGCATGACACTCATGCTCTAAAAAAAACTATTTATCTCAAAGAAAGGGGTAACCTTATACCTGGCGCACTCACGTTAGTACTCGTACAACGTTAATTACACTGGAGAAAAACACACTGGAACAGTTGAAGTAAAGATTAAATTTGTTGTGGGGTCACTAAAATTTACTTATTTTCAAATTCAAAACGGGGTTCCCTCATCAAGAGTTTTGTTATTTGATTCATAGATTACGATTTAAAATATTTTTCGTGATAAAATAGACACTACAGTGTTTGATACAATGGGAAAATGTTATCTTCCTGTGCATAATTTTTTTTCGGGCACGACGCGACGCGACGGTCCTTTAACTAACATGAAAGTTGCGAAATCTCACTTCTGAATTCTGATTGGCCAGCGATGCATTTTCGAGACATCGATGAGCGAAATACTGGGACCAAATAATGTTTGGTCCCGAGCGTATTTTATCACGGTCACGTTACCGTGCGTAAGCTCTCTGATTGATCGAAAAACCGCACGCAAGATGCACGCTATTCAATGCTCGGGACCTAACATTATTTGGTCCCTGGACTATGCGGGACCAAACGCAATGTCGGTCCAGGCTTTGAAAGTCAACAAAAGATCGTACATATAAAGACCAGGAGTTATCTATTCAATAAGAAAATAAGTCTACTCTCGGCATGCATTGAGTACGTAACTATATCACTAGAATGGCGCCTTATCATTTTCTGCTTTTTGAAAACAACAAGCTGTAAGAAAAAGAACAAGTAAGCATAGTAGGGGTTCGCCTTTTTCAAAGCGGTAATTGGAGGCCAAGGCGCTTTGCAGTCTACAGAGCCAAAGAATTATTTAAATTTATATACCTAAAGCACTTTATTCCGTAATTATTTTTGTCATAACTTAGCCTGAAATTATACATCCACTCACCGTGCCTCATCAAGACTGATAATGAGCTGCTTCCGCTAATCTTCGTCGGCCAGTTGGATTTCATCTTAATTCTTGAGCATCCTCGAATAGAGCCCAAGTTTGAGAGCAATGATCAGAAATGCGCGTAACTCTCACTGTGATACCAATTACCAATACAAGGAGACGAATATTCTACTAAAAATGGTCAGAATTCAGTGGCGGATCCAGAAATTTGGCTACCATGAATACTTCCCATTTGTAGGTATGAAGAGCAATCGATTCTTGAGGGGGCCAGGGCCCCTCTACGAATCGATCGTTTCTCATGCATTCAATATGGCACGGTTGCCATATTGATATTTCTGGATCCGCCTTTGTCAGAAATCTTATAAAAAGCTCCTGAAAAAAGTCTGGTTGTGTCTAGGAGAGATCTGATCTGTTGAAGGAGAATTCTGTCAATTTCTTATTAGTTTTGGGAGAGTGTCCGCGGAATATCCGAAAAACGGTAGCAATGATTGAAAACTTTGATGCTCTCATCGATTGATTATCTATTTGACTATTTACTGTAATTGTTTTGTTGTTGGCATCTTGTGATTTGCCTTGAGTATTGTTGCTTGTTAACTCTGCAGTTTAGTAGGTATTATATTTAATACTAATGTTTATTTTTTTCCAGGTACGGTAACATAGACTCAAACTGCGCATGCTTTATACAATCGTAAGTACTTAATCGTCTTTGAAAATCTCAAATCAATGTAGGTCATAGTCACCTGGTGCAAGACAATATACAAGTTTATTTCATTTGTTTATGGCAACAGTTTGCAATCGATCCATCATATGCAATGATTCATCATTGTGAGTGGCGTGAAACAAATCAAAAAAGAAAAAAAAATAAGGAAAACCTATCGCTACTCGCGTAATATGAAATTGCTTATACTTTCTCCTTCATTTGTACACATGCTAAAGTATCGATTACATGGAATTTCTATTGAATCCCCTTTAAATATTGATTCTCCCTCATAAGATTTTATGGAGGGAACATCGATTTTTACGCTTTTAAGACAAAGAAATGTCCGAACATCACCGTTCACCAAGGGTGTTCGGTTTTTTTCGGAACTCATCAGAGACCATATTATTCGCCGTTCAGAAAACGTCAGAGCGTGGCCAATGCATATCTTCCTTTCGTCGAAACATGGAGAAAACTTACTTATCTAGTAGAGCTCATTTTACTCTCCAAGCATTTCTAAAATTACTGAATTTATCTTTGTTTTTGTTCAAGATTTAACTTGCCAGTTTCTCTCAAGTCATCATTTCTGGTCCTGTTTATTAGAGTGCACTGACACTTCTCATGGAGAAGCTGATCCATACTGGAGTGTTGCCCCTCTCATTGAGCCCCCTTTTCTGTGAAGTGTGTTTACCACTGTTTATCTATATTAATGAGCATTTCTAAAATTTTAACTGTTTCCAACAATTAGCATTTATCGGCTACAGTTTGATTCTAGAAAGCCCTCTATGACCATCTTTGATGCCAGCACTCTTCCTCTGTCCGAACGTGTAAGTGCAGTGTAAGTTCTTTTTATCTATCTCTCCATGATGTAATTTCTTGGCAGTGGATTATGAACAGTTGAGTCAACTCAGACGAATCTAATCTAATGGACTAAGTCCATTCAAGTAGACTTGGTCAAGTTGTGTAGACTTATTGTTAGTAATTTCAGTGGCGTGTCATTAACTGTGCGACTGAAACCTACCATTTGCTTTGCGGCAGGTAAACAAAGGCCTCTTACCATCAAAACAAAGGACAGCTTCCAGCCGCACAGTCGACGATATGCCATTGATTTATTTTGGCCAGTTGCACACTGTCAATTCCCACTTTTGATTATGAATTCTTAAAGAAATGCAGAAAAGGTCACAATGAGCGCAGATGCATCATGATTTCTTAACAATGGACCAAGATGAAGCCGTTCCTAAATGCTGTGTAAAGACTTTGAATCCTAGCCAAAATCTCAGACCAACTTGCTTACTCACATGACAGCCTGCACTTACAGTAAATGCCAACACCAAGTTGTACGATGCGCAAGACGTGGCACCAACTGTTATATGCTTGTACCACAGATTTAGGTGTGGACAAGAAAGCTGTAAAGCAGTGTCATACTAAAACTTTGCTCTAAAGATTATCAAAAATCATCCTTCTCGCACCACTCATCTATTATGCCCATAAGTCAATTCGATTCATCCAAGTCCATTGAGCCACTCATTAAGCGAATGATACCACGAGGTTCGGGTGAAGTTCAGGCAGAACTTCGTAACCACTTATTTATCGATTACTTCCGAACAAGAAGGGAAAATTACAGTCAGATTTTCCTTCTTTAGGATCTGAGGTGAGTAAAGCCTCGATATTCAGCTATAGTATTCAACAATTTCATCACAACCGATTAGAC
The DNA here is from genome assembly GCA_011764245.1 of Trialeurodes vaporariorum. Lineage (NCBI taxonomy): Eukaryota > Metazoa > Arthropoda > Insecta > Hemiptera > Aleyrodidae > Trialeurodes > Trialeurodes vaporariorum. The sequence goes on along the minus strand of VMOF01000369.1, from coordinate 26,099,958 downwards.
CCAAGGATTCATGTTTTTCTCACAACATATTAGAAAAGCCGATTTGATTGGTCCACATCAGGATTTATCGACTGAGGGCCTAAATCGAGTAGAATTAGACAAATCGAGTTGGCTTTCCCCGATAAAATCTAAAGTGTCCAAGTTAACACGATGCCTGGCATCATAAACTGTGCTGTTTTGTGTCTAACACACTTTTTGCACATTTTCAGCGTTTAAGTCTGAATAGCTTCGTAAGGAAGATTTTTTCATCCTCGCAAAATTATCCGTTTGCGCAAGTAAAACATGTCGAATCATCTTAAGTAGTTTCAATGAAAGGAAGAGTCTCTGTAACCGTTCTATTAGAGCGGGACCATTTCGAGTATCGGGCTCTTACAAATAGCGGTACCTGCTTCTGAAATAACTATGTACATCGAAGCGCATATTTGATCAGGTTCAATTACCTAGTCAAAACTCTGCGCTAAGCAACCGCTCACGGATGTGTGTCGGTGCAATGCAAAAGCAAGCCCCGCAACTTGACACAGACTGACAGTCAAAATATTTTAGTTCTAAACAAATATTTGGTCGTTGTTTCTAAAAGTTAATGAGTAAATCATGAATCCCAGAGTCTAATTAGTTATAATACAACTGCCGACTTCTTTTGTGGAACACCCAGGCGACAAACAAATGTTTGGTACAGACGGTACCCGAAAGACTTTGGATGGTGAGCGTTTACGTTTGGTTTTAAATGGCTATACATGCTCATCAATCATCCGGGTGCAGGGCCGTCGGTACTGAACATTTATTGGTCCCTTAGATTCTACAGCAGAACAGTGTGATTGTAACTCTCCCTTCTTGTTGGACAGTTGTACTTCGGTACAAATAAATACTTAAAAAAGTTGTTACCGAACAACACCCAAACCTTGTAATAAATTTCACTTCTTGAGTGGCTCAATCAACTTTGGCGAAAGAGATTAGTCGAGTGAGATGGATGCTTTCCGATCGACCTCAAAGGATTATTTCAGTCGACACCATTTTACAGCCTTCTTGTCTATACTTGAATCCTTGGCAACATTAAAATAAGAAAATTAAGAAAATAAGAAGAAAATAGAAAAATTATTAATCATTAATCATTAATCATTAATCATTTTTTAAGAAAATATTTTGATTTTAAATGCACGAAGTGGGAAAATGTAGAATTAAATTTATTTAAAAGAAGCGTTTTTGGACACCTGATAAATTATCAAAATGAAAATTGGGGGGGATGTAGACTATTATGCCGGTCACACAGGGGGGTCCTTTAACCCATGGCCTCCTATCCAAAATAAGCCCCACCAATGGGCCGTGGTGGGTGAATCTTATACCTATGTGTTACCCATCCTCCCGTATGTGACCTCGCACTGTACGTTTAATTTTGAACTGAATGGGATTAGCTGCTGTAGGGCTATTTAAAATTTAAAAAAAAAAAAAAAAAAAAAAAAAAAAAAAAAAAAAAAAAAAAATGACTTGTCATGCAAGCAGATCCAAAATTTTGGCAAGGATTTTTGTCATGAAGCAGCTTTTATCAAATGACCTTGTCTCAGTTAAATCAAAGATATTATAGTAGAAGACTGGCCCCTAGCAGCGAGATTTGAAGCCGGTTACTGTCATAGGCAGGGCTACTCCGCTAGGGGGTATGAACCAAATTAACATTGCGGCTTATGGAGCCGAGACATAAAACTGTTTCAAAAAAATGTTAATTACTTTTAGTTTTCAAGAGTACTCAGATATGGTATGCAGCTAATGCCAAAGTTGAAATTGACGAACTTAAACGCAAGTTTTGGTCAATTTATCCGCTACATATTTACGATAGAAAGTACGGCAGATTGGTTATGGGTGCTAAAGTAAACAATGACCAACCGATTGTTAACTTTGATTATCAAAGAATGAACGCCTTAAATTGATCCAAATTTTCAGTTAAAATGTATGTTATACTACACGATATAACATATGTGAGACTCAACATTATTGTTCGCTAAAATGATTGACTAAAATAGGTTTGAAGAGCTACAGCTCCATAAGAGCTAATGTTAAATTGGTTCATACCCCTGCGCAGGGAAGTGCCCTGCCCATCAGCCCGTGCCAAGACGGGCTTCACTTTTCCTCCGTGCAAAGAAATAGCAGGGGCCAGTTTTCTTCTATAATGTCTTTGGTTAAAACTGAATAAATCTTGATGCATCAGCGTTCAATGTGATTTGCTCGGCATTTATGTAAGAATTATTGATCACTAGGGGAAAAATTAACAATTGGCGACTGGCCCAAAAGGTGAAATCAATTGGACGGGGCTAAGTCTATTCGACTCGACCAAGTCCTTTGGATTTGACGGAGTCCATTTAATTCGTGCAAGTCCAATGGATTGTTTGTAATCAGCTTCCAAGACAGAGAAATAGGTAAATAAGGACTCACTAGTTTTGACAGCTAGGAAGAGCGGTGACATCACAGATGGTCATAAGAGCTTTCTAGAATCAAACTGAAGCCGATAAAGGCAAACTTTTTGAGACAGTTTAAATTTTGGAACAACTCTTAAATGGATAAACAGTGGAAAAACATAAAACTTCAGACTTCACAGTTTGGGAGCTCAAGAGGCAATACTTCAGTGATTGGAAGTGAAATGTCCTAAGGAGTACCTACTTATTGAAGACTCTTGAAAGAAAAGGCAGTAAACGAATGGCTCTAAATGAGTCAAGGCTTTCACATTTATAATTAGTCCATAACTACACCTGAACTTTGAAGGACTAAATTCTAGGATTAAATACATTTTCGAGGCATTTCTGTTAGAAATCCACTTCGAAATTTGGTTCGCTCATGGTTTGTTCTTATTGTCTTTGTCTACGATCGAAAGTAAACATACGTGAAACATACGGCTTTACTTTTTCCAAAAACATTGACTTTCGAACGTTTCATCTCTGTGCTCATCACTCATCAAAACTCCACATTTTGGTGTTTTTCGGACATTTCCCTGTCTTAAAAGGTACCTACTTGGGAACATCGATACATTTTAATATTTTTACATTCACATTTTCGATTCGCGTATATTTAAATTGATATAGGTTAGTGCAAGCGACAATGATAATGCTATGATGAGGGGAGAAACGGGGTATGCGAAGCCTGACGAAGATTGATGTCATGAAACAGCGGTTTGGTTATATCTCGGTAAATACCGGCCAAACCCCGTAAATTGAACTTTTTTGACCTGTAACGGTTAAACTTTCTGATTAATACTGAGCAAACCACGATGGAATTCCAACCATTGCAATTTTCTTGTCACTTTGCTTATGGATGATGGACGGTTTTAGTGAAAAGTCAGCGGTTAGCCAACAATCACAACAATCCACTCATCGGTCACAATCAGCTGTGAAAAAACTCGCGTGGCGAGTTCTCTTTCACTACCTCCACTACCTCCATCAAAATCGCATTAAAAAAGCTTGAGGAATTCATCTTTGCCAAATAATTTCACAAAAAATGTCTCAATATACGATTTTAGCGACGATAGTGAGATAGCAGTAGATGGGGTTTACATGAGAGTGAGAGAGATAGTTTGGAACGCTCAAAGAACTTTTTCACTGGATGACATCATCACCTAAACTCAAATATTACCTAGACTCCAGATATGGTACTATAGCTATCTCGCTAATGTTAAATTTTTTTAAGCGCCTTCATGGCTAAAAGTCATAAATTCGGTTTTTTTACGTTTCGGCGAGCGAGAAACTCGTGGGCAAGGGGGCCAAGGACCAAATTATGTCAGGTCCCGAGCATTGAGTTGCCTGCATCTTGCGCGCGGTTTGGACCAATCAGAGAGCTTACGCACGGTCACATGATCGTGCGTAAGTTATGCTCGGGACCGAACATTATTTGGATCCAGTTCGCTGGCCCACGACCATCACGACTGGAGCACGTGATTTTTGTGCTCCGGAATGTAAACAAGCCGTGATCCAGAGTATGTCTTTTAACAATAATGAAGGCGCTCAACAAGATCGATTCTAGCAAGTTCCATACCTGGAGTATGGGCCATCTTTGCCGAAATCGTATATTATCCATCAAAAATGGAATCTGTTCGTAGTGCAACTGATAGTCTGAAATATTTGATATATTAAACAAATAATTTAGAGACAAAATTAAGAGAAGAATACTTTTTATATCCATTGACTTTTTTGCTATGCTCACACTGCTCACAGTAGATTAAGATTTGGTAGTGATAATCTCAAGCAGCAGTGTTACAACTTTACGTATAATACGTAAACATTACAGACCCATTATTTGTGATTTTCTAGAATGCTTTTATTTAATATACTTACTTAGGTCAACTGTATTACACCGCTTATGGAGCAACTACAGTAACCTGTAGTTGAGTTTTCTGTTGTTCTTTCTAGTCAAAAGACAATGAATAGTACTTTTTCAGCAAAAACCGAAAAAAAAAGACAAAGTAACACGAAACTGTCTCAGTTTAAACCGACGGAAACAAACCGGTAAGATTGAAAAGAGACTCTAAAACATCGCCTAACCTATATAAAATTCTGTTGATAGTTCAACTGACCCACAGCTTTTCTCCCATTTGTACCTATGCACAAGTATCTCTTACTAAGGGGAACGGTTAATTAAATAAAGAATTGATTCTATCCCAAAAGTTTAAATGGAGAAGATATCGATCGTTATTCACGACCACCGCATGCGCCCTTGCAATCACGAACTCATATTTTTTCAAGTGCTACTCCCACCCATTTTCCTGCATTCCACGCTTCCCCTCTGTAATTGATCGATGAAGTTTCAAGTAAATATTATTTTGAAAATCGGCAGGAAGTGGGATGAATATATATGTATAGGTACTTTTCCTGTTGAGCTCCAACCTCACCCCTCCTTTTTTTTTCTTTTTTTTTGTACAATCACATGCACTTCAAATCAATTATTTGACGTACAGTGTTTTGTTAGGCGTTTGCTGAGAGTTCACGGACCGAGAGAGGCAGTGATCTAACGAGCGTATTTTACAGAGTTGTCAAACTGAGTGATATTTTTGAAATTTCCTTCCATATAACCATTAAATAATGAGACCAACTGCGAAAACTGACTGATGGCACGTCCAAAGTGAAACAAACAAAATTAGACGCTAAATTAAGCTTCTTATAATCACAAACTTTAATGCACAGAATAATTCAATTAGAATGGTACCTCCCACAAGGGCCTATGGAAACACTTTTTCGGTCTCTGTCGGTGTCTATTCAAAATGGCGGACGCTTCAACATCAATGTCGCATTGCTTTGCATGGGGGAAAAATTTGCATTTGTTTGGAAATTCTCAAAATGGCGGACCAGAAAATTATGCTTTAAGATTACGAACCGAAACTTATTTCCATTTTGATTGTGTAGTATTATGTACTTTAAAGAATTAGTTGCATTTTTATGCAGAGGACTTGAATTCAGATTATGACTGAGCTGGAATCGAAAACACACGGTATCTAAGACAATATAATCTTTGCCCTTGACGCACTGGAAGAAAAAAGTACCAGAAGCGTAAAATTTTATATCACCACTGGAACCTCTGGTATACTGTTACCAGAATTTAAGTACTTGCGCATTAGATTTTGAAAATTAAGAATCCACTTAGAATTTAAAACTTTGATTAGAATCTGATAGAAATGCCAGAATTTTCTAGGAAAAGTCAAATACGTTACTTTAAGATTGATTGTAAAGGATCGTATCGTAATCGACCTCATATCTGATAGATGATCGAGTACGTGTTATTCTTATGAGTGGTGTCATAACGATACACTGAAAAAAAATAGATCTGTGAAATCAGTAATATGAAGAAAAGGCTAATTTTACCAGCCATTTTTGGTAACATTTACTACACATATAGCTAATTTTACATTTTGGATTGTAACTTTTGCTTAAATTTTATTAATTTTACGATTTGAATCATGAATTTTACCATTCGGATTGTAAATTTAACAATCCGAAGCATTGTAATTTTTGCAAGTCGTATAGCTGTCACGCCAAGACAGCCATGTAATATGCAAAAGTCACAATGATTTAGATTGTAAAATGTACTATTTACATTGAAAAATTTGCAATCCAAATAGAAAAATTATTAAAACCTAAGCAAAATTTACAATTCAAATCGTAAAATTAGCCATAAGTTTAGTAGAATTCACCAAAAATAACAAGTAAAATTAGCCTGTGCTTCATTTTACTGATTTTACAAAACTTAATTGCTTTTTCAATAATTTCATTTTTTTCAGTGTACGTTCCACTCCGACAGAAACCCTTCAACCCCGACGATGTGTGATGTGCGTACGAAAGAGCTCAGGAGTCATCGGTAAATTTCCGCAGGGATGTTGGGGTTCCTATCGGAATGGAACTTATCGTGATTACCGCCCCCAAGGATATTAACAGGTACGCGATCATCAGCTTTATAAATGAGATTACGATTCAATCGTCAGAATCACCCTCCTGCAGACTGATTGTTTGGTTTTACGATAAACCGCATTACTAAATGTCTATTAGAGACGCTATCGGTTGAGCATTGTAAGACGTACATGCCCGTTGGTATAATAATCATCCCTAAGTTTCTCGTCACAGCCATAGCTTGGCCGTTGGTATAGTAATCATCCCTAAGTTTCTCGTGATAGCCATAGTTTTATAAAGGTTACTCGTGAGTTGTTGTTAAAAATGGGCAATTTAACCATGGTTACCGTAGCAACAGCCAAGTTTTACAACTATCGACCAAATAGCATCTACTGTAGGCAGTCTTAACAATCGGTTTATCGATGAAGTAATCGCCCCCCTCCCCAGGTTCCTTGAGCTTTGGTCGATTGCATCTACAATAAATGGGGCTATTGCACACTTTTGCTAAAAGCCATTTAATAGTCGATTATGGCGTAAAAACCTCAACAAATAACGATTGCGGCACTAAAAACTTCCAAAATCCACTCCTAAACTCAATAAACGCAGTTATTTGCGGGAGCGTAATGGTGGCCGAAGGCACTAACAATGGGAGATTCCCATCTAACAATTCTGAAACTCCATCAAGAAATGACCAATAAGAGACTACTTTCATTTGACACCGGTGTCACTAGGTGTTGTGGCACCATTCATCGGATGTGGATCATCACTCTGATGACTAATTATTCTGTGAATCACCCTTGTCAACATAGAAAGAGTGACGAAATTAAGATAGGAATCTTCCATTGTTAGTGCCTTCGGCCACCATTACGCTCGCGCAAATAACTGCGTTTATTGAAATTAGGAGTGGATTTTGGAAGTTTTTAGTGCCGCCATCGTTATTTGTTGAGGTTTTTACGCCATAATCGACTATTAAATCGCTTATAGCAAAAGTGTGCAATAGCCCCATTTCCAAAAAAAAAAGTGGCGGGAAAAATGGCAACGATGGATATTCAAGTTGTTACCAACCATTACCATCATCATCGCCACCACCAGAGCCACCACCAATCCACCATGCATCCAGTCATCCACCATCCAACATTCACCATCCAACATTCACCAGCCACTACCCGTTCGTAAAATATCTTCATTTTAAATCGTTATTTGATTAATCAATGAACGTGCGAATGAATGGGTATGAGACTAGGCGACTAGGCCCTTTTTTTCGTACCAGTTAACCCCGCGCTTTTATGCGAGGACAAATTACTCGTATTTTCATTAGCGCCCGATGTTTTCTCGATCCTAACCCCCCCCCCCCCCCCACCGGTCTCCGTTTCTTCCTCCCCCGCACGTGACTGCCCTCTTCGTGCCGTCTCCCCTCCCCAACACGTGACTGCTTTCCCCGTGCCTCCCCATTTATGATGAGGGTAATTGGAACATCGCATCAGCCACTTTTACCCTTTCTCCCGTCCGATCTCGATCCGATCCCTTCTCCCCCCCCACACCCCTAAAAAAAAACTGCAAAACTGCTCGTTAAGTGAAATTCATGCACACAATTTTTATTTTGTTTCCATTGCACAACGAAACGAGGAACGATTGCAACCAACCTCCTCTCTTTTACGGCTCCTCTCCCCATCTCTAATTCTTGTTCTCATTCATGTTGGTTTACCAACTGCGGTTATGTTGAGGGAATAAATCGTTCGTTTAAAAAGTCAGTTTTACTATCGTTGGTGAGGTATTATAGTTTAATGTCTTTACCAATACCGTCTGTACAAGAGGCGGAGCACTACGCTGAAATACATAGGGAAGGTTTGAGGCACACTGAATTTTCGGGGATTCAACAAAATAACATGTAAAACAACAGTCAACACCTTTTGATGTCGCATGGTGTTGAACGGTGACATTCGGGAAACACGGGGAGATGGGCGGGAAAGGAAGAGGAGGGTGCTCACCATTCAACACCATGTGACGTTGACTGTTGTTTTGTTGAATCCGCGAGTATTCAAAGTGCCTCTGCTGCAGCCAGTTAGTGCTCCGTCTCTATTTGTCTCTGGTCTACAATCATACACTAGTGTGCTTTTTTGAGGTTAGGGTAGTGTTTTAATTGATGTATGAAGACTTACGAAATGAAGTGCAAAATTGTAATTTGTCCTCTCTAAATACGATTTACAACTCTGCTACTTCATTTATTGTATAATTGTGACTGAGAGGCCAAAAACTTTGTTATTGGCGTGCTTTTTCAATTTTAGTGGTTATTCAAAAATGAATCTTTCCAGTCAACAAATTCAAGTTTACGTTGAGTTACATTCATACCAAGACGAAAACCGTCTTTAAAATCTCCAACGGAGCAGCCTGCTATGATTCGGTAATGTGTCTACTATTGAGTTACTACCGGCTACAAACAGAGTTTTCTATCACAATACTTAGTACTGTCGGTGTCAGATCCGAATTTCAGCTTTTGCTTTGTGCAGTTAGTTAGAAGCTACTTTCTTACGAAAATACGCCCCTTACGTTAGAACACATACTCCTGAAAAAGTGGATATTTTTCACCAAATCTGGTAGCAATTCTTCTTTCGTCGAAGTCTCTTTGCAGATATCTATTAGAAATAGTCTGAGTGTAGACGGTTCTAGTGATGAAGTTCACCGATACACGAGTTCTCAACTATCTATCTTATACTCTCACCTGAGCCCTATGTACCTCTATCTCACTCTCGTCGCTAGAATCGTTTTCAGAAATATTATTTGTTGTAATTATATTTTTTGGTAGAAATGAATTTCCTGAGTCACTTTAAAGTATGCAGAAGAAAAAAAAATGGTAGAATGGTGTTGGTATGGAGAAGAAAATGTTGCGTGATGACAAGGCCCTCTTATGCAAAAGTCGATACCAGAAAGAGAAAGCTATACACGGAGGGTCACGTGAAAGTGAGAGAGATGGTATGAAACGCTACGAGAGATTTATCATAGCTGACTGTGGTAAGGGTAACCGATGAGTGCCAGCGCATTGTTGGGTGACCTTTGACTTCTGTATCGCTGAACTGAAACCCGCGTCTATAGCGTTTTATCTGCTCTCACGTTTCCGAGATCTTAGTTTTAGCTGACGGCATAGGTGGTTTGTGAAATGGGATGTATCTGTCGAAGACAGCCTATGCAATAAATAACAGCCGCCTACGTGTGCCAAGGCAGATAGAAAGCCGGTCATATCGTGATCACAAAAAATTACACATATTCTATAAATATGTCTTATACTCGTAAAATGAAATCACGACAATTTACTTTCATCGCATAGGAAAGCTAAAAAAACTGAAAAAGGATGCTAGTATTAAAGGAGAATGTTTCATCTCACTGATTCTTCGATTATAGCTGTTTTAAATCAAGTTATTGAAACTATTCAATTTTTACTTTGAAATGTCATTGAAAGAGAGCCAAAATAAAAAAAAAATAATAACTGAAGAATACAAACACTCTTAACAGCTTTTTATTTTAACTGCTTTGTGTGAATAGCAAGGGTAGAGCTAGTTTCATAAGTGTAAGCAGGCGGAATCCAAACGATAATCTTTGGAATTTCTCCACAGTCGTTTCTCATATTACCTGGTGAAAACGAATGGAAATGAATTCGAGCCTTTGTTATACGATAAATGATGCTTTAAAATCAAAAATTAAAAGAAGCAGGCAAGTTTTGTTTAGATTGGAAGGAATGAAAAGTGAAAATTAGCCAAAGATCATTATGGAGGAGCTGCGCCTACACACTTTTAAAATGAGCTCGTATCATTCTGCCTACATTTCAATGGCTCGAGTTCGAGTCGACAAAAATCATGTGACTCAGGTTTGCTCATTAGCTGGCAGTTGGCAGAATCACTCATATAAATCAATCGACGATTCTGCCCTCTAACAATTAAAAAGCAGACCCGTTTTATTTATGGAATTGACATGCTAATTCCTTCTACTTCGGGCATCGATTTGACTTGCCGTTCGTTGTTGTCAAATCTTGTTCCTAAATTTAAATAACTACCGAGTAATTTAAAGGAAATATTGTGTTTTTTTAAGACATTCTCGGCAACTCTGCTGTACTCAATTCTGCAGCTTTAAATGCATTTCCGGACTGTCGTATAAATAAACCTGTCCTCTTTAAGGCTCCAACCCGTACCTAACCGTCTCTTGCTTTGAGGGTTTCGCCGTTTAGACTTGCCCAAAGGTTTTAAGCTGTTGCAGCAATTTTTTAAAGGTCCCGTAACGGATCGCAGCGGATCTTACTCTTCTGATTTACGAAGCGATTTAAGAGTTTTCCTAAGCTTAATTTGGACTCACATTTAGCGGAGAAAATATATTTCTTTGCGAACATTTGTGAATGGGTCTGCTGCGAATTTTATGAGACAGCGATTTTGCTCCTTTATTCTTACTTAAAATGACAACAAAAATAACGATGGACTAACACATCACTGAAAAATGTCTGAAAACGACTTGCAAACTTCTCAGTTGCAGACAAAAGCTTGCAGGATGATTTGGTTTAGGTCAGTTGGTATACGTGAGTAACGTCTTCTTAAAAATAGACCTATGCCATTATTCCGTCCTCTGAGCCACGAATCATCAAAATTTGATGAGAAATAAAGTCGTAATTTTAGAACGTATTTTGATTATCCGGTTAGTGGGTGCGAGTGAGACAGATGAGTAGTTAGATCTGGCAATTCAGACTTCTCCATTTTCAATATTTTTTCATGTCCAATTTCAAATTTTGAAGCCTGTTAGTCGAAAGGCATAGGTGTGGGGAGAGAATATCTACTCTTTGCTTCGTTATGGAAATGGACCCGCAAATTATTTACTACACAAAAATTGTGAATAGCGCCGACTTAAAACTATAGATCTTAAATCTTCTTCTCAATTCCTTTTTAGCTTTAACCGTTTTCCATTGTTTTCCTTTTCATTGCCTTTTCTTCTCTTTTCCCTCCATTTGAGTAAGGCCCTCGTGAACCCAAGGTCTTATATGGAATTGTGAGTCCACTTATGCTTAAGGAGCCAGTTGCACAGGTACAGTTAGGGCCAAACATAATGTCAAACGACTCCTTAGACTTTTGGTATGCCAACTATTGAGATGCGTATTGTGAGTAGCCGATTTTCACAATTCGTCCGAAATTCTTTCTGTCCTCGCCTACGTCTGAACTTCAGAATATTTTTGCGTTCACCTCGAAAATGTTACTATTGCTCCAATTCTATGTACAGGCGCATCATTGTTTTCTTCTCTCTGAAAACGCAGCGAACTGATGCCTCCCATTCAGATGTATTCCATCCTTCTTCCTTTCAAGTACACCCCCCACACGTCTCACCACCCCACCCCCACCATCCCCTCGATGACCGAGTGCACAAGAATGCTTTAATGCAGGGAATCTGCGCTACTAGCCCTCCGTCTCTAGCAAAGAGACTACATATATAGGATTATACTCTGTAATAAACGCGATTTCAGGGCCTGCTGCTGTACTGTTCGCGCCGCGCCGTGGCCGCGCGGAGGAGAGAAATAAAAAACAGAATCCGCTGGATGCGCGCCCATTAATTACCCGCGCTGAACAGGCGTCCCTGAAGACTGATCCATTTTCGCGGGGCGCCGCGCCCCCGCCGCACCCGTGTATATTACGAATCAAACATATTCTAAAAAAGATCTACACACTCACACATTACACACACACGTACTCATTTACAAGTATTCACACGTAAACACATACTCTCACATACATGGATGGGCTGAAAGAAAAAAAAAAGTTTCTGCAGTGGAGATAAATCAGTTTGAGCGCGACAGCCAATCTTCCCCATCTCTGCGTTTTCATTCTGCGCCTTTCCCCCTCCCCCCGTGCTCTCTTACGGACAACTCCTCTTGCTGCTCTCCCCCTCCCCCCTCCCCTCTCTCCATGACTCAAACTCACCTCTCAGAATTGCTGAAACAAAGCTTTTAAGCACTCAACTAGGAGCAGAGATAACTTATACACGCGACGAAAAGAGGAGAGGTGGATGAAAAGGAGGAGGAGTAGAAGTTTAGTTGGGAGAGTGATGTTTCGCTCTCAAAAATCTGAAATGTGAAAAAAAGAGAAGAAACACACACTCCTCAGCCCTCACTCGTCGTGAAAATGTGAAATCGTTTTTGAAAAAAATAGTGACGGTCTGGAGTCTCTCTTTCTCTCTCGCACTCTCTCCCTCCACCCCCTCTCTCTCTTTCTCTCGGAGCAGTAGGAAGGAATCGGAGCAGCCCCCTTCGCTCCCCCTCCTAGTAAACAAAAGGGGGTGCAGATGGCCCCCTGCCCTCCCGGATTTTCCTCGAAATGAAAAAGAATTGTGCTACTATGGTCTTTCATTCATGTGTATACATCTTCTAGCACGGGGCAACACGAGACACGATGCGACGTGAGAATAGAATGAAGACACAGAGTTCCTGACAAGCTGTTGACTGGCGCCCCCGCTCTCTCTCTCTCTCTCTCCCTCCCTCTCTCTCTCTCTCTCTCTCTCTTTCTCTCTCTCTCTCTTTCTCTCTCTTTCTCTTTCGTATTTCTCTCACTCTCTCCCTTCCTTCCCCCCTCGCTCTCTCACTCTCTCCATCTCTCTTTTTCACGCGTGATTCTACTTATCGCATCGTGAGATGTTTACTTTTTCCTTTGAAATCTCGTCAATTTTAAAAATGGTGGTGCCCTGTTGTTTTGTGTTTTGTGTTCCCGGTATTCGGTAATGATGATAATCCCATTTGTCTTCCTATCTCTCTGTCTCTGCCTTTCTTTGGCCTTTGGAACAGATTTGTCAGAAAAGGATAGAGTGAGGGGCGATCATATGACTGATTTGCTCCTATCACTGTTCTTTTCTATGTGCACACGTTAAGTGGGAGGAGCTAAAAAGATAAATTCCTGATGGATGTGCCTTTGACGTGGAAGAAGAACATTCGTATGTAAATTGCAGTATTGATTGGTTTTTTGAAAATAAACGTTGGACAGGTCCAGCGCAAACCCAACGGTTAGCCAACAGTGTATTCATTGGTCGCAATCAGCTGTGACAAAACTCGCGTAGCGTTTCAAGCTATCTCAGTGGCGCACCGAGAAATTTGCCTTGGGGGGGTTTTGGTACGACTCAAACTCCGGGGGGTCTGGGGGTATGGAATACCCCTCAGGACAAGGGGGGTCCGGGGGCCCTCCCCCGGAAATTTTTTTCAATTTTCGTGACCTTTAGATTGAATTTTACGGTACTTTCATGTACAGTAAAATTGAAATGCTCAAATATATTTTCGATTTTGCTGCATGAAATCTTTGCTCTCGTCTCATAATTGGAGGGAGAAGAGTGAAGTGGAATGTGGTTAAAGGAGCCGTGGAATATTCACCGAGGGGCTCACCGAGAGGAGGGGTCCGGGGGCTCTCCCTCGGAAATTTTTTCAATTTTCCTGACCTTCAGATTGAATTTTACGGTAACTTCATTACAGTAAAATTGGAACGTTGAAATATATTTTCGATTTTGCCTGCGTGAAATTGTTGCTCTCGACTCATGATAATTGGGGGAGAGAAGAGTCAAAGGATAATATGGAATTTGTTCACCGTGAATTCCCTTCCTACCTGATCACGATTTTTTTCTTTCTCTTTCTTCTATTTGTGAAGGAACCACATTCTCTCTCTCTCTCTCTCTCTCTCTCTCTCTCTCTCTCTCTCTCTCTCTCTCTTTCTCTCTCTCTCTCTCTCTCTCTCTCTCTCTCTCTCTCTCTCTCTCTCTCTCTTCTCTCTCTCTCTCTCTCTCTCTCTCTCTCCTTCTCTCTCCTTCCTTTTTTTTTTTTTTAGGCTTGGGGGGGGGGGTTTAGTCCTAAAACCCCCCCTTCGGTGCGCCACTGAGCTATCTCTCTCACTCCCACGCCACGCTGTGTCCCTCATTATGTATAGCTCCTTGTGTCAAAAATGGTATGCATGGCTTTATTTCACTGACATTTTCTGCAAAAATTGCTGTAAGATGATTTCAGAAATTAATATTCTAGTTTAAATGTTTCTCATTAAGACCATGGTAATAACAGTGGTGAGGTGTGCGTACAATTTGTCAACGTTGTGACCATCATTTGTTTATATTTAAGTAATCAATCAATATCAAGATTGATTTTCCATTCATATGTGCACCGAGTGAGATGATGTGAGAGAGGGAGGGGAGAGAGAGAGAGAGAGAGAGAGAGAGAGAGAGAGAGAGAGAGAGAGAGAGAGTCCTGGATTCGCCATCGCTCTAATTGTCACTTATCATGGGTAATCTCACTTATTCGTACAATATGAAACAATTCGAGCAATATCAGAAAATTTTACAACAAACGAGTGAATGAATAAAAGGATTGAGTTTCCTCTTCTCATCTTTCATTGGTGCAATTTCGCTTCTTATTATCGTCAGACATCAGTTTGAAGTGCGCTCATATAACTATACTTGATCTCTAGTGATCGAATTGCATCTGCCCGGAATGAAGGCGCTTTTTTACGTCAACATCGTAAAAGTAAATTGGCGATGCACGTGTGTTGAATGACAGTGGGAATCGCGACTCTTGAGAGCTTGTTTATGAAGTCTCGATCATTCCTTTTCAAGACATTGTTGATGTTCGCGTTCAATTACTTTGAGCAGAGCAGTGTATATGTACAGTGATGCCAAAGTTATGCATAAAATGTCTAGCTGTTTTTCCATTGACCTCCTCTGAGTTTTTGTCGAAATTTCTATCTATGGATATATGTTTTGTAACCGACGACGTTCTCACAACGTTGAATTTTAGTCATTGAAAGCCTTAGAAATGATCAGAGACAAATAGAGACCAGCCCGGCGTAAAGCTTCTTATAAGGTCCAATTTTCGATCCCAACTTTGGTCATGAATAATCGAAACAACAATACCAACAGTCGCTAATTGTTAAGTAATGGATACATAAATTAGGTAAACTCTATTTTTTTATTTATTATAAAGAATGAAGGTTTTTGGTTAATTTCAATTTCAAAAAAGTACTCCAAAATTAAATGAAATCTTGACTTCAATGCAACATTGTAGGTAGCTGTCGATTGGAGAAATGAACATTACACTCAACAGAAGGCGACTGTTGACGGTTGTTTTGTTGAGTCCTCGAACTAAAATGAACCCATTTAATGCCTCTCTTTCATAACAAGGGAAGAATATAGCATGTGCAGGGTCTATGTTTGTCTCTGAAAAATATCAAACTAGTCGATACGTATAGTTCGAGGCCCTCAATTGGAACTTTTGCATGGATTTGAATGTGCAAAATGCAACTCGGCTCGATTTACGTTACGTCACTGGCTGTAACTCAAACGAATTATAAATTATCATTTGACTAATTAAATATAACAACCAACGAGAAGATAGTATACTATCTATGTAATTTTCTGCTCTTTCTATAGCACTCATATGCCTGAAATCCAATAAATTGTGCTTAGTATATTTACTTACTGCCGAGTGACTGTTAATTCCCCACTTACAACTGACCGGACATATATCACTCAACGACGCAACGCATACCAAACACGCGTTGAGTATTTGATGCCCTGGTCAGGTAGCTTGATGTAGGTTACCCACGATACCTGTCTCAAAAAATCTAGGCATTGCAGGTGGCCTACCTAAGAAAAAAATCTGAGGAGTCGTCTGACATTCTTTTTGTCCCTGACTGTACTAGCAAACGCAAAAATATTGACAGTCAAGAATTTGAGGTATGTGTCCAATCCCCCTGTAATCAAAGCAACTGTAGGTCCTACACTTTGGGCTTCTCCTGTATTTTGACGACACAAACTCTGAATTTTGTTCATCGTTTTTGTTTCAAGTTTTTCAAATATTTAATTTAAATAAGGCTTACAACTAGGCATATACCTTATAAGGTTTAAATTGAAAAAAAAAAAATACTAAAAACAGAGAAATTTTAAATCGGGGGCCAGGCATTAGAGGTGGATCGTGAAATTCGATGAATCGATGTGCGAGGGCCGTTCAAAAAGTATAAAGAAGAGCGCTTCGTTTTTAAAGTTTTTACTGGCCAAAAAACCAAATACACCGTTTTGTAGCAAAGTTTTTCTAAAATTCAATGGTTTAAACCGATCGAAAAAATAATGAAAATTGCTTGAGTTATCGAACTTTTCTCGAGGGTGGCGGGCAATCTGTCAAAAGATTTCCCACCGCCTTTGTTACCGTTTGAATCTCGAGCAAAACACGTACCTAAATGATCGCAGCTTTTAGGTGTCGCATGGAAGATAAGGTTTGTTTACAGTCCAAGCTTAGTCACATCCTGATCAGTGCATCTATACCATGAGTGTCTCAGTGTCATCTATCTTGAAGGATTACCTTGGAGGATTGCGTATGGACAGTGATGAGGAAGTTAAAAAGACCGTGATGGACCTGTTCAAACAGCAGCCGAAAGAGTTTTACGACGCTGGAATCCGCAAGCTCGAGACACGACTTTAGAAGTGCTCCGATGTGAATGGTGATTACGTTGAAAAGTGATGTAAGTCCTATAAAAAGTCAGCTGTCGTTTTCGTCTCAATAAATAGGTTATTTTTAAAACGATATCACAATATTTGGCGTTTTTTATAACTTTTTTCCTTAGCTCAGAAACAAAAATCGGCGGAGTTGGAGTGAAATCTTTTGATATGAGCGCGGGAAAAGTTCGATAACTCAGGCAATTTTCAATATTTTTTCAATCGGTATAAACCTTTGAATTTTAGAAAATTTTTGCTCCAAAATAAGGTATCTGTTTATTTTTTGCTATAGCCAATTAAAACCCTACAAACAAAGCGTTCCTATTACTTTTTGAACGGCCCTCCTACATTTGAACCTATGAAAAAGAATCGATCCTCGAAGGATTCAATTTCACCCCCGAGACATCGGTGTATTTTTGCATAGAATCAAATGGGAGAAAAACGACAGTACATTGTTTACGAACTGCCACTTGGTTCTGGGGACCTCATTCTAGAATCAACGTCACAACAGTGCGGTGGCTCGTGCAATCCGGTTACCGTGATTTTATGCAACTTAAAATCTCGATTCGATGAAAAGCACAGTGCGTCACCAAAGAATCGATTGTTTTATACAGGTTTAAATGGATGGAATCCACTGATGCCACACTGCATAAGTCGCGTCGCCACTGTATCATAAAAATGCTTGAGATGATTCGAATGTTAGTAAATATAAAAGGTTGTTACGTGGAAAGATAGAGATCTCATTATTTTTGGAGCGATAATTTTATGAGGTATGATTTTTATCGAAAAGCACAATATTTGGAATTTTTAAACATTTTGCGCGATACTTTCGTCAGGTGTTTCAGACTCAAGTAATTTTATTTTTATTTTGTGTTTTCGTTTTGAAAAAAAACTGAGTCTTGGCAACGTCTTGTGGCTTGTACTCTCCTGAGATTGTATCACGGATCCCAAGTGGAGGCATCTGCGGAAGTAACGAAAGTTTAAGTGAGCATTAAAGGGATTCTTCTGGGAGTCAATGTCAATATGCAACGGTGCCTAAGACCACGCAGTTTTTTTTAAGCGTGCCGTATATATACGGTACGCTTCTTGTTTTCATTTTCATATCTAATATATAGGTTCAATGCCTTGCTTATGGCAAAACCTTTGGCGGGAAGGTTTGAAAAATTAAAAACGTGTTTTCATAAAACTGGTTTCATTAATCGTTAATTTATTGCTGCAATCCAGGAGGTCTCGGCGTCTATTTTCTTAAAATTGTAAAAGTTTTGGTATTCCTGTTAATTTCAATAAGTTATTAAGCGTCAAAGTCGAATTCCTTCAAACGAGAATTCCATGCAGGTTCAGCAACCTAAGTCATTTGTGCCAACCTATGAGTCAAAATTCCAAGGCAGGAGGGGGGTGGAAACATCTCCCGCAGGAACCCTCTTTGCCCCTCGCCTTTGGGCTCCATCGGTCTCAAGATTTCTTCACGGTGCATTAAGCGTTTGGGGCTCGCATCGTAAAAGTGTCAAAATCTGTTTGACGAGGGTACATCGAAAAGAAGCGACGAGGTATTGATGAAGAGCGGGAGGGGTATAGAAAAGAGAGAGGCTCATTCATATTCTTAAGTAGACCTGTTTAGTGATGACGTCACGATCAGAATTGGTTCCAAACAAATGCTCTATCTCGCTCACTCTCGTGGATTTAACCAGATCCAAATTTTCGAACGCAAATTCATGCTGGTTAACCAACAGTTTTCTCAAATTTTATTGCACCATTAGATTCCACTTTCCTTAAAGTATCTTTTCACTGTAACATAATTCCTAAAAGATCACAAGCGAATTTACAATCACAGTTATACCGAAAGATGTTCTACGTTTTGTCTAGTGGCGTAGCGTGGTCCAAAGAGTTGGGTGTTCGTTTTTAGTAGAATTTCATTCTCCCTTATCAAGCTCTAAGAAAAAGCGAGCGAAATGGAGTTACTTATAGCCCCCCCCCCACACACACACACACACACACACGCACACACGCACACAAACTTACGTTAGGTTAGGTTGGGCCTCTACACCGAATCGCCTAAGCATTTAGAAAAAAATAAGCACAGAAAAAAACCGCTGAATTTTTATGCCGGTTGAAACTGGCAAAATAGCATCACGCAGTGTGGTTGTATTAAACCAAGTAGTGGGGTGGTCCGGTTGCAGTTAGAGTCCCTATATACTATGAGAGTTGCGACAAGACTCTCAAAATGAAGAAGAAGAAGCGGATCAATGGAGCCCCCAAGAGGCAAATTGCAAATGGCGGATGGCCGTTTGCCTCTGCGCTGTTGCCACTATTTCCCTATCTATTATAGGTTAGGTTCAGATTCTCGACAGTAACGGTCGTTATTGAAAGAGATAAAGTTCTCCGTGATAAGATTCAAGGAGAGGAAAAATTCACAAAAATTACCGCGGTCACTGTTACTTCAAATGTGTAATGAAAGCGAGTTCGCGAAAAGTAAACAAACCCTCCGCCATTTGCATTTGCCTCTTGGAGCTTTCTTGACAGCCTAAATCTGAGAGCCAATCAGAAATGGATTCAGCAATGGCGCAACTCTCATAGTATATACAGGGTGTACCAGACCACCCGGATAGATACTTTTTCTCAAAAACGGCTGGGCGTAGAGAGCTGAAACAAAAAAGTCAGATAGGGAATTGACCCCAAAAAATTCAATGAAAATATTTTCAAAGCCCCCCGAGGCCCCCCTGGGGGGTTTTGGGGGGGTTCAAAACACATTATTCCATTTTTGGCGGGAAAAAGCCTATAAAAGGTACAAAAATAAGTTCAGATCCTGAAAGAACAACTCATTGCCGACATTTTTGTTCCGTAAATTTTTCCATAAAACCCCAATTTTTGGGGTTATGGGCCCTTTTGGGGGGAAATTTTCATTCGGCCACTGTGACCACAATATTCAATATTTTTACAAAAACTAAAAACCATCTGAAAGAAGAGATCAAGACCTTTCGATTGATGTGTCACATAATACCTAAAAGTGAAAAACTAAGGCCCCACTTAGATTCCAAAATTTGGGGGTCTTTGGGCCCCCCCACGTAAAAAAAGTCAAATAGCAAGGTATGGCTTGTGATACATCGATCGAAAGCCCTCAAAGAGTAGAATAAGATAGCGCAATCCAAAATCCTCTACAATCATTCCTTTCAAAATGGCGGCCATTTGAAAATTAGAGGTGTTCAAAGGTAAGTCCTGGGAAAAGAGTCCAAGGTTGAACGATACATGGCTTGAAAGGCCTTATAAAAAGCAAACGAATGGCGCAAACCGCA
Source organism: Trialeurodes vaporariorum (assembly GCA_011764245.1). Lineage (NCBI taxonomy): Eukaryota > Metazoa > Arthropoda > Insecta > Hemiptera > Aleyrodidae > Trialeurodes > Trialeurodes vaporariorum. Next base: position 26,079,839 of record VMOF01000369.1, on the reverse strand, counting down.
AATCAATCCGCGTCTTCAATCAAAAGTTATGGCCGATTGAAACTTAAAGGGCTCAATAAGGCCTATTTAAGGCTGCTTAAATTTCAATCGGCCATAACTTTAGATTGAAGAGGCGGATTGATTTGCGGTTTGCGCCATTCGTTTGCTTTTTATAAGGCCTTTCAAGCCATGTATCGTTCAACCTTGGACTCTTTTCTCAGGACGTACCTTTGAACACCTCTAATTTTCAAATGGCCGCCATTTTGAAAGTAATGATTGTAGAGGATTTTGGATTGCGCCATCTTATTCTACTCTTTGAGGGCTTTCGATCGATGTATCACAAGCCATACCTTGCTATTTGACTTTTTTTACGTGGGGGGGCCCAAAGACCCCCAAATTTTGGAATCTAAGTGGGGCCTTAGTTTTTCACTTTTAGGTATTATGTGGCACATCAATCGAAAGGCCTTGATCTCTTCTTTCAGATGGTTTTTAGTTTTTGTAAAAATATTGAATATTGTGGTCACCGTGGCCGAATGAAAATTTCCCCCCAAAAGGGCCCATAACCCCAAAAATTGGGGTTTTATGGAAAAATTTACTGGAACAAAAATGTCGGCAATGAGTTGTTCTTTCAGGATCTGAACTTATTTTTGTACATTTTATAGGCTTTTTCCCGCCAAAAATGGAATAATGTGTTTTGAACCCCCCCCCCCCCCCCCCCCCCCCCCAAACCCCCCAGGGGGGCCTCGGGGGGCTTTGAAAATATTTTCATTGAATTCTTTGGGGTCAATTCCCTCTCTGACTTTCTTGTTTCAGCTCTACGCCCAGCCGTTTTCGAGAAAAAGTACCTATCCGGGTGGTCTGGTACACCCTGTATAGGGACTCTAGTTGCAGTAGGCGAACCCGCGAACCCACTGCCATGCCACTCTTCTCTCTCCGCAGAAACTTTGGCGCTAGTGCGAGGTGTTCAACAGGCTTTACCGAACGCAGACCTATTGCAGCAGTCGGGCATACGAAGCGTTCTTCAGCGGGCACCGCACAACTGCCGTGACAAACGCACCAAGCAGGGTAGTGAGTGAGCAGTGAGGTGTTCTCTAGAGCTAACCGAACGCCTCGCTGCCGCGCCGTGTTCGGCCGTTCTGTTTCGTTCATTCGGTGCGGTGCGTCTTGATTCTCGCATCAGTCGCATCCTCCACTGCAATGATATCCCTATTCCATCCTCTCGTGGGGCGTTCGCCGTTTCTCACCGGACACCTCGCAGCTCGCACTGTATTTGACAGAGCGGGTCATGCGTGATATTACAGCCTCGTTTTTTCTTTCACTTTCAGACTTATCCTGTCTGATTAAGTGCAGATATTACTTATTCGGTGTTCTATTATTTATTTACAGTTTGTGTTTTAGTTAAACATTTCACCAATTAATCCGCATTTGAATTTAAATATCACCAAAAGTCGTAGGGTGTTCACCGAGCACCTGAACACCCTGGACGCTACGCCACTGGTTTTGTCCTTGTCTTACTCACGGTCTCTTATGGGAGTATCACCGCCATGACACTCAATCATTCTAACTTCTCTTCGTATCGAAGCTATTGTTCGAGGCATAACACATGCCGTGATGGTGCTGATGAGCCTATATCCTAGAATTTTGTGCTCTTAAGAAACTGTGAGCGTGACAAGGACAAAACATAGGACTTTCTTCGATATAACTGTGATTGTGCATTGATGCGCGATGTTTCAGAAAGTTTGTGTAGCGTTCTCATATTTTATCACTGAGAAAAAAGTGGGTGTTAAAACTGTAAGAATAGAACCACAGATGTATTTCGCCTTATTTCACTCATAAGACCTATCGTTGCTATAATCAGCGCGCTTGAATCTACACGAATTTCGATTGTCTCCATGGAATTTCGATTATTTCTATGGGAAATAAAGCGCGGGAATATATATCCAATCGGAAAATTTTTTGAAACAATCGGAAATTTTTCATAAGGGACGTGGAACCCAATGGTGTGATAAGCACAACTGGTGTAAAGAACGTGTTGTTTACTAGCACTTGTATTTGAAAATTTGGACCGTGTTTCGTATGGAAAAACCCACGAGAGCGAGTGAGATGGAGCCTTTGTTTCGAACCAATTTTTTTCATGACGTCACACTAAACAGGTCTTTGCATCGGAAACATTTGAAATTCTGGGGGATCGGCAAATCGAAAGCCCCTCAATGAGCGTCGATGGAATCAAGGGATTTTTGAGGACATTTTGGGCGTTTTGTTGAAAAATAGGTGTTTAAAATCCAGAACACAGGGAGCCAGAGGGGTATAATTCGCATTAATTGCTCTTAAAAGTGAGAGGGGCTGTCACGTGTCTTCCACCCCTGGACAGCTTCCTCGCTGCGGCTATGGAATTGACTCTGGAATAACTTATTTACCTATCCTAAAAAGTTCGTTGCGTGTACAAAATTTTTCACTGGAAGCTTCTTCAAATTTTGGAAACTATAGGTCCATATGGAACTTTGCTTTTCCAACACGAAAAATGATATCGACCGATGCGACGGCAACGAGGAAAAAAAAAATAATAATATGAAAATGCGTTATAGTGAATAATGGCATAGTTTTAACTGTAAACTTTCGATACTTTTCAAGAAAATAAATGGGGAGAGGGGGAATTAAAATCCACAAACGTCTTAAACCTCCACACCTACTGATCTATACCCCTAGAATGCTTGATGTGTAAAGGGCACTTGAAATGGTTAGTTCTGTATATTAAAGGATTATTTTTTCATGAATTCGCAAGTGTTCCATTTATGCATATTACGTATCTACATCGTGACAATCGCAATAAGTGCTGACAGCACCTAAAACGGAAAAAAAGATGAAGAAAACACTGTTTATTATTTAGAATCACGGCTTTTCCGATTATGACACTTTTTGACTTCAAAAGAACGCAACCTCATTTTTGATCCCTGAACAAGCCGTTTAAAAGGTGGAGGGATTTAGAAATATCTATTGTCTATAGTCTATGTGGGTAAAAAAGATCGAGCCTTATCAAATAATTTTCTCTTTTCAGCTTTCAATGGGTTTGTTGCAAACTTTTGCTGCAGTGCTATAGAGTTTTGATTCTGATGTAAAATTGTCTGAAAATTACATTGGCGGCATCAAATAGTTATAAAATCCACTAATAAACCCAAAAAACGCATTATAAAGAAAGCCAAAATGGCAGTCGTAAAGCCGAACAATCTGTGCACGCGCACGACGAACATCAGAGATAGGTGACCCATTTTCCCCTTTTTCGTTAAGGGGGGGGGGAGAAAATATCTCTACAGTCAAACTGTGATTTTAAAAATGTTCATGGTCAAGATGTTGTCTTTTGTGAAGGGGCGGTGGGGGGGGGAGAGCAAAATATCAAGAACAGGGTGTTTCAAAACTTAAGTGCCAAACTTATGGAGTGTATTTTTGGGGTCAACATACATATATATATATATATATATATATATATATATATATATATATATATATATTATATATATATATATATATATATATATATATATATATATATATATATATTATATATATACTTTATTTTCTACATGAGTATGTGCTGCAAATGTTTCTCTTCTGAGCTAGAGCCCTCCAAAGTTTTGAAAACAAAAAACAAAAAAACAAACACAAAAAAACAACGCCTTTGACTCATCTCCTTATAGATACATCTGATCTAAATTTATTTTTTTCATAATTTCTCACCAAACAAGCTCAATTGGACAGCACTTGTCACAAAAGAACCGAGTGACATTTTTGATAAAATTGAGTTATTGATTGATAGAGCTAGCAATACTGAATCTCGAAGCAACAAGTGCTTCTTCTATAATAACAACTATTTCCCGTCAAAATTCCAGGTAAAAGTGAGCTGGTGAGCCTCATTGATGTCATTGTCCATATGATGAAATAAAATGAGAACTTGGTTCTTTTTTCTGATTAGGTTAAACCTTAATCCGAGTCACGTAAGGAACCAACTCCGACTTGGTTCCTTTTATAGAATTGGGAACGGACTTAAGTCCGGATTAACGGATTTTAAAATAATCAACAGTGTAAACCAACTCTGCCGTTTGGTTTCTCTTAGAGTTTCGTTTTTCGTGATTATGCCAAAAAAAAAAAAAAAGAAGAAAGGAACCAAGTCACTTTAAACGCTAAAAATTAAGTACCTTTCCTACGTAGTAAATTCCACTTTTCCGGTGTTGAAATGCAAAAACACAACACGGTAGTTGAATGAAATCAAAACGTAAGTAATTCCAAGTTTTTTGTTTAAATGCTAGCTCTTCAACTTTAAACTCAATTTTCTCGAGATCAGCTCCATGTTGAATGCTGTCTAATTATTATCATTGCTAGCAAAAGCATTAAAGCTGTTCAGACTTTAGTGGCACGCTTTTCCAACACCTGCGTGTTGGAATTTTCCCTGCTTTTTTTTTTTTTTTTTTTTTTTTTTTTTTTTAAGTGCACTGAATACCATTTTTGCGTATAAGGAGGGGAACGATAGGGTTAGTTTTGTAATGTAACGTTCTATAATATCCAAATGTCACGTGAAGAATCAAAAAAAATTACACGAGCACAAAACATTGGCCAAGGGTATTGAGAGAGTAAAATATGAAGACGCAGTAGGGAAACAAAACACCACGATATAATTCAGAAGTCGTATATCCTTTCTGCGGTGTGATTTAATTGTTGGGGTGAACATTTTCAGAAACGCATTTTAAAAATAAATAAAGGACTCATGGAATAATAGAGCTGTATGAGTTGTATTACGACTAAACGGAGAAATTATGATAGGACACTTGCTATGTTGCACTAATTTTGTAACTTTTTTATTGTTTGTTGAAGAAACATGATATTAAAGTATATTTCCACTGAAAAAATAATTACTAAGGTCTAGACATTTTGATGAGTTCTTCGGTAAAAGGTAGGACCAAACAGAGGGTATGCTCTTGCTAAACAATCGTAATATATAAAAGAGTTATTCTGTTATTGCGTGAGATATTGATGAGAAAAACTCGATATTCTTACTTATTTGACAATCAGAACGTAAATCCAATCCTCAATGCTTACGGAAGCCCGATCCAACGCTTCATGATCTAATACAGCAACCGTTTGAATTCATCAAGATTTTTGAGGACGAGCATCCACTCTGTTTTATCCGTTTATTCGTCCTTTTACCTAAGAACTCCTCAATTTTACTAGAAGAACAACGATGATATGTTAACCACGGAAAGTCTAGTACTTTTTCCAAAAAACACTTGTGTTACTAGCAGAATATGGTTACAGTGCCAGCATTTTCTCAACATTTTCACGAATTATGGTACAAATATGCTGGGACTCTGGTATCAGTACCATCCCTTACCTAGGTTCACATATCATTGTACTTCTGGAAATCGATCACCAACACAACTTGATACATTGCGTCAAAGTCGAAGTCGACTCGACTCAGGGCCCTGAGTCGAGCGATCCATTCAGGCAGGCACCAACTACCTCATAAGAGTGACTCAAACGACATATTCAAATTCGAATCGATTTGGACGAAACCAATTGACTCAGCGCGTCCCTTAATAATGACACTGCTTTAACCTTTTAAAGATCAGGTTAGTTCGAAAGAACGCCACTTCCGTTCATGTAGGGAAGGTAGTTAACTATTCGTACTCAAGGGAGTTGGAATTGCATATACGATGAATTGAAGGCGCCCGACGCGCGCGTTTATTCGAAATTATGAGACTGGAACAATGTGAAATGAGAGTAGGGAAGAAAAACGAGTATACTCGGGCTTGGCCCATAAGGGGCTAGTGCCCAAGAAAATCCTCGTTAGCGTATTATTATAATAATTAATTGAGCCCTATGTTTCTTTAAACCACGCAATCATTTTAAGCATCGAGCAACTTGGTGTTGACATTTTGGTGACACTATTTACTGTCGCTGTCGTGCGACTATGCAAATCGGTCCGAGATTTTGCCAAGGATTTTTACATCAAAACACAGCATTTTCAAACGGCTTTAACTCGGACAATGTTAATCGAATCGCAATGTTTATGCACTCATAGAAATTTTCTCGGCGTTTTTCTCGGTTTATTCGGTTGTTTAAGTGTCAACCATCAAAAATGGAAATTAATGATAGTTTACATTCAGCGCATAAGGCTAACAAAGTCGATTCGATTCGTCATTTAAATTTATTCATCCAAGTCGATTCTTTCGAGTAGACTCGATCGTTAATTATCGGCTTCCTGGTAACCTTTTTTTCAGAGTTCTTCAATTTTTATTGTGAAAATTCCTCACACGACTGTCAACAATTTTTTCTGCAAAAACATTCGATTTTGTTCCATTTTTCTGTAAAAAGAATTAGGAAAGATCACCAAACTTATGGAAAAATATTGCAAGGGGCATATCGTGTTCTTTCCGTATAGAATTCATAAGCATCAATGCATTGTTTTATACTCATAAACGGCAGAAAAGCGTGTTAACATCTCATAATATCGGGGAAAAAACAACAACCAAACGAACAGTTGCACCCCAACCTTACACTTTTTTGAGCTATGAAGCTCTTTTCTTCTTCTTCCTTGGTGAGGTTAGTTCACAGTTCACACTAACACACACATGCACCCACACAAATAAAGAAAGACAAAATATTCTCTGCTCGCCACAAACTTCTCAACAGATGTTCCGTTTCACAAAACTTTCTCCCAACTTGGAGACTCTATGGTCTGGTCTCTGACTTCCTCTCGCAGATTAATAAGCGCATTTTACTCTACTGATTACGGTTTAGTTCATGACAAGTCTCCGACGCTCATTTCGAATGGATTTTTTAGAACACCCCTCACAATTCTTGTTACCCCTTTCCCATCTCTCCTTCCTGGCCTCTTCCCTCCCCCTTCTTACCGGAGGGAAAGAGAGAGAGAGAGAGAGGGAGAGAGAGAGAGAGAGAGAGAGAGAGAGAGAGAGAGAGAGAGAGAGAGAGAGACGGAGAGAGAGAGAGAGTGAGAGAGAGAGAGACGGAGAGAGAGAGAGAGAGGAGGGGAAGAAAAATGCATTCATCTTGTAGAAACACAAGCTGTGTGATATGGCCAAAGCATCGAGTGACAAATTTATAGATCGTTACTCGAAGTTTGTTTTATAAGAATGGTCGGTGGAAATTAACGAGGAAAGTAAAGAGAATAAATTTTAAAGTTAAGGATCATTTTAATTTCGAAAGTGACTTCTTCCATTTCCGAGTCGGATTTGCGCGCGGGGATGCAAGCCACGCCTCAGCCGCGCCGCGCCGCTGAGTCGAGCTGAGGACGCTAGAGGTATGGAACTTGTGTCTGGCCGGCTTTACATGTTATTTCGCAGTTACTCGAAATTAGTGGAAAAATAATAAAGAAAGTCGAGTGCGCTCTTTTTTTGTTAAATGATGATCTCTTTCGAAAAGCAAACCAGGTGTCTTATGGGCCGTTTTTACCTCTAAAACCGCTGATATGCGGATACCCTGTTTTGTAATGATAACGTCATCCGGAGAAAAACTTCGTTGAGCATTCCGAATTATCTCTCTCACTCTCACGTGGCCCATTATGTAGGTAATGCTATCTCACTCTCATCGTAATATCGTACACATTAGAGACATTTTTTTGCAAAAAATTTGGGGGAGAATTGAATTTCTCGAGTCATTTCAATGTGATTTCGGGAAGAAAATGGTGTGCATGAAATAAGGCCCCACAGACGAAAATTGGAAACAAGAATTAAAAGAGCTAAAGTATACGAACTTATGAGGACCGTTATATTTCTTTATCTCCCTTATTTCTCTTATTTACCTATATTTATTCTGTATCACTAGTCGGTTTATTTTTTCCATTACTTGATTTGGTTTTTTTCTTTTGATTTGATTTATATTGTTTATGTTATTTCTCTGTTTGCTTACCTCCGTTTTTTCCATTTACTATATCTTGAATAATTCTAATTATTTTTCCGGATCAAAACACTTTCTGTATTTCATTCTGTTTACTTACTAATTTATCTTGATTATAAAATAAGGCCCCACTAGTATTACCATCAGTGACGTTGCGTGCCATCTGGCAACAATGCAACTGCTCCATTTAAACTCATTGAATATATCGAATTTTCCTTGTGCACTGTGCACCCCCTGAATTCGATCTACTATATGAGTTTAAATGGATAGAATACATTGTTGCCAAATTGCACGCGACGCCACTGATTACCATCAAAGAAACTGAACACTAAGGGTTCAATAAATCAACAAAAAGACACCACTTGTCGACTAACAATTTTTATTGAATATATATATATATATATATATATATATATATATATATATATATATATATATATATATATATATATATGTTACGTTAAAGTAAAGAGATGGCTAAATTATTTGTATACATATACATCCACGCAATACATGCAAAACATTTATGTTTGGAAAGAATACATCTTCAAGTTTCAAAGAATTTGTTTACCGAAAAAATGAGTGTTAAATTCGTAAACGCACTTTTTACCGAAAAAACGCTTCAATTTAAACTGAATTGAAACAATGGGGCTCTTGCAAACTTTTGCTAGAGGGGATTGAAGAGTTCATTCTTGCATAAAAACCTGTAAGAATGACGATGAGTACACTAAAGAATTACGAAATTCACCCTCATAATAATCGGGCTTAATGGCGGAGAAACGCAGGTATCATGGGAGATTCTATCTAAATTGAGACATATCTCATATCACTGTTTTCGTAGAGAAAATGACGTAACAGACAGGAATCTCCCATGAGACCTGCGTTGAACCGCCATTACGAGCTTGCCGTTATAGCAGTTATGTGAGTTTATTGCTGAATTTTAGACTTATTTAGTGTAATTTTCGCGATTTTACGATGGTCTCTACATCGGACTGTACTATTTATTTGCCTACAACAAAATTTTGCAATTTTGATTTTTTTTTGGGGGGGGGGGGGGGTTCACAACAAATTAAAAAAAAAAAAAAAAATCGATGGCAATTTGAACGGTTTTCGGTACGCGTTAAGGCCAATAGTCTTTATGGTTAAAATATCCGTAGCCGTGTAAAGATAAATATGTAAACAAATGCAAAACGAAGAGCCGCTTCTGGCATTGTTCGTCGTTCCTGCCGCAACTTTTTTTTTTTTAATTCGCGAACAAAACATTGTTTGTTTTCCGCATGCGTTTTTGCCCATTAAATGAATTATTTATGCAACACTCAGCGAGCATTTTACAGTCAGATGACATCACTGCGCTTTGTACATCGCCCAGAGGATCCTTTTTAAATATGTTCAAGATCGCGGAATGGAACTCTAAACAGCAAACGCTCATCAGCCAAGAAAGGGAGCTTCTAAAATAATGTTTCTGCGGAATAACTTTTATTTTAAGTTCATTGATTTTTACTGTAACAGTCATTAATATACAAGTTTCAGGGAATTAAAATTATCGAACTAAACGTAATTTTGCCGCTGATTGAGTGCATCATGCCACTGTTTACTTTATTTTGTCTAGAGTGCTTTGTCTTTTCCCATAACCGTTAATTGCTGAGACGTTACCGTGCCGGCCGCGCAGTGGATCAAGATATGACATTTTCCGGTCATCATTACAAGAATAGATACTATGGATACCATTATAAATACACTGAAAACAGTACTTGGTTAAAGTTTACTATATTGACATAGTAAACTTTTCATGGTTAAATCTTACTATACTTATGGTATAAGTTAACAAAAAATATAGTAAATGTAAACTAGGCACATAGTAAATTTAACCACGTAAAAATAGTAAAATCAAACTTTGTGGATTTTATTATGTGTTGGTTAAAGTTTACGATGAAATGGTCACTATCTACGATGAAATTACCCGTAACTTCGACAAAAAAACGCGAGATTTTCAAATCTTTGGAAAGCTCTCAAAAGCTTAAAGTATTCTTAAGTAAAGTTTGATGAAGCAAAGTTATTTATAAGAGTTCCTCCCAGATGATACTTTTAAAATGAAATATTTATCATGATAACTTTAGAGGCTATTGTAGTTTTAAAACCACTTCAATCTAAAGAACAACATTTTCAACCAAATTGATATAAATACAAACGTTTCCTCCCTAGCAATTATATCGATTATCGGAGGCCACTCTCAGCAATCCTCTTCTGTTCCAGGAACGCTGAGCGACACTACAACAAGTGCATTGGAAACATGAAAAATGAACCACTCTATAAATTAATAAAACGCATATCAGAAATGAAACTTTTAAAAAAATATTTTAACCATTACTTGGTTAAATCTAAACCATTACTTGGTTAAATTTTAACCAAGTGCGTGGTTAAATTTCACTCATACTTGGTTTAAAGTGACCATTTTCGTAGTTAAATGCAACAATAAAGCATATAGTAAACTTTACTATGTGAGAAGGGTAACGGTAACCCTCGACGTGGACTGTCGTATATTCAAACCAAGTGTATAGTAAACTTTAACCAATACATGGTAAAGTTTAACCAAGTACTTTTTTCGGTGTAAAATAAAGGTAAGATATGATAGGAGACAATAAAATATACAAATTAGATTAGTTTTACTGTTAATTTTAAAGCTTAAAATGATCCGAATTATATGGTTGTTTTGTACGATAATATCGGTACTGAAAGATTTCTGAAGTGAAAAACAAATCACTTTTCCATGCCCAGAAAAAACCCTGATTTCATCCACTGTGCGTCATTGCCACAAGGATAGAGAAAGGGCGTCATTTGCAAGAATACAGAGATTAAAAGTCTTTCAGCATGCGGTCGCGATCTTAAAACATTTACCTGAAATCTCTTCGGAGCTTTAAAGTTCGCAAGGGCATAGCTCGAAGGTTTGCGGGTCTTAATAGCAACAAACCAGAGATTCAAGCCGGCATAATGGCTTGAAATGAATTTCAAAACCTAGCTTTTGCATAATTGAAGCGGTTTTCGGTTGAAGGGTCTATAAAATATCAGGTGTGCTTCTCGGAAGATATCCAGTTTCGGAGTCACATAGAAATTCCTCTGGAAGAGTGCACCTTATGTTTAGTGGGTCTCTCTTGGAAAGCGTGTCAGCAAAGCGCCTCGATGAAAGGTGTGACGAACTCGTTTTGTTTACTTACAATTAGTTATTCTTAAAAAAAAAAAATTAAAAAATAAAAAAAATTGTACAAAATGTTTGTGGGGTTTTATACTTAATTGAGTGAGCTTAAAGGGGACGTACACCCAAAAAAACCACATTAGCTTAATCAAGAGAGAAAAGTGAGACAACATGAACGATGGTGAAATCCGTTTTTCGAAATTCGATTTCATTGCGAAGATACAGCCGCCGGAAGATCCGGAGTTGACGTCATCTGCTCCAACCGCACGATGCGGTACCATTGCGCTTACAAGGGGAGGCTCAGAAGTCGCCGCCTCCGATTTTGAAAACAATTACACGAAAATGTTGCTAAAGTAAAACTATTAGACCCGCGCGTGTTTCTCACTTTTTGCCAATGGGCCTTCTTAAAGCGTCAGGAATTTTTTGAAAGTTGCCGAAATTCACGTAAATATTCGGAACGCTCTCCGCTCGGGTTTTTTGCGTGAATTTCGGCAACTTTGAAAAATTCCCGACGCTTTAGGAAGGTCCATTGGCAAAAAGTGAGAAACACGGGTCTAATAGTTTTACTTTAGCTATACATTTTTGTGCAATTGTTTTCAAAATCGGAGGCGGCGACTTCTGAGCCTCCCCTTTTTATAGTGGGAAATCGCAACGCCCGCACCGTTCCCCCTCAGTTTGTGACGTTATGGGCTCTCCCGCGTAAAAATTGAAAGGGCCAAAATTGAAGAACAGAAAATTTCCTTTCCAAATGTGTTATTATTTTTTCTTCAGGACTTTCTTTAAATGAGATATGAACGAAAACGGCAAAATTGCGGATTCCGTTCGAATTCTGACTTTCCGCGTTCACAAAGAACCGTCGTTCTAGCCAATCAAAGTTTATCTATGAAAACTGTTGATGGACCATTCATGTAGGAAATTTTACGTTCTTCAAATTTAGTCCTTTAAGTTGTTTGCTTACGGTAAGCTGTTAGCCCAGAAAATGCGAATGAAAACAATAAAATTTCCGATCTTTGGATTCCAACACACGCTTTCGTGAGTAGTTTTTTCCTATTTTCCTTGATACCTGTCAATTTTTGGTGGAAAAGTATAAATGGTAAAGTTAAAGAACGCAAAATTTCCTATCGATTCATTACATAAAAATTTCGAATATGAGTTTTCTAGCTGAGAATCTATCATTTTCGGGAATTGAGAATTTCAAGATGGTAAGTCAAAAGCTCGAAATAAGTCCGCAGTTTTGCCGATTTCGTTCATAATCCAGTTAAAATAAATCCTGAAGAAAAAATAAAAATACAGTTGGAAAGGTAATTTTCTGTTCTTCAATTTTGGTAATTAGCAATTTTTACGTGGGAAATAACCTCACAAACTGAGGGGGGACAGTGCGGGCGCTGCGTTCCCCACTAAGCGAAACGGTACCGCATATCGTGCGGTTGGAGCAGATGACGTCGCGTCAGCGCCGGATCTTTCGGCGGCTGTATCTCCGCAACGATTTCGAATTTCTAGAAACGGATTTCACCATCGTTCATGTCTCACTTTCCTCTATCGATTCCCATGCTTAACTCAACGACGATTTTTAGGGTGTACGTGTACGCCCCCTTTTAAGGACCAGTCCTTGTGACGTCCAGCGAAAAAAAGCAGGTGAAGCACCGCGCCGTTTTAAATGAAACATGTTTTTGAATAGATAACTATTCGTACGCGGCAGTAATCCTTTTGCCTAACTAAGAAATTGAAGGAGTTTTTTTGAATATGCGTGCAATTTTCACTCTTTTTTCTGCCTCTTTAACTTCGATTTGCTTACTTATCAACGATCGAAATGGTGTTCCTTGAGTAAAATACTACTTATTAGTTATAGTTTACTACTAATTACTGATACTATTATTAATAGTTACAAGCTACGGTTCTAAAATCGTCTTAATAACTTGAAGAAAGCCTTTAGAAAATGTAGAGTGGCTACATAACACCAGTGCAATGGGTGAGTCCTGTCTAACTTCTGGCCATTTTTCCATGTGGCGAAGGTGATCCATAGAAATCAGTAGCCATGCACGTATTGAAAAGTACCACACTTATTGTAATTTATTCGTTTATCCTCATCTTTCTGGCGTGCTTTGCATTTTTAAGAGCTTTTTAAAAGTTATGAAGAGGAGTATTAGTTTTGTCAACGCAATCATAAGTTTTTAACCACGAGTGTCTACAGGCGTGGAACATCCTTTCAATTGTTAACGGAGGAAATTAGTCCATTTCAAACAATATATTCTAAGATATTGTTCTAATTTAAACATCATGATCAACCTAAATTATTTCAATATACTCAAATTAGCATTGTCCTTCTAATATTTAGAAATTCTAAATTGTCTCTCTCGCCGCGGCCGGCGCTGGCCCATTTGATCATATTTGTTAGAAAAAGACAAGAGGGAGAAGCAATCGCGTGACTTTTCAGCGGAGGCTCATGAAATTTGGCAACATTGTTTCCCCTCCATTTGATTCAATGCAAAACAATCGATTCGATAGTGAAATAGCGCTTCAACTGCATAAAATCGATTGTTTTACAAAGATTCAAATGGAGGGAAAATATTGTTGCTAAACTCGACGAGCAACCGCACTGTGACTTTTGATACCATATATTTTACGAATATTTGTCCTCTCCTAGCACATGTATGACTTCAAATAGAAGGAGAGATGGTAAAATGCTGTATTCTGATACAAGATTCCAAACCAAACAATGCAGAGGGAATCCACCGTCAATTACATTGCGCGCAATATTTTAGTTTTGAATTTGGAAGTTTCGAGCATATAATATCAATTATCTCTGAACAGTTTGATCTCCTTTGGGAGTCACTGGGCGACCGACGCGATGAGAAGGAGAGAAGGCAACAAAAAGAAGATGATACTGAAAACGCAGACCGTCTCAGTCTCTACCCAGAATCGAAATTTAGGGTCAACCCTTCCAATGAAGAAACTTCCTTACTCAGCTCATCCTTCATAGGTCTGGTGTAAGGGAATGGGGTTCCGAGGAGTGGAGGGGAGAGGAGGATGGGCGACAAAGTTTTTAATTAATACTCTCATAAATTTGCATCGAAGCTAATCGTGTAGTGTAGGGTGTTTTGCTCCTACGCCGGACTCTGTTGCCAAATTTGGAGACCGTAAATAACCTCGAAAATTAAGAAACTCTTAAAACTATAATCAACTAATCTCAATGGTTTAAATAGCATCACTTGACCATATCCAAGCAGCTGCATAAGTTCTGTGCGTCTAATGATTCGACTCAACCCGCTTTATTACTCATGTTAACAACGCACTTACGATCAAATGTTTTCTTTTTTCATCCCAAAATCAAGAAAGGTTCGAGCTTCGTGTACTTATAATAATGCTGGTCGCGTCGAATCGTCGACGACAGGACTTGATGTAACTGTTCGTATAGATTCACATGACGCTATATAAACCATCCGATTTGACGCAACCTGCATCACACGTGAAAACAACGCACTCAGTCAAAGCTAATCTATAAAAAAACACTGTACTTTTCAACTTATTAGCTTTTGAGTGAGCTAAATTGAATTTTAAGATGATTATTTAGTCAGACCAACAAGAGGTTTGATTTTTCTTGTCATAAAATGAGCGGCACGATATTTGCCTCTAGACAATTTATAAACATAATTTTTCAACATGCCCGAGCATATAAATTGCTTGTGACCTGTAACCTTGATACATTTGTGTATAGTGACGTCAAAAATGATGATGCAAGCACCGGAATTTTAAAAATTCCACCCATAAGCGCAGGAGACTCGAATGCAAATGACTTGTTGTCCACGGCGCGGCGAAGCCCGAAGCGTGCAATACATGGCAAAATAATATCGTCCATTTAACACCTACGAAGGGTAGATTCATTTAGACTGCGGTGAACACCTTTACATTCGACCTTTTGCATGGTTTTAAATTGAAGAAATGCAACGTTACCAGATTCCACTCATCGCTGCTGCTTGGTTCCGTTATCGTACTGCGAGATACTAGTAATGCAGCCCTTCGCATTCATCCACCTAAGTATCAAAGGTTATGTTTATACGCGCGGTAAAATCAAGACGCGCAAATTGGCCGCCGCGCCGGCATTCAAACGAGGCGGAATGTATTAAATCAATCGCTTGCATAACCTAATCATAATACTTGAAGTTATTGTATGGTGCTGTTCTTTGAAATCGCGCACTGCGGAGCATCAAATTGTGTTTGGTTTTGAGCCGTATCCTCGCAGAAACATACCGCGATGCGAGTTTGTTCACACGATCAACGAATTCGCGGCCGTCTTGACGTTGACTTTGTCTTAAAAAAAGTACATAGGTTGGATGCAAATAGCATTGAAAAACCGAATATAATGTTAAACGATTGATTACATTTACGGCCCGTTATTGTAGGAGTTGCTTAGAGAAACGCCTTGAACGGAAGTATTCGTTTATTTGATATTGCTTCCGAAGTTTTCAAAGGATGAACACGTTTTTAATTTCTATGAAATTTGCGATGACAGCGAAAAGTCCTGTTATCGTGAAATTACCTTTCACCCGCAACTCTAGGGTGTGCCAGTGGTGGCTCGTGCTATTCGGCAACAATGCGTCTTCGCTTCATTTGAATCTACGTATAACAATCGATTGCTTGTGAACTGCTCCTTAATCACTTACGGATCGATTGTTTTACATTCAATCAAATGGGGGGATAACATTATTGCCAAATTGAAGGTGCCTCAACAGGGTTGTGCGGTGAACAGTATAAACACCCATGATGGAAGTATAATGGTGGGCACATCCCGCGATTTTGTACCACGATGACTGGCGGATGACGTAGTACGCGGGCATAAACAAAATTTGAGGTTATTTGCATGTCTCGCTTTCGATGATCGTGGTATTGCAGATCTGTCGTGGGTGCTAACAGAATATTCGAGATTAAGCTCATTTTCTGACTCCTCGTTCAAGAATACATTATTCGCCTCCTTTCATGCAATCTTAAGTGCGTTAAAATAGTCGCGGTACACCTCTAGCTGATTTGGTTGCGGTACACATTCAAACGCCGCGCTTAATTTGTACCACGGTGACGTACTATAAACTCAGGCAATGACGCGCAAGATAGCGGCCAAGAGTAGGATGCGCTCACCATTATAAATATACTTCCATCATGGTAAATGCCCTCGAGCTCCAACCTTCTTATTACTCCGTCATGTCTTTCGCTTTAATTTTAAACCTAATTTTATCACATAGATATAGATATGACAACATTCCACTCGTAGGTCGATGCCCCAACGATGTCGCTTGGGAATTTTGTGGAAACTTGCGCTCTTGTCCGATGCATCATCGAAATTTGGCTCTTGTCTGGGAGCCAGGCAGTTATAATACTGTTGAAAAACTCCGCATGAGTGTTACACTGCACCCAGCTTCGAGGTCACATATGGTTGTACTGACCTACATTTTACAGTAAAAAAACAAAAAACGAAAACAAGTGATTAGCGAATCTTATTCTGTGATGATTTTGTTGTCAAGATAACATAAACATTCGCATCTTCTCTGGCTGTAGGTTCCCACACAGGTCGGTAGCGGCTTATTCCACGATAAAAAAAAAAAAAAAAAAAAAAACCAACAACTGACTTCTAATAGATACAAACCAACTTTTCTCACCTATGTATTTAAGTACCTGTGTCAAAATTCTGTGTCCAGATATACAGCCACTCTAAAACACTTGTACGTTCACTCTGTATCAGTTTCTATTATTGATTTGCTTGGAATTTCTGATTAAAGATTAGAAGTAAGAGGGAAAGAAACCCTCCATCAATACTGCGTCACATTTTAGCCCTTTACTGCACCGTGTTTCTTATTAGGAACATATACTTTAAAATGTGTATTTAAACATATAGGAATAATTCGTTTATTTTCTTCAAGATTATTTACATGCTCCATTTGAAGATTTTCCTCCCTAAGATAAAATGCTGCAATTTTTCCTCCCACTCTGAAAAAATAGCGATAGTCTTAATAACAGATTCCACTCGTATTCATATTACCAGAAGCACAACTATACGTGAACGACAGAAAGTCTAGAGCTTTGATCAGACAAATCTGTTGTTCATACCAGAATATAGTCATAGGACTAGAATTTCCTAGACATACTCAAGAACTATGGTATATAGAAACACTAGAATTCTAGTAATTGTACTATCCCTCAAATAGATTCACCTAGTGTCATGCTTCTGGTAATATGTTTTTTCAGTGCACCATATTTACTACTCTAGGTTCCAAAAAGCATACGTCATGAGTCTTAAAAGACGAGGGAAACAAATGTTGGAAATGGATCAATTTGAAAGTAAAGTCCAGGTAATCTCGCGAGGGGCGACCCACGATTCAATAAGGCTTCGGGAGGATGCGAAGGTTATATAAACTTTGAGCTGGTGTCACGTTCTACAAGGATTCACAAATTTAAAAACGATTCTGCGACATTTTTTCCCCTTAATAAAACAAGCTACGCGAACTTCCTTTTATCTTTAAGCGTATCATTCTTGAACGATAGACTATCGTCAACTGTAGGGTAATGAGAGACTCTCATTCTCAAAAGACGTTTAGATAAAAATCTCCTTTGATTTTCCTCCGTTTACTTTTCTCATTCCGAGAGGGGCAATGTCTGTAACCCAATTTGAGAGTCGTGCCGCGCCGGCTGCTTCTTCAAACGCTGCCCCTCCGAAAACGCGCCTTTGAATATAATCATTCATCTTTCGCTTCTTTTTTTCTACTTATTTTTCATTCTCTTTGAATTTTCAGCCGATATTGCAAAGTTTTTCGGCGTACCGGGCTTTTTTAGACCTCCTTTCCACAGGCAAAATCGCGCACGTTTGTTTGCCTCTGTTACGAATATTCAAACCATCCGACAGGCGTTATAGGCCGGTGTGCAATTGACCGAAACGAAATTTTTCAAAAAAGTCGAAAGTTTCGAAATTTTGAAACGATCAATAAAATTGATCCAAATCTATCCTAACTTCTTCTAATTTAGATTCTATGACCAAAAAAAATATATGAATTCGAAGATAAAACCGGAGACAGATAGAAGCCCAGCTCGTGCTACGCTTCTCATGTAGTGTTATGAAAGTCAGGACATTAAAATGGACTGCTCTTTTCTGGTTGGGGGCTCAAAAACAGCCCACAGTCACCTAATTTTGAAATAATTGATCAGAGACAGATCTCTATTCTGTCTATAAAATGTCAATTTAAACCATACCTAACGAAGGAAACCTAATCTGTGTCCACTATACTCAAGTAACTCAACAGTAGGCGACTGTTGGCTTTTATTTCGATGAGCTCCAAACAAAATTGAACTGGGAAATTGGACATCTGTTGCAAGCTTCGAGCTGGGCCTCTAGTTTGTCTCTATTTTGTATCTATACGCTTTTTCAATGATGCTGAAAAATGTCATTGCAGTTGCTTTATAAAAACGTCTAACGCTACCAATTGAATGACTTTTTCTGTTCAAGGCCTACTTTTCAGAAAACTCTATAGTATACCGGAACGCAAATTTAACGAATCTTTAAAATTATTTAGCTTTACAGTTTACATGAGAGTCAAAACAGGAAGAATTACCTGGCAGAATGACCTTTTGACCCAACGAAGGCAGTGTGATTTCTATGTATCATTTTTACGGTTTGTTTTTAGTAAATTTGTTAAGAGACACCTTTTTTTTACAGAATTATTCATTATTTTGGCAGCTTTTAACGTTTCATGTAATTTCTTTGAAAAATTATCGGAGTTAGTGAAAAGTACTTTTATAATGTGAAGTTACTCTTAAAATAGGACAAAAAGAGAAATGATCAAATCCAACAAAACCTCTGTAAAATGTAAAGATTGAAATAATTGACTTGTTGAGTTTACAGATGTCAATTTTTAAGGGGCTTGTGCGGTAGTAAAGATATTATTGGCAAAAAAAAAAAAAACTGATCAATGGGTCTGTTGCAAACTTTTGCTACAGCGATAAAAAGTGTTCACTCCAATGTAAAATCGCCTGAAAAGTCCATTGGTGGCATCATAAAGTCATGAAATACAATATTAAACTCACAAGAGGCGTTTATCGAAATCCAAGATGGCGGCAAAATATCGAGGAATCTGAATGTATGCACCGTGATCATCCAAGGACTGCCAAGTTTGACAACCTCACTGCAGGTAGAGGTTATGTGTTTATTTACGTTGTGATTGGTTGTGATGGATATTGTGAGGTTGGCTATCCCTGAATGTTCGTGGTGCATGCATACAGATTGCTCGATATTTTGCCGCCATCTTGGATTTCATTAAACGCATTTTGTGAGTTTATTGTTGCATTTCATTGCTTTCTGATGCCATCATTGGACTTTTCAGACGATTTTACATTAGATTGCACACTCTATAGCGCTGTAGCAAAAGTTTGCAACAGACCCATTTTCCCATAAAACGCGAATAAAACGGCGCTGCAGGAACGAACGAACGGGTGCGAGTAACAAAGTGGCGGCTATTGCACTTTGGCAACAATATTTGTCCTCCATTTGATTATATGTGAAACAATCGCCGCAATAGTGAATCAGAACTTTACCAACAATCGATTGTTGTAATAAGGATTCAAATGGATGGAAACCACAGTTGATATATTGCAAGTGCCACCGCACTATAGGAGTAACATCGGGTCGTAGCTCAATTCGCAAACACGAGGTTGTAGTTTTCTCATAACCCGAAAAAGCCCTAGCTGTTATTTGATCCCCTTCGTTTCTAACGTAAGTTAAAATATTTGGCGAACGTTCGCGTTCGTTTCGAAGTAACCAAACGTTTGCCTGGGGAGACAAAAGCCTCACTATTCGGAGGTTAAACTATATGGCATACATTCTATGGTAAACGGCTCTTTAAGAATTGATGCAATCTGAATAAACAATCATGAAATTTGAAGTCTACTCTTTCAAAGATATCTTACTTTAAATTATAAAGCTAATTTCTACAAAAGAGCAAATATAACGTTTTACGAGGGCTCTTTTACCTGAAACTTAGTTCCACTCTTGTCAGATATACGGCTTTAAGCCAAGTCTTATACCCAAAAGAATCAATGTAAAGTATACGACTTATAACCTTAAATATGGTAACACTGACGTGGCCACTTCAGTTGAGAACAGAGACATTATAGAAGAAGACTGGCCCCTGCTATCTCTTTGCACGGAGGAAAAGTGAAGCCGGTCTTGACACGGGCTGATGGGCAGGGCACTTCCCCGCGCGGGGGTATGAACCAAATTAACATTAGCTCTTATGGAGCTTCGCTCTTCAAACCTATTTTAGTGAATTATTCTTGCGAATAACCGTGTCGAGTCTCACATATGTTGTACATTATAGTATACCATACATTTAAACCGAAAGTTTGGATCAATTTAAAGCGTCCGTTCTTTAATAATCGAAGTTAACGATCGGTCGGTCATTGTTTACTTTACCACCCATAACCTCTCTGCCGTACTTTCAATCGTAAATATCTAGCGGATAAATTGATCGAAACATTCGTTTAAGTTCGTCAATCTCAACTTTGGCATAAGCTGCATATCATATTTGAGTACTTTTGAAAACTAACAGTAATTAACATTCTTTTGAAATAGTTTTGTGTATCGGCTCCATAAGACGCAATGTTAATTTGGTTCATACCCCCGAGCGGGGAAGCCCCGGCCTATGACAGAAACCGGCTTCAAATCTCGCCGCTAGGGGCCAATCTTCTTCTATAATGTCTTTGGTTGAGAATTTACGTCGACATTACGCACGCGAGGTTTTGAAAATTTGCTCAATTTCAACGAAGGTTTAGTTTTCCACAGGGTTGCCATACTCATACGTGAAAGCGATAGGCACATTTTCTATGTTTTACTTTCGATTGAAGAAAGGAACAGAGTCCTTTTTTTAAAAAAGAAGTTTAGATATCAAAACAAAGTGAAACCGGTCAAAATCACCAGAAAAATGTGTAGTTCTATGTTTTCTGTATAGCTGGCGAAACAAAATTGAGAAGAAAGAAAGACTTCGAATTTTGTCCATGCTCAATTTGGCAACGTTGATACGGCGTACATTCTAGCGTAGCAATGTACAGTTGGCCATTTTTCCCCCAGCAAGTACACTAGCTCTAGCTGTTTGCCTACAGCACGCTGGGTTTGCGAGTTAAATATTTGTTCGCCTGCTTCCACTCATCATTGCCAATTCGAATCGCAAAATCATGCATGAACCTCTTGAATTGATTAAAATTATATCCATCCATTTATCGTGAAATCTGGTGACTACGCGCGTAAGTTTTCACCAGATTAAAATTGTAAATGTTAGGGGCTTGATTCTCGTTGCATGTGTTTGCGTACGTTGGCATCGTTGCATGCAGGCGGCGTTTTTTTCCGGTAAGTAAGCAATGCTCGTAAGCGCGGCTGAATTTCGTATAAAATAGCTGCATTGACATTTCAACTCCGACGAGCTTTAAAGCACTTCCGAATTTCGAGAGTTTTTAGTTTAGGCAATTTACAGAATAAGGACCCGAGGAACATCCGATTGGCTTTGTCTGAGAATTTAGAATTATGGTTGCGTATTGGGATTTTTCAGGAAAGGCACATATCGCCTTGTGTTTTGTTTCATGAGTCCTTCCTAAATTTAGCTTTCAGCTTTTATAAGCACCCGAAGAACATCCGATTGGCTTTAACTGAGAATTTAGAACTATGGTTGCATTGGGATTTTTTTTTTAAGGAAAGGCACATATCGCCTTGTGTTTTGTTTCATGAGTCCTAAATTTACAAAGCTTTTATTGTAAGTTAGTAGCTTTTTAAAAAGTTTATGTACAGCCGAAGCAACCTTTTAAAATAGCTTTGCAGGGCAAAAGTTCAAGCTGTACCGGAGAAAGTTGCAGGTGTACCAAAGCACTACATCTTTAGAGTTACAACCTCTTTTCTTGCTTTGGCTCTAACGAATAAGTGCTTCAAGACAACTGCAACTTGCCCTGATAAATAGAGCTATACAGGGTGTTTCTAAAACTTATGTCATCCATTCTACCACGTACTTTTGAGGTCAAAATAAGACTTTTTTTCCCTAAAAACATGTGTCCGAAAATGCCCCCCTTTTGAGCTACAGCCCCCCAAAGTTTTAAAAGTTCTTGGTTTTTTTGGAATATCGACCATGATTATGAACCAAATGCCATGAAAATTGGTGTCCCGAGGTAATTTTACGTGTAGAATTCATTAATGACCTCGAGAAATTCATAAATAAGGTCTGACTGTACTTTTCGGGCAATCTTCTACCTTCAACGACACAAATTTTATGTTACGGATTGGAAATTTGAAAAATGGAAAATGAAATCAGATGGGAAAAACTCTTAAAAAGAGATTTGGTCCTCTTTGTTTTAGTCGATACGACGCGTACTAAGCGAGATAATCGCTGCACAAGATGGAAAAGTCAGCGCTTCTGCCATAAAGAGCGGCTGTAAGGTATGCAACCCGCCACTCCCTCCTACTTCGGGCCGCCCGCTATATTAAAAGCGCTGACTTTTCCACCTTGTGCAGCGATTATCTCGCTTAATACGCATCTTATCGACCAAAACAAAGAGGACTAAATCTCTTTTTAAGAGTTTTTCCCATCTGATTTCATTTTCCATTTTTCAAATTTCCAATCCGTAACATAAAGTTTGTGTCGTTGAAGGTAGAAGATTGCCCGAAAAGTACAGTCAGACCTCATTTATGAATTTCTCGAGGTCATTAATGAATTCTACACGTAAAATCACCTCGGGACACCAATTTTTAATGGCATTTGGTTCATAATTATGGTCGATATTCCAAAAAAAAACAAGAACTTTTTAAAACTTTGGGGGGCTGTAGCTCAAAAGGGGGGCATTTTCGGACACATGCGTTTAAAGGGAAAAAAAGTATTATTTTGACCTCAAAACTACGAGGTAGAAAGGATGACATAAGTTTTAGAAACACCCTGTATAGGACTTTTGCTCTGCGAAGCTGTTTTAAAGCGCTGCTTCGGATCTACTTAAACTTTGTTTTTCAGTGTACGACGGAAGAGGGCACCTGCAGTTTTATGACATTGCCTCAAATTATTACTTATTTACTTGTTACAGTATCAAGTAAATAACTCTTTCTAAGATGACCCTTACAGTCTAATACGGATTTCTGCGGAAGAGATTTACCTGCTGTTTTATAATCCCTTTATGCAGGATCGCCTCTCTTCTATTTTTTGCGTCTTAAAACAGCAGGTGCGCTCTTTCGAAAAATTGCTCTTGTTTTGACATTAGGGTTTCTGGTGGTGAGGAGAACCAGATTTTATCGGCAGCACAGGTGGTCGACTTAAAAGCCAAAATCTAGGGGAGTCGTCTAATAATCATGCAGTTACCGACATACCATATGGCAACATCGGCTCACTGTGAATTAGAAAATGGAGATACTGATAAGATATTCGGTGTCTTTAGAGATTCCAGATGTGTATAAAATGCAGCGACGGATCAAAAGTTTCGTCATTTTATCGTAAGCACCCACAGTGACGCGGCTGGCGTCGCTGAATAATCTGGCATCGCTGTGCACTGTGCACTACTAATAGGTCAACCTTTTTAGTTGGTTTAAACGGACTATATTTATTGGATTTCCAACGTTGCCAGATTGCACGCGACACCTCTGTACACGGAGAAAAAAGTTATAATTTCTGGGACTATCTCATGATGGTTTTCTGATTTCTGGTTCTTGGAAACAAAATTATTATGGATTTCATTGTGTCCATTGTCTCAGGATCCAGAGTAATAGTAAATTTTACCATCATATAATAGTATGCATTAAATATAATTAATACGTAGAGTTTTCCATCATTTTAGTAAAGTTACGCATCAAAGTTATCCAATAAACTTAGACTGTGTCATGTTCTCTACTAAAGGCCGTCATTTTAAATCTACCACTATATAATAGTCAGGTTGGTTAACTTATTATTAGAAAACAACATTATAGCTTGTGAATTCCTCAAACATTAATAATCAACGTGACTAAGTTTTGGTTTGGAAATAAATCCATATTCAATTGTGTTTCTTAAAAAGTATTTTTTTGAATAAACAAACTTTTGAGTAATTTTTGGCAGAATCTGCTATTGGGATTTACCATCATAATGATGGTGTTTTGTACTGTGTCGGCCGGGAACAGTGGCGCCACCCGCGGCCGAGAGCGCAACCAGTTACTCATAGAGTCCCTATATATGAAAGAGTCTCGCCATACGAGGTTCCATCTCTGATTGGCTGCTGAAAAGTGAAGAAGAGGTCTATGAAGCCTGGAGGCACGCCTCTTGTTTACATCTTCATGGAACCATCTTCACTGCTGCCTAGCTTTGAGGGAACTTTCGGCATTTTTAGCTTGTACTGATAAAATTTGAATTAGAAATTGATGAAAATGTGTTCAGAACAGAATAAAATTAACGCATTACTTTTAAAACAAAGATTACTTACTCACGAATACATGTATAAGTAATCTTTGGCGGGAAGATCGTTGGATAAGAATGTAAACAAGAGGCGCGCCTCCAGGCTCCTCAGACACCTTCTTCTTCTTCACTTCTGTTCACGTGTCTTGACTCTTTCATATATAGGGACTCTAGTTACTCATCACTCGAACTAGGGTCAGCAGTGTGTTCTCCTTGGCTCATCGATTCATACTTAGTTTAGATTCATTATTGAAGTTTAATAGTTTCAACTCGTGTGTGAAAACCCATTTCGATTTATCAATTCGTGTGTCCTCCTCAAACAATCTCAGCTGCTCTGAGTATGTGAACTATTTTTTTATGTGATTCTGTGTGTGTAGTGTCTTGGTACCTAAATTATGCGTAATCTCAAATCAATCTCAACTGAATCTTTGGAATCTAATTCTTAATCAGTTAGCTACAAGTGATTAGTTTGTTTATGAAAGTCTCCGCTGTTCACAATATTTTATTATAATTCCTTCTTAGAGGAAGTCAGAGGCAGAATTTTGTAAACTAATTTGTAACAGTTAGCACATACCTCAAACGTTTCATCATTTTGAATATCCGATTAACTTTTGGAACCCTCAACATTGGTGAGTGCATTATTTATCTACGACTATCTGAAAGCTTTCAGTCAAATGCTGCTCTGTCTTTGATGATATCTTTTGCTGCGTTTTTGTGTGCTTCCCTTTTTCGTATTATGTTTGGAATTAAGTAGTCATTCAGTTAAGCATATCTAGGCTTGAGAGAAAAGAAACTAACGCCATGAAATTCTCACCATCACTGATGGTGGCGCGCATGATCCGCGTAGTATATTTGCACTATCTGTGATGGTGGCGCGTTCGTAGGCTGTAATTATTGAGGTCGGGGTTTTACCATCACTGATGGTGGCGATCTCTAAATCGATTTTACTCATGAATACTATTTTGAGTTTGAGTTTGTCGTCAAATGTTTTTCTAAGGTCAAAATCAGGTAGCGCTGATGGTAAATTTCACCCACATTCTGGTCTACGACATCAACCTTTTTTTCCGTGTATGCACCATAACTGGGTCATCATGAAGGACATTTCCGCTCATCACGTCAAGAACAGAGAACGATAATCGAATTTGACCTGAAGGGCAACTTTGAGCATTTATGTCACTCGAATTCGCTTTATGTGCATAACTAATCATTGATGTAAACGTTCTGCAGACGCGTTTGAATTTCAACAAGTGGGGGGGGGGTTCTACCCTGGCTCAAAGCACTAAATAATACCGATGAAAGTTATCTGTTTTTCCACAAAATGCGGATATTTTACTTTTGATAAATCGGTTATGATGCATACGATACTTTTTGCTTTGTCACTGCAACTGATATATTTGATGACTCAAACATCACCACATATCTTATTAGTATATATGTTACCTTTATTAATGGTGGTGAGCCGATGTTGCCATGCGGTTGAATAGATTGAAATAATAGTTAATCATCATCCACACTGGGAAAAAAATAAAAAAAAAAAAAAATCCTAAATTCTAATAATATTACTAGAAGTACAACGATGTGTGAGCCTTGGAGAGTCTAGTAATTTTATCTCCAAGATATTCTGATGTTACTATCAGAATATGGCCATAGTGCTAGAATTTCTTAAAACATTTCAATAATTATGGTACAAATACTATAATTCTGGTAATAGTACCATCCATTTTACCTAGGTGCACATATCGTTGTGCTTCTGGTAATATTACTATCTCTTTTTTTCAGTGCTCCAAAATATAATTTGCACATTTCCTGAAATGATCAAAGTTTTCCTACTCCTTAGTTCATGGACCACGGGCAATTTTTTTCATATTCTACAATTGAAGGTATCGCCGTTTTGCACGTAATTTACGAAAATTCGGGCAAAAATTGTTCCATTACATAAAATGTTCTGTGTTCCACGGATTGTGCTTGACATAGACATTGTACTTGCCTCAAATCAAACGCACGTGGGATGACATGCTTTTCTCTATAAATGGGCTTCAAGGCAAGCGAAATTAGGACGTTACCAGGGATGTTTCTGGGGGGTAATTTTCAGACATCGAATATTCTTTTCCGGGGACCCTTCGTCCCAATATGTTTGTTTTTGAAGGCGTAAAATCTCTTTCCGTTAGGAAGTTGCATTAATTTTTCCATTTGTATACCGGAATTTCCATTTCATAATGCCTTTTTAGGGCGGTTTTATCATCGAGCCAGCTTATGTTCAAAATCGGAGCTCACAATCGATTTAATCAAATAAACATCCTACTCGGAGAAGCTTTGGTGAAAATATGTTGCATTATAAACAGGGTTGTCGTTTTGCATGAATGCGTTGACACAAAATATTACAAATCAAAGGATTTTTTTTCGTAATAGTCAAACGGCTTGGCTAAATTGTTCCATTTTTTTGGTTCAGAGTGGACCCATACAGAATCATAAAACATAAGTTTGTTTCAGAGATGTTCCGAATTTAGGTGTCAGGGGTTTCTTTGATTTTATTTTATTTTTTTTTTTTTTTTTGAATAAAGAAAAAAATAGAACGTTTTTCTCAAAATTTTCAATCAGCTATTAAATACATATGCCTATGGTGCCTGATCAATTTTGAACTCAACAGGAATTCCGGTTAAGTGATACGGGCTATATACAGGCGTCCGGATACGGCAACAGGAAATTTTTCTCAGTGCATAGTTGACTTTTGTAATGTCATTGAAAATTTAAATTCCGGCAAAAACGGCAACCCCGATTCCGAAACACGAGCATCACATCACATCTCGCATGTCTTTTATGATCAAGTAAGTAATGCCTTTCTTCCCTTTTTCGGCGGAGAGAGGTTTAAAATGACGCGCGAGTCGAAAAGTTTCCCGAGTTTGTTTATTAATTACTAATGACTCCAAACTTTTTGGAGCTTTTCCTACGGAGGAGTACTTTTGGCGCTCCGGAAACGTATATAACTTTGAGGGTTTTTATATGCCGGTGCACATTACCCGTGCGCTCGAAGCTCGACGCGTTGCGGCGTGACAGGGACGACGCAACGAGATACAAGTCATTCACAGAATCTGACTTTTATCACAACCCCCCCCCCCTCCTTTTTCGAAGACAACCGTTAATTAGATGATGGAGTAGAGTGAGCCCCGAGAGTGAGAGTGGAGTAATATTATAAGCGCGCGTGAGTTGTAAGAAGAGAAGGTGTGCTCTCACACGCATTGTTTTCTTTCTTTGCCAGAGGCGGCTCGTGGATACGCTGCGTATCAATATAGACTATATACAAATGGGTCTGTTAAATATTTCTATGGTAACCTACGTATTTCATTGTCTTATCATATGAATACTTTTAATCTTCAAAAGACCATTTGTCTACTTATCTCCAAAATTTATTAAAAGTATAATAAGTTTTCAATATTGTTGTATATCTCATTGAATATCACTGTTAAAAATCAGTAAAAAAACAAAAAAAAACGGAGCGTGAATCGGGGGGGGGGGCGTTTTGCCGTCGATAGGCCAGTTGTTGGCTGAGGTCAGTGCTAAACCTCTGAGGAACCCCACTTCAAGTATGGAGCCGGGAAGCCCATTATACGCATTGAATTTATTATTTCCTCGAGGCATCGTTAAAAAGTGAGAGGGAAAGTTTTTTGAATTTGGGAAAGCCGCCGCGCGCAGTAATTTCAGTTTGGGACGGACTTTAAATAGTCATCATAATTTTACTTTGAAAAGTTTTGTTTGTGAACGACGGCAACTTCTCGGTGATAGGGTCACATGATGCAGATTTGGGGAAGGAGCCGAAAGCTAGCGCGGGGGAGACGCGGTACTGACGGTGCGGCTGGACCAAAACCATAGAAAAATCGAGGAAAAAGTTGAAATGGATTGAAATATGTAGATATTCATTTTCATCTCTCTTCCTCGTTCTTTCTCTGTCTATCTGTCTGTTTGTCCTCGGAAGGCAATCGATGCGATGTATCGCTCTACTAAAACAGTCTATAAACAACGCTCTTGATTGGCTAGAAGTGATTTCGTTGACTTAGGGGTTCGGTGTTCCCCAAAAAGCTCTGAACCTCAAATCTTCGCCGGAACCTGATAAAATAAAATTAGAGTTTTGATTCTTTGATCTTGTCTCACTGTGTGACGAGCAGCCTTGGTGGCGATAAATAGCTTAAACTGAAATTGATGCTCGCCAGTTAAAATAATGGCCCGCTTTGACGGGGGCCAAGTGGTTATCGTGTGTTCAAGTTTGTGTTCAGCCCGGCAGAGGGCGCGCTGCTCTGAGGTGGCGGCGCGGTGCGGCGCAGCGCGAGCGGTTGTTGGCAGTAAGGATTTAGTGCCTTAACCGCACCTCTCCCTTCATTCAGTCCAATGCCAAAATTTGCCTGAAGGAGAAAAATTCTCCCGAGCGTAGCCCCGCCCCTAACCCCCCTCCTACCCCGCTCACCGGGCGGTGACATAACACGCGCTAGAGCGCGCGCCGCTGGAACAATTTTAATTGAAAGAGAAGCTGTAATACTGTATAGTGGATAACGCAACACTGACACATTCAAACACTATAAACACACACTCACACAAACACATACATATTCGCCCTCAGACGCTCACAATACATTAAAACACATCACATACTCAGTCAACGCAAATACATTAAAAGCTGCAAGTTTAACTGCGTGATTTTTTAAACTAACCTCGTAAATTGCGGAACGCCCGCGCCGCGCCGCCGCCCGAGGTGACTCGGTAATTCGTTTGTGAGCTCAACATTTTCTAACCCCGTTTTCTTCAATTTTACGGCCTGGTCTTTGTTATTTGCTTTTTGTTTTTTGATTTTTGTTTGATTTTTTTAACGAATACCAATGTCTCTTGCTGAAAGTATTTTTTCGGACTGGGACGTATCGTATTGGTTTCCGAAAGTATGGAAGCATATGTAACATTTAATGGTATGAGACGGCGCTGGGCGCTTTTTAAAAAATGAAAATGCAAACGAGAGGAAAAGGCTCATGAAACATGCGGTGTGCCTATCCGAAGGTATCAGTCTTGAGGTCACATTATAAGATCCCTTCGGAAGATCACGCCTGTTGTTTCTCATGGACATTTTTTTCGGAGACCTTTTCGAAGTTCAAAGATAAACTTTGATGTTCATTTCGCTGGATCGGACAGACTGACCTTGAATCCTTTCTTATCTACACTGTTCTAAAAGAGGATTTAAATCGATGGCTAAAAAATAGAACCGCGTATCTCTGCATTATTATGGCAATTTTGTAATAAAGACAAATACTTCCCACAAAGCTTCTACGTTGCAGTAGATAGCTGGTTGCAAGCTACGTGTAGTTCTGATTTTCGAATTTAAATCCAGTATGTCGTGATCTGAATCGAATCGATAATTGATCGAGACCATCATAACCCGGTGGATGACGTAATCTCGAAAAGCATTTGCGATCAGGGCTGCCGTTTTGCGTATAATCAATGCTATTTTTTCTATTCACCGATGATTCCACCGGTTGAGAAAATATTACACAGTTCAGTTCATTGTATGACTGTAATGCACGAAAATACTCTGATCTGTAATCTTTCCTTAATCGGTGGAAACTCCGTTGATTAATTAAAATATCCGCAAGTTTTTTTTTAGTCACCGACGACTCCACCGGTTGAGAAAAGATTACAGATACGAGTATTTTAGTTTATTACAGTCATATGCACTGAACTGAACCGTGTAATCTTTTCTCAACCGGTGGAAGCATCGGTGAATTGAAAAATAGCATTGATTATACGCAAAACGGCAGCCCTGGTTGCGATACGATGGAGATAGCATTCGTTTCACTGAATTTTGGGCCGATAGGTGTGATGAGGGCTATCGGCTCATTTCTATTATAATTTGCTCAACCTTGATCGAATTGGTAAGGTTCGATCAACCATGAGGTTATCGACTCGATATGATGGTTCGCAATCGTATCCCATTTAGGATGGTAAAAGGAGAGGACGGGTATAGGATAGGGCTGGGGTTGAAGATAGAGATTTTCTCTACGTTCAAACACGTTTCGACGTCGCGTCGCTTTCAGGAAAGGCGGCGGTTTTTTTTTCGATTACAAGCTTAGATATCGATAAAGGATCTCTCTCTCTCTCTCTCTCTCTCTCTCTCTCTTTCTTTCTCTCTCTCTCCCCCTCTCTCTCGCTCTCTCTCTCTCTCTCTCTCTCTCTCTCTCTCTCTCTCTCTCTCTCTCTCTCTCTCTCTCTCTCTCTCTCTCTCTCTCTCTCTCTCTCTCTCTCTCTCTCTCTCTCTCTTTCTTCCTTATTTTTGTATTCCTCTTTTTCTCACTTTCTCTCGCGCAATGCGCCACACGCCTCACACCGCCAAACGACCACGAGTGCGAATGCTCTATCTCTCCCTCCTTTTTCTAAACATTCTCACTCACCCTAACCCCTCTATCTATCTACCTCCTTCTCTCTCTATTCTTCCCCTATCTTTCTCTCACTCTTCCATCTCTGCATCCGTGTACTATTCCTTTCTCTCTCTCTCTCTCTCTCTCTCTCTCTCTCTCTCTCTCTCTCTCTCTCTCTCTCTCTCTCGCTCTCCTCGGCCAAAAAGGGGACTCAATTTATCATCGCCGGCGGATGAGAGGCTCGGCGCATCGGTGGTGGCGTCTTGCGAACTTTCGCAATTTAAGTGACGTTTCTTCCAACCCCCCTTCTCCTTCTGTACTTTCTCCTATCCCGCCACTCTTGTACCAGGAGTCGCCCGATTCCCTCCCAAGAATCCCTGTCGTGACGCTATCCGATACCCGATTCCCTCCCGGTGTCGATGAAATGAAAAAAATGGCAACGTCGCAACAACAAGTTTAATGATAAAAACTCAAACTGAACTCACCATGTCAGGAATGTTTAGTTCGTACCGTGAGTTGATAGGCAGTGCAAAATTATTAGATGCTCGGATGAAAAAAATGGGTTCGGTGGGCAGAACGTTTCCAAACTCTGCTTCACAATTATAAAAGCAAAATTTGAAAACCTTCTCCCTCCCTTAAGCTTTATCATAGCTGCCGGATGAAAATAATGTTAAAAAATTAGGAAACTAAAGTCGTAAAATTCACTATACGGGCATGGGCGGCGCGTGGGGTCAAAAAGTGGGGGGGGGGCTAAAATTCAACAGCTTTTTTTTTCTTTTTTTTTTCTTCTTCACCTTTTTCACAATAAACGTTTGACGCTGGCGGGGGGGGGGACAAATAACCTTTTTCCTTCTTTTTCTTTCTTTTTCCTTTTTCCCCTTTTCCCTTTTTTTCTCGTTCAAAAATTTTTTTAGCCCCTCGTTCCCAAAAAAGTGGGGGGGCTATAGCCCCAATAGCCCCTTATACGCGCCGCCTATGTATACGGGTGTATGGAGCCCGGTGCGTCAAAAATTTGAAACTTGAACGTATATTACAAATTCACAAAAAACATTCGGAGAATTCCTGTATAAGACCGTGCGAATATATTTAAAGAGGGCCTCGTCGTCACAATTTTCGGGGAGGTTTCCGATGGTTTTTTCGAGGAACTAAATTTTTTTTAGGATAAATGGCCGGTTTTTCGCACTTGCGTTATTCGCGGAATTGATTAAAATTTTTGAATCCCTGAAATTTTTTTTGAGAGCCCCGATAAAGGCAGGGAAGTTGGGACTTGGGCATTTTGTACTTCTTATCAACTTACGATCTGAACTATTATTTTATTCCTTAAACTTGTTGTTGCGACGTTGCCATTTTTTTCATTTACTCGACACCGGGAGGGAATCGGGTATCGGTGAGCGTCACGGAGGGAGTCGGAATTGGGAGGGAATCGGGCGACGCCCCTTGTACCCACCCTACCTTTTTGCCGCCACCCCGAGGCCATTGCTTGCTTGCTTGCTTGCTAATGTTTATTCATATCATTCGACACTGGTCGTGCTGCCACCACCACATCGCTGCGCCGCGCTGCGTCCTCCTCACTTCGCCATAGTGGAAAGAGGAACAGAAATGGTTAACAAGGGGGGAGGGGATCCGTTTTTATGAACCTCGCGGGCGCGCACTTTATATCGCGTGTCTTGTTCATTTTCTCCCGAAACTAATTTTGACAAGTTTCTTCTTTTCTTTTTTTCCTCCCTTTCCTCCTTCTTCTCTTCCTTCTTCTTCCTCTCCGTCTTCTGATTTTTCTCTTCTCCTCTTTCTTCTCCTTCTCCT
Source organism: Trialeurodes vaporariorum (assembly GCA_011764245.1). Classification (NCBI taxonomy): domain Eukaryota; kingdom Metazoa; phylum Arthropoda; class Insecta; order Hemiptera; family Aleyrodidae; genus Trialeurodes; species Trialeurodes vaporariorum. Next base: position 26,047,152 of record VMOF01000369.1, on the reverse strand, counting down.
TCTTATATTGTTCTTTTTCAACTCCAACTTCGTCGTCTTATTTTCTACTCTTTCTTCTCCATCTTCTTCTTCTCCTTCTTCCACTCCATTTTCTTATTTCTCTATTGTTTCTAGTTTTATCCAAGCTCTGTGCTTAACAATAAATAGAGAGTAATCAAACAATACGCTAGAATGCATTATTAAACTGAGCGCAAATGTTTATAATTAAGGTGATGGAGAAAGTTGACAACTAAATTCATCTCATCTCTATTACCCCTTCAGTCCCGGGGGGAGAGGGGGGATTTAACCGATCCCCACCCTATATCCTAAAAAGAACACTCCTTACATGTTGCATGTTAAGAAGTATACATACAATACATACAGTAACTATGTACATAAGTACACACTGTACTATATAAGCATTCAGTGTGATACTGTACATATGTAGAGGAAGGAGGTATTGACCAGATTTGGGAATTAAATTTGAAGACTTTTTGACCCAATCTGGCAATACAGCAGAGGCACGTATCAACTCGGTGAATACTGAGACGAATGGACGGACTCTGCTCAGTGAGCACTTGATGTGTGCACTCGCGCCCGAGGTGAGGAGCAAAACCGACCCTTGGGCGAACTATAGGAATTGAAACAGAGAATGAGTTCGATTTGGATCATGATGAGAGCTAGCTGTGGTCCTCGTACCTGCTTCCCTCGATAAAATCAAGTCCCCAAATCAGCCGGATTTCTCTCTCTCTCTCTCTCTCTCTCTCTCTCTCTCTCTCTCTCTCTCTCTCTCTCTCTCTCTCTCCTCTCTCTCTCTCTCTCTCTCTCTCTCTCTCTCTCTCTCTCTCTCTCTCTCTCTCTCTCTCTCTCTCTCTCTCTCTCTCTCTCTCTCATTCTTCAGACTGCAGTTATAGTTACACCATATCAACTACAATTAACTTTTCTTGATAACAATCTCTTTCTTTTTCAGGTCTCACTTGAAAGTCACCCTTTTATCCGAGTGATCTTAGGAACTCTCACATAGAAGGAGCTTTCAAGTGATTCGTCCCTGCGATAAGTCTCACTTGTGACTTGAAATATCCGAGTGATCTTAGGAACTCTCGCTTATATTCAAGTCACCCGAGATTTCCCTCTGGGGGGGGGGGGTCACCCAAAAAGGGGGAAATCGGAGAAAGAGGGGACAACAGTAATAAAATGCGGTAAAAGGTAGACATCTCACACCTTTCATTGTATACATGTATACATGTCGTACCTATATACTCTATCCGGGGGGGGGGGAGAAAAGGATTCTACAAAACCGGTAAAATAAGTAAATTAAAATCTCCTAAAAAAAAAAAAAAAAAAAAAAAAAAAAAAAAAAAAAAAAAAAAAAAAAAAAAGTAGAAATCATAACTTTAAAGAAAAACTTAAAACCAACCGCTCACCGCTGATTAACTGAGCTTAGCCGCAAAGCGCACTTCCGGAGTAACTTTTTTTTAACTTAATGCAAGAGTAGTTTTAGTGTTTTAATACCGTTCGAAATGCTCCGAAGTTCTTGCAAAATAAAAGAATCGCCTCTGAGTATAGTTCTGAGCTTCGGAACAACCGACAGGGGTTCTAAGAACTTATTTAAAAACCTAGTCGATTCTTCAAAATTCTCGGAACATTCAGAATAATCTTTTTCATCCGATTTTTATCGAGTTGAATAGATGTCTCTTCTCGTCACCAAATTATAAAATAAAGATTACTTCGTAGAAAAGTCACTATTGCTGATTTTTTTCTGTCGGCATTCGTTGACCCTGAATGGTCTACAAAAATATTATGTTGGGAAGGATCAGAATTGGGAAATCGTCTTTTATTTATTACACAATCAAGCACTTTCTGCAAATAATCAAGGTGGATTTTAGCAGTATTCAGGCATACTGATTTCAATGAGCCTGATAATCAATAATTTGTTTAATCTTACAACACTAATTTAAATCGGTACGCCTGATTACCTATCAGTGAAATACTTCTTGATTTTTTTTAAAGTAATCGAAAAATGAGCTATACATTGCCATTCGTTCAACCATAAGGAGACTGTCTCAAATGTTGGCCAAATCTCGTAGTTGCATTCATGTCTCTGTTGATCATTTAAGGCCAAAACACTTATCCTGCGAAAACGAAGCAAGATAGAGAAAAAAGTCGAAGATTAAGTGCAATTGGAGAATGTTGAAGAAAATAAGAAGGAGAGCTTGAGAAATTCACCGAGGGACATAAAACATTCCAAAAACATCAACGGTGAGAACTTCGGGAGTATCATTGCATCACAATTCACGACACTGTTTACGGAGGAAGGGGAAACCGTTTCATTCGCAATTTATTCCCCGTTGAAACGGTCACCAAGCGCGTTGACAACGTTGGCGAAAGCCAAAGATAATTTTTTTTTTTTTTTTTTTACCGTCATTCGCAGTTATCTCCCGCGGTCTTCAAAACAACTATATCCGCTCGCTGAAACCCATTTTTTAAACGAAGAACAAAGGGCTCAGTAAAGGATAGATAGAAAAGAAGAGAGTGAGATATATTGAGAGAGAAAGAGAGAGGGATAGAGAAAAAGAGAGAGTGTGTGTGTGTGTGTGTGTGTGGAGAGAGAGAGAGAGAGAGAGAGAGAGAGAGAGAGAGAGAGAGAGACTACGAGACAGAAAGAGACAAACAGACAGAAACATAGAGTGGAAGAGTGGGAAAGAGAGAGGAGAGGGGGAGCGATTGTTTGTACATGTAGGTAAAAAGAAGACCTTTATTAATGTATCATGGATGAAATGAGCAACAGACCTCCCCTTTCCGCTCCCTTCCTCTGCTGCGGTCACTTTTATTTTTAGCTTTTTCAAAGTGATCGCACTTTCCAAGTTTCGAGGAACTCGCGTAGCGCGAGAGTGACGACAGAACTCTTTGCTTGTTGTTGTTCTTCTTTGTCCCCTCCCCTCTTCCGCGATGCAACGCCTTGCCGCGGCATCCTCAGCATTTATCTTTTTAGTTTACGTATTCTCTTTGAAAGTCCCTCGGAAAGGCTCACCTTTTACGCCCTGCGCAAAGTGCATACCTAACGGATTAAAGAGGATCTACGGAACAAAATCTGCTCATCTAACGAATTAGAGCGAGCTTTGAAAAGCTCAGATGTTTGGTCGCATTCACAATTCAGAGAGGGGGAGCCCGGGAGCTTAGGTTGACCGGCTCAATTGATCGATTTTCTTCAATGTTGGTTCCGTGTTTTAAACTGTAAAGTAATTGAGGGTGGCGGATCCTGGGATTTTTCATTCTCGTTTCATTCTTCGTTGGAACACTTGATATGTTAGAAAAAAAAGATTACTGGGGAAGTCACGTGACTTCGGCCCCTTCTTCTAAATTTTCTAACGCGCAAGATGCACAACACTTACGGTTTAAAAAAGATACAAAACAAAAAAAAAATTTCTTTCTGATTCGTTTCCACTCTTTTATGTTTCAGGTGGGTTCCAGACAAGTTTAGAAGTCGTTTAAACTCATGAAATTTTTGTAAGTTCGTCTGTTAAACTTTTCTCCATACTAAAAACGGTATTGTAAAATTTCCCAAATTCGATCATCCGGTCCCATTTTATATTATTTTGAAAAGAAAAATCGTCAGTACATTTTTGTTGTCATTTAGTTTAAGCTGAAAAAAACAACGGAAAATGCAAGCTTGAAATAAAACGGGCAAAAATTGAAAGATTGTACAATTAGCCTCCAAAACTGACGATGGTACCAACAGCATGAGCATACAGTTTGATAAAAAATGACACCAATATTTTGAGAAGGAAGGCGACCGGTCATGCTCTTCTGTCAAACTCCTCTGAACGTTTTTGTCTGAAGTCAGAGAGATGAGGCTCTGTAAAATGCGGTGCTGCCGCTTTGCAAATATTTAATACATTTCAATGGGGGTGGCGTGCAATGCGGTATAACGTTTCATTTTGTCCCTTTAAACCCTTGTAAAAGGTCGAATGCGAAGGTGTTCACCAAACAACGAATACATCGATCAGTGGCGTAGCGCGCAATTTGGCAACGTTGCTTAGGTCCATTTAAACCCATGTAAAAGGTCGAATGCAAAGGTGTTCACCGAACACCCAATAGTTCGATCATTTCAATGGGTTTAAATGGACGAATCGCAACGTTGCCAAATCGCACGCTACGGCTGACATCGATCTTTTTCGTGGGTTTAAATAGACGAACAGCAGCGTTGCAAAAGTTCACGCTACGCTACTGATAAATTTCTAAAAGAAATATTGGTGATTCAACCGGTTGTAGGAAGAAAATAGAAGAAGAAGGAGGAGAAGAAGAAGAAGAAGAAGAAGAAGAAGAAGAAGAAGAAGAAGAAGAAAAAGAAAACGCCTCTGAAAACTCAGAACGCGTGTTGCGTTTAACACTACATCTCGCCGGCGCAACTGCCTTTAGTTTCGTAGCCGATATAACATTAAATACGATACAATACATATTATACGCAAACTTTCTTTTTTGTCATGCGCTGGTGCTGATTAGAGTCCCTATATCCCTCGAGTGATCGCGCTCGCATTTGTGACACGAAACGTCGCGTGGATGACATACGTCACCCACTTTTAAAAATGGCTATAAGCCTGCCAATTTAAGCCTAAAAATGCATGTATGTATACTCAATCGATAGGGAAAACCTTCCTCAGTAACTTGAATGACAGAAATTTCAAAAACTCCGACCCATTTTTTTACAAATGGAGAAAAACTAAAAAATGGAAAATTCAGATTTTGCCACTTTTGAAAATATCAATATTTTAGGCTCAACATTTTTAAGTATGATTTCAAAGAAATATACTTTTTTTTTGTTTCTCTCGTAGGATGTATATTCAAGTTCAAATTTCAGAATTTTTGAAACTTGAAAAAAAATGTTTTTGGATGTGTTCGCGTGGATGACAATCGTCATCCAACCACATTGACGTTTAGTAACTTCAAGGTTTTGAAAGAAGAAAAAAAAAAACTTGGGAACCCTCTTGTCCCATCCAAGAAGGGCAGCTACTGAAAACCTCAGCTTTGAAAATTCAAAATTCGCGAAAATACACGCAAAAACAAGTAGCTGGATGACGTATGTCATCCACACGACCACTCGAGGGATATAGTATGAAGTTGCGCCAAGTCACTCAAAATGAAGTTGAAGAAGCGGATCAATGGAGCCCCCAAGAGGCAAATTGAAAATATGGCGGATGACCATTTGATGCCTCTTCTCGATAGCCGCTATTTCGCTATTTCTTATAGGTTAGGTTCAGATTCTCGACAATAACGGTCGTCATTGAAAGAGATCATGTTCTCCAGAATAACATTCATGCAGAGGAAAAATTAATAATAATTACTGCGGTCACCGTTACTTCAAATGAGTAGTAAAAGCTAGTGCGCGAAAAGTAACCGAACCGTCCGCCATTTTCATTTGCCTCTTGGGGCTTTCTTGACAGCCTACATTAGAAATGGATTCTGACAAGGCGCAACTCTCATAGTATTTCGGGAATCTATTGCTGATTTCAAGTGTATATATAAAAAGGTTTTGACGATTCTAACTGTACAAATCGTTAATTTCATAAACGCGCGTCATTTCAGAAGAATATGTAAATTCGCTGTTTTCAAAAGTTTCCAACGAAATCCGTTGATTCGTTCACTGAACGGTGCACGACTCTTCCTCCGTTCAAGATCCGCGCAATCGGACCCAGACTTTACAGCAATAATTCCTTCTTTCGCTTTGTTTCATTCGCTGATTCCCCTCTCCCGCCGACTCCGAATTGGCTGAGCACGTGACGAAAAAGACGCATTTTAAAGCCATTGACGCGCGCAAGACTTCGGTTCGACTAATGACGCAGCCCCCCGCCGCGCCGAGCGCCGTTCTCGGTATGCTATATGTACGCTACGAATGGCGCGAGTGCTTTAAAAGGCATCTTCACATTAATATCCTCTAGGCCCTAATGCACGCTTCCAGTGCTAATTAACAGCCTCCTCTATACCATCCGTGCACCTGCAATAATAGAAAATGATGGGAAATTGCGATGTTGCCTACGATAACGATTTTTCAGCTGTAGAAGAAGCTCTTGTAAGGGTTTTCTGTTGGCAAATCGTTTGTCGAATTCTTATATGTAAAATTTTGTAAAAAGTAACAAAAAATCTATTTAAATAAAAGTCCTGAAATGCACTCTTCGCGAAGAAAAACTAGCTCAAAGTTTATGTGGACCGAGTGTATTCTGTAGCGGGAACAAAGACACTTGGCTGGGATGTGAACAATCGCACGTTACAAATCTGTATGAAAGTATCGAGTGCGTTGCGTATTGCCTACCCTGGCCTCTTTCCAACCGCTTTATACGGCAATTGGTTTGCTATTTTACTACGCATACTTATAGCATGCCAGTTATTTTATGATCACAATGAGTGAATCCTATAAACTGTTATTGGGTCTTGATATATAACCGTATGTAGATGTTAAGATTTACTTTAGCTCATTTGAAGAAGCTGACACAGGTGGCTGTATTCAGAGATTAAGTTTTTACACTTTGAATTTTATTCAAAATTAGGTTCCAAAGTTTAAAAAAAAAAAAAAAAATAGGCTGGACACACTAAACTTGTTACACACCAGTGTAATAGAAACGTCTATGAGAAGAAACGTAATTATATGCATCGTCACCTGTGATAGCTATATTTACCTTTCATCTTTTTGATACGACTATTTTTTAAGGCACAGTATAATACACTATTAAATTAAATCATTTTTTGGCATGAAATAATTGGAAAATATTGAAGATACCAGATTTACATATAGATTTTTTTCTTCAGATGACAAATTTGGCAACGACATAGCTGAAAATTTTCAGTAGGTATCATAAAATTCAATTCAGAGTTTGTACGAAAATAAGAGCACACACGTGATGAATGGTCCTTGTAATGGACTCTGTGCAGGTATGCATTATTTTCACGTCGTAAATTATCAGCAATTGGCAATGAAATAGTGTCCAAGCAAGACATATGAATGCATGAGCTTCATTTTCACGTTTTGAGTCAAAAATAGCAGTAGAGACGCGGACAAATTGTTCCAACTTATCAAATGTTTAATACACTGGAATAAGTTTGTCGCGTGCTAGTATTTGGCATCTTTGCATAATTCCCATTTATTCTCGTTCAAAAAGTCGAATTGTTTTTTGGTGTTCACTGCACATATTCAGAATTTCCATGGGTTTAAATGAACTAAAAAAATGATGCCAGATTGCACGCTAGCTATGCTACTCCCGGAATAATTGCGTTTTTAATGTTTTCGAACTTTTTAGCGTCGATTTGTTGGACATTTGGCTTAAAGACGTTCCAGGTCATTTTAAAACTTCTTTATCAAAATTCTTTTCAAGTAGCACTGGAAATCCACAGAGCGTTTATACGAATACTTCCAGTTATTTTTGCCGGGTTGTCTGAATAATCAAGTTGAACAATAATGAGCATAGTTCATCCTTGACGTTAGATTGCAAACTATCTATTATTACTATACACGCGTGACCCCGTTGCATTAAAAATAGAAAACTGGTATCCTATTAGCACTGATAAGAAGTCCTCTTGTTTATGTAAGAAAGGTTCATATAATTCCTCGATTTTAAATCCAGGATTGCGAAAAAGAAAATGAATCGTATTTATCAACCTTCCTTTCATAGAAATGATTCTTCCCGTTCGCCTCAAATCAGTTCTTGGTCGTAAAAAAACAAAATCTAAAATGAATCACATCAATCGTCGAGGAAATTGAGAATAACGTTCATGAAAAGACCATCAAAATGTTTCAATAGTTCAGAGCCCGATAACTTCGTATCATAACAGAAGAAGGAATTGAAATTTAAAATGAATATGTAACTATTCCGGCGTGTAAGAGTTGGTTTAGTATCATTTGAAAATGAAGGAACTGTCTAAAAGCTATGAGGAGGATGTTCATACAATTCTCTTCAGGAGTAGGTAGTTCGCTCAGTTCCCAATAAGCTGCGAAGTTGAAACTTTACAGGTACAGTGACTAGATAAACCACAGTGTGGTCATTTCGGTCGTGTTGCTGATTGGCTGGCGTTTACGCACCCAAGCGGCCTCTTCCGCCAATCAGAACGCGTGGAAAATGCCTGATTTTCAAAAAAAATAAGAACGAGCGGATGTATGAGTGGAGAGGAGTTGAGAGAATGTAAACAAACTGGTCGCTGACGACGGCTGAGACGAGGGATTCCCCTAATTCAACGATTATGGCAAATTAAGGGCTAACGTTGAAGTTTGAAGCTCAGTTTCATAATTTTGACGCTTTAAGCTTTCGATAGAGACCTTATTTTCTAAATTTGGTTTGATATTTATATTTTTAACGATTTTTTGAATATCGGGTGTTTTACACGCGTTCTTATGGGCGGTGAGGTCGGCTTGGGTGCGTAGCAATTGACCACACTGTGGTTTATCTAGTCACTTTATTTACAGGGAGCATTATTGCAACATATCGCTTATTGATGTTGCGGAGAAAATCTGAAACCGCGGAAAAACCGAACGGTTTTTGGTTCGCTGGCTTAGAAGCTTATTTGCCATATGAATCAATGAGTGCGAGAGAGAAACAATGCGCCAATCATTTTCCTACATTCGTCTCCGATCAGTTCTTGATTTTAAGAAAATAAAATCTAGAATGATTCATATCAATCGTCAGAGACATCGAAAGTATAACGTTAATGAATAAATCCATCAAATTCTTGCAACGGAACAGAGTCCGATAACTCCGTATCATAACAAATAAAGGAAATTGAAGTTTAAACCGAATATGTAACTATTCCGGCGTGTAGGAGTTGGTTTGGTATCATTCGAAAATGAAGGAACTTCTTTTAATTTTGCGTGAACCAGTCTGTTGCCAGTAAACACTATCACCGTCTGTTTGTCTAAACTTTTGATACAACAATTTTCACTTCTCGGAATTGATTCTGTAGTTTCAGCATTTTACTATCACAGAAGGGGGGGGGGGTGAATCTGTGTGGACTCTTCTTTGGTTATTTTATCTCAACATTTGTTGATTATGAACTTTCGCAACATCAGTTTTTAGCATTAATTTATCATTTTTTAATTAAAATACTGTGTATCAGTGCGTCAGAATGTCAGTTGACCATTTTACATTAGCTGATCACGCGAGTGAGCCGTTTTTCTTCGTCTCTGTACTTAACAGTGTTGCCAGATGTATGGCTTTGGGCCGTACATTTCCCATAGGACTCAGATTTTAACTTCAAATCTGACAACACAGAATTTTAAGAATGACACATATTCATCGCTTTTGAACCAAACCGAAACCAAATTTATGCATTGCTAATCGAATCGAACCGAAATTGAACTGGTTGAAGTTCAAAACCGGTTTAAAAATTCTATTTCGGTTTCCAACCCTGCTTGAGAGTGAGACAGATAAATGTATATGTACTCCAAGAAAATTTTTTCACCACAGCTGATTGCAACCTACGAGATGATTGTTTGCTAACCGTTGAATTCTGTTACGCGGCTCCGCTAAAACCATCTGACACGCATTTACTCTGGATTACGCAAGAAATCGTGAAGCTCGAGCTTTCGAGGTGTCCCGACTCGTCCAAACTTTCCGGGTCCTCTCCCATCCGCCATCCCACCATCCTATTCCCCTCCCGCAGGACATTGTGTGGGGTTTTTTGCCAGACCATTTTTCTTCAAACATTAATTATCCTGTCGTCGGACACTCCAAACACTAAAAACGTCATGACCAACAACAAGTCAGCCTGTTTCAGCATCACAGCATCATTTTAACCCCCCACCCCTCCCCCTTTAATACTCCCACCGTCTCCTCCCCACTACATTCAACTACTCTGCCCATCTCTGCCCATCTCTGCCATCCTCTATCTTACTCCGCATAAAATTTTAGGCCGCTCCATCCATGAGGCTGGGCTGGCGGGCGAGCAAGTGTGAGGAGGGGGGAGGGTTTTCAGGTTAAATAAGCCTCATTAATCAAAAATACTTGGTTTATCTGACCATTATTTTCAGCGTGCTCAAGTAAAAATGTTTTATCCCTAGTCCGGCGGCGAACGACCGGCGACGGCGTTGACTCGACGCCTCTACCGCGCCGGCCGGCTCGTGGCGGCGGGAATGTTGAGTGACCGGAGCAACGTTGTCGAAGTTCACGCATAAAAGAAAAAATAAAAACAAACAAAACAGAAAAATCGCTCGTTTTCGTAGAGTTAATCATAAGAAATCGGATCCACATTTTCGAATGCAAAGTCATGCTAGTAGACAACCAATTTTCTCAAATGAGTCTGTTGCTCACTTCGGCTACAGCGTTTTAAAGTATCAATTCCTATGTAAAAAGCCGAGAAAATAACAATGGCAGCATCAGAAAACACTAAAATTCAGTATTAATTTCACAAATTGCGAAAAACACTAGACACTATTCACCCCTGTATCTTTCCACCACGTGCACGATATTTTGCGAAATTGGCGCGGCACATTCAAATAATCACGGCCGACTGTCATCACAGCTGACTTCATAAACAAATAAACAGTAAACACGGACGGCGTCTGTTTGAATTCTTACGTCTCAATATCCTCAATTCCTCACAAAAGATTAAGAAAGGTACGGAAACCGACATATTATGTGTCGAAAACTTATCAAAATGAAACAATAACACACAGGAGTTCCAAAGATGATGATTGAATCTTTGGAACTCCTGTGTGTTATTGTTTCATTTTGATAAGTTTTCGACACAAATATCGGGGTTTCCGTACCAATCACAACCTTTTGTGAGGAGCTGAGGATATTGAAACGTAAGAATTCGAACAGACGCCGTCAGTGTTTACTGTTTATTTGTTTATGAAGTCAGCTGTGATGACAGTCGGCCGTGATTATTTGAATGTGCCGCGCCAATTTCGCAAAATATCGTGCACGTGGTGGAAAGATACAGGGGTGAATAGTGTCTAGTGTTTTTCGCAATTTGTGAAATTAATACTGAATTTTAGTGTTTTCTGATGCTGCCATTGTTATTTTCTCGGCTTTTTACATAGGAATTGATACTTTAAAACGCTGTAGCCGAAGTGTGCAAAAGACCCATTGCATCACACCATTAGACTCCACGTACTTTTAATCCCTTATGGACCAAGCTCGAGTATACTCGTTTTTCTCCTATAATCTGTTTCACATTGATTCAGTCACCATTCTAGATAAACACAAATATAGATAAAAACACTACTAGATAAGGTCTCGTCGAGCGCCTTCAATTCGTCGTATAGGCAATTCCAACTCCACCGAGTACGAACAGTTAACTACCTTCCCTGTATGGAGTGGTGTTCTCTTTGAACTAACCTGGTCTGTAAAGGTTTAAAATGTAATTTTACTCCAACTAAATTATTGAATGGTCACAGACTGATTTAGTTTTATCGTGTGAGGTCCTGTACGTGCCTTCGTCTTTGTCCTTGTCTAACTCATGGTTTCTCGGGGGCTAGTTGCATCGTCGCCATGACCCGCAAGCAGTGGCCAAAGTAGCAAAAATGGACCGAAAACGTAAAGGTTTTACACACGTTGTTCCCCCGGTAAAACAGCAAGTAAAAATTGGAATAATCTTTTTTACAGAAACGAAACTTTTACGGAAGGTTTTTCTGCGGTTAAACGGAGCTTTTCCGATAAAGCCGCAAAAGAACGGGAAAAACGTCGAAATAACCTTACATATACATCGGCATTCTGCTTTTTTAAAGAAAATGAGAGTAATTGATATACATATAGGTGTACTTATGTTTATGCAAAAGTTGTCTTTGTTCTTTTGCGGCTTTACGGAAAAAGTTCCGTTTAAACGCAGTAAAAAAACCAGTGAAAGCTCCGTTTAAACGCAGTAAAACAATTAGTAAAAGTTCCGTTTACGTAAAAAGATTATTCCAATTTTACCGTTTTACGATTTGTTTTTCCCCTGGGAGAATTTGCGTAAAACCTTACGGTTTTGGTCCATTTTTGCTACTTGGGGGTAGTTTGTGCAATGTGGCTACAATAAAATAAGCGATTCTTCGTTGAGGAGCTATGCGCCTTACCTAGAATCGATATTTTTGTATACGTTAAATGAAAGAACAACACGGTTGCCAGATTGCACGAGTCGCTATAGCCCTCAAGTATATACGTTCAATACAGGGGCGTAGCCAAGGGTCAGTGGCGCAGCCAGGAATTTTTCTAGGGGGGGGGGGTCTGAGGTCCGAAAATTGTCATGGGGGGGGGGGGGTCCAAAGATACTAATTTGGTCAAAATTGTCTGAAAACGCAAAAAATTACCTTTTTTTAGGACAAATTTTGGTGTCATGGGGGGGGGGGGTCCAGACCCCTTGGGCCCCCCCTGGCTACGCCACTGCCAAGGGTCCACCCCCCCCTTGACACCAAAATTTGTCCTTAAAAAATGTCATTTTTTGCGTTTTCAGACAAATTTGACGAAATTAGTATTTTTGGACCGGCCCCCTTGACAATTTTCAGACCTCGGACCCCCCCCCCCCCCTAGAAAAATTCCTGGCTACGCCACTGGTTCAATAATCCTACCGTGATAAAAAGAGTACGGTAAATTAATGGATTTAAATGGATACCAAGATTTATCTTATTTTGCAGGGATATTTTTATGTCACACAGCCAATATTCTATCGCACCAAATATTTCACCAGCACTTCGTAAAGTACAATAAAAGTGCATGGTAAAGGCCACTGGAAAACACGATCAATCCATCTCTAAATACAAGAATCATTAAGTCTTTATCACGAATTTTCGTCAAGTAAGGCATCACACGTGGTGTCATAGCGGCAATAATCCGGTAACAAAGAATGCTGTGTCCCTAAGAAACAGCGAGTGAGACAAGGACAGAACATAGGGTTTTCCGAATGGAACTGAGATTGTAAATGACTTAATTGGTAACAGTTCAAGAATTTATAGTTGTACTAGTGATAATATCTTATAAAGTACGCTCATGAATATATTTTGGTGCAGTTAAAATGTGCGTCAACAGCTTGTTCGTGAAGCCACACTAAAACGATATCTTAAAGGGATCACAAGTTGCCAGTTGTTGGTTTTCCCACATTATCCTCTTCCTTGAAGATGAACATACATGGTATTCAAATCAGGTAGTTAACTCACAACTGTGAAAATTTTGGAATGAGCCAGCATTTGAAAATCAACTTTTAACTCTCGTTCCCCCTACATCTTTCGTATTTTAAACATTCTCGACAGGAAAATAATTTTGGGACATGCATGGTCACGTATACATAGGCTGATCATGTATATTTTCAGCTTGCAAAGACAAGACGGAGATCGATTCATTTTGTTTATTTTTGAAGCGAAGAGCTGCGAGTCGTGGGGACCTTGTCCTTTTTCAACCCCCCCCCCCCCCCATATCTACTCAATCCGTGCGCATAGAGAGCGGGGCACAAGGCTGAATCTTTGATTCTAAATGAAATTCTTAAATTAATTTTAAACATTTTTTAGGGAGAAAACTAAAATTACACAAGTTAGAAAAAAAACCGCATGCTCCGGTCCTGTGCGCCTTAAATACTCAAGGCACTTTTCACTTTCTTTCTACTAGAAAGGTAGATTTGTGAGTTACTAACCACCAAAGTAGGTAGTGACTCTAAAGACGATAAAACGCAATCTGCAAGAGTTTACGCAGGCACTATGGGGTATCCTAGTCTCATTCTTTACAAATGATCATCGATATCCTTTTGACAGTATGAAGAACACCCAATGCATGGTAGAGGTCGTTTCAGAAGTGTAGGCGTTTTGAGACCGATAATCTTTGAAATTTGTCCACATGATTTCTCATGTTACAACATAAAACTTAATGTAAATTAATCCAAGCGTTGGCTTTCCATCGAGGAGCGTTTTAAAATCAAACGTTTAAAGTCAGAGGCAAGTTTTGTTTTGATACCAAAGAATGGGAATTGCAAATTCGCCAAAATAGTCTAGGTGCGACCTACACTTCATTACGATGATATCAAGGTCGCGCGTTACGAGCTACTACTAAAGGAACGAGTGGATATCTCAGAAGTTTTTGTGCCAACATCGTTAATTTTGCTGGATTTTACACTGTATCCAAAACTCACCCTGGTAAAAAAGTTCCATGAATTTTATTTCCGAGGGCAATAATTATTGTTTTTCTATAAAATTTTATGGAATTACGTGGGCTGTTCGTAGGATTCCATAAGATTTTCCATTTAATCTCATTGAAAAATAATAGTTACCCACGGAAATTATTACGAGGTCTGTCCCAAAAGTTCCAGGACTTTTGTTGTATTTCGTAAACTAATCGTCAAAATGACGCGTTCTTGGGCTTATCTGATAGCTGATAAGCTGCCAAATCACCCTGTTTTCACAGAATGCCGTTTTTTGGAACGGTATAGATTTTACATAACCTTAAAGAGGGCAAAGTCAAAAGTGGTTTGCTATTTTGAGTGGTTTGATACCCGATTCATTTTTTGCTCATTCGACAAAACCCGTGGGACAATTTTTGCTGGGGCTCGATGCGTATCTAATTGTTCCACTAGAATTCTATTTACAAAATTCTTAGAAATATTACATTCGTCTGCGAGTTCACGAACAGTTAAGCGGCCATCGACAACGATTTTTTCGTGCACTTCTTCCAAATGACAAATATGTCAGTTGCGGTTAACAGTCGACCTGCACGCTCGTCATCTTCAATGGACTCACGACCGTTTTTAAATCGCAAAAACCACTCATTGCATCTACTCCGACTCATGCAATATTCACTATAAACTTTTTGTAAAGATTTAAAAGTTTCGGTAAAAGTCATACCGAGCTTAAAAAAAAACTTAATATTACATCTTTGCTCTAAAAATGACTCCATGATACAAATCGCAGACCGCACCTGAGACGATCTCAATCACTCGATCATACAATGGGCACTGATTGAGATAATCAAAATCGGTCAATGTAGGGTGATTTGGCAGCTTATCAGCTATCAGATAAGCCCAAGAGCGCGTCATTCTGACGATTAGTTTACGAGATACAACAAAAGTCCTGGAACTTTTGGGACAGACCTCGTATGCCTACTGAATTTTGATGGAACACTTTCAGCAGGACAGTTAAACATGCTTGTTTCGGAACACCTATATGATTGCGTCAACCAAATCCAAGTTTTGAAAAAAAAAAAAAAAAAAAAAAAATGAGAATAACTACAAAGGTCTTTTAATTTTAAATTTTAATCGATATTATAATTGGTTGTCTCTCTTGTTTCAAGACTTTATTCTGGTGGGTTCATTCCAAAAAGAAGCGGTTCAGTTCATCTGAAACTAAAGCTTGCAACAGCCGCCCGGCCCGTTGCGCACATACGTCTATACTATATTTATACCCATTACTCAACTCGTTTTTGCGTGGCTCAAACAACCATTTTCTTTTTTCTTCTTCCTTCGAGCAAACTGACAACATCGAAAGCGAGGCGTCAAGTGGAATAAATTATCTTATTTTATCATCACTTCTCGGCGGCGGCGGTGGACACGGACATTCAACCGCTAGTTAAGGTCAACTTGTGTCTACTTGTAATACTTGTGTACGGAAAATGAACTCATGATTCATTCGAGGAAAAGCTTTAGAACGGAGTTTTGACAGAGCATCCTTGCGAATACACAAACTATTCATGTTGCCACATTGAGTATTTCAAATATTTTCTGTAAATGCGGGTCTTTTTCAAACATTAAATCTAAACGGAAATGTATCTGAAACATGAATTTCTTCAGCTTTAAATCCAAAAACACCGATGAACACACATTAAAATCGAAACCTTAACACATTCTTTGAAACTTTTGACTAAAAATTGGCTATTTGAAATACATGGGGGAGAGGTCAGAGGTTGCGAGGACAAATTGGATGAATTTGAAGAAAAATATAAAAAACGAATTATATTTGGAATTTTTCAAGGCTTAAACAATTAATTCCTTTAACGAGTGGTATAATTGATAAATTATTGGATTAAATATTTGCAGCGATTGCCTTGAAAAATATGCACACGATTTCAGATTTATTGATAAAAGAATAGTCTATTGCGGACGTGACTCATTACTGTCCAACATTTTTCACTATATTTTCTGACTAAAAAAAAACTTCTTAAAAAGTTTATCGTAATATTTGAACCTTTGAGGAACAACGACTACAGACTACCGTCCACAACTTTTCTTTGTTAATTCATAAAATTATTCTAGGTTTAATAGTAAATCTTTTTAGCAACTTTAATACGGGAAAATACATTATTGTGTTCTACAAACCCTCCTCCTAAAATAATGGCTGCGAGCTGTGAGGTGTAAACATCCGTACATGGGTTATGAAGGTTCAACATTTTATAAAGTAACATATCCGGACGCCCGGTTACCGAGCGTTCGGTGAACCCTTGAAGAAATCTTCTTTAAGTCTCCACGTTTAATTTAAATCATGATACCAAGAACCGGATTTGAATCGCACTCTTAACTATACACTTAAGTGCGCGTCAACTTCCTCACTTTACTCCCGTTAACTCTCGTGAGTAGATTGTTATTCCGGCCTCTCTCCCCCTCCCTCATATTATGTTCTTTCCTCCTTTCCCTCCGCACTCTTTCTTCCTACCTCTCTCCCAATATTTTGTCTCTCCATACACCAACCTGCTTTTATATACCACGATGTGGAATAGATGCGTTTTCCACGTCCAAAGCAGTGTTGCCAGATTCGAGGTTAAAAGTCGTATATAAAGGGTGACTGCAAATAAAGTCCCCACTCTGAAGTTAGGGTGGTTGCCATTCGAGAAATTGAAGGAGCATCTTCTATTTACAGTGTGATTTTGACGCAAGCTTCAAGATTTGCGTCCTTTATTACTACCTCATTTACATGCTATTTTACTTTAAAGTCACGGTTTTTTTTTTTTTTTTTTTTTAACTGTCCCCAAAACGGTAAAAAGCTCCTTCAATTTCTCGCGAAGCAACGAATCTAGCTTCTGAGTGGTTTTTTTTTTTTTTTTTTTTTTTTTTTTTTTTTTTTTTTTTTTAACTGTCCCCAAAACGGTAAAAAGCTCCTTCAATTTCTCGCGAAGCAACGAATCTAGCTTCTGAGTGGTTTTTTTTTTTTTTTTTTTTTTTTAACTGTCCCCAAAACGGTAAAAAGCGCCTTCAATTTCTCGCGAAGCAACGAATCTAGCTTCTCTGGGTTGTTGTTGTTTTTTTTTTTTTTTTTTTTTTTTTTTTTTTTTATACACACCCTGTATAACATTGAGTTTAAGGAAAATATACGGCCTGAAGGTTTTTCACAGCTGGCAACACTGCGTCCACTCAAATTTCTTATACAATTGGAGGAGCAAATATGTGAGGAATAAGATTACATCGCAGGTAAGGGTTAATAGTTTGAGAAAGTAGCAATAGGGTAGGAGAGTACAGGATGAAAGTGATGAAGAGGGGCGAACGGGGGTGGCGCGGTGCGGCGGTGTGGAGGGTCAGGGGTTACTTGAGTCACTCGAGCGGTATAAGGATGACGTAACTCTTGTTTGCGGGTCATCGCGGGTCCGGTGTCACGACACACCTCACAATGGAACCTGTTGGATTCGTCTGTTGGTTAGATTGTATGTTTTTTTTTTTTAAAAATTAGCCCGTGTGTTTATGCAAAATTAGTACATTCAGACAATATCGCGTGCCATCTGACGTGTAGGCGCAAGTCGAATCCAATGTTTCAAAATTTCCAAAGTTATTTTCATTTTTTCAACCACGATAAATCATTCAATTACTTCAATTAATATTTTTCTGTGATTCTATGACTCGTGAAAAACAAAGGAAAAAATGTTAATTCACATGCATTGTCCTTCCAAAAATTTAAAACGTGAAAGATGCGACCATGAAACGTTGGATTCTACCTACGCCTTTGCGTCAGATGAGCGACGAATTAATTACGCTAAAATTGCGATAAAAGTAGAAAAAAAGAAAAAGAAGCATTTTTGATATTTATGTGCCTCGCGTAATCGAAAACAACAAGTTTACTTTGGACAGCCGATCATTATCACTTTTGTAGCGTAGCATTTTCAACCTTTGCAAGGGATCGATTCTTGGAGTATTTTCAGATTCAATCGAATCTTTTAAGCGTCGATTCCTCCCCATAGATTTATTCGAGGCTTAATCGATAAATTCTGTCCCATCGTGCGACAGTCGAATAGATTAGCCCGGCTGAGGACGATGCTTGTGCCTTTATTACGCGGCGAGAAAAACTCATTACCGTGAAGATTTCGTAATTAGCCGAGGGTAGGGGATCGGAAGAGGCATCGTAAAAGTGGGTAAAAGGCGAGAAAGGTTCGGATAACCTAGGGTATGAAGGGGCACACGTACGCACAATATGCACACGCCGTGGCTACGAAATGGATTGCGGTGATGCCAGACTTTGAAAAGTTCTTCATATAAGACGTAATTTCCCTTACATTTGAACTCATTCAAAAGAACATTAAATATTTGTGATGTAGGTATTCCATGAAAACTTGACTAGAAAAACCGGCGGAGAAACCTGGCACACGAAAAATTTACTTGCCATAGGATCGGGGAAAAAACTTATCGGTGGCAAGTCCTGACTACAGAGCCCTTCGCCAAAAGAATTTTCGGGATGGACGGTCCAAAAGGGACAGTATTTACTATAGAGGCCACGAGCTACCTATCTTTCTCTTGTTGAAATCCCGTGTCAACTTTCTTTTTTTTTGGGATTTCAATAAGACAACTCTTAACTAAACCATACGTTGTCTGATGATCAATGTACGTGCGTGTTAATGTTAGTAGGCAATGAGAGGAAAGCATCTGAGTTGTTGTGGACCATACAGGGCTTACTATACATTTACTCGTATTATTACCTATCGTTTTCTGGTACGTCTGACGTCTCAAATTTTATCCTCCACATCTTCCTTACACAATTTAAAATTTCGAAAAGACAAACAAAGTTCCTCTGGGGAATGTTAAAAGCAACCATTCTGCAAAATTTTAATGCATACGGCCATATGGGCCAGTGGTTCAAAAGTTATGCTATAGGATACAGACAGACAGACAAACTCCTGCGCCATCACAAATGCTCTCTCAATTTCTAACTTTTTTAGTTCTGAGAAAGTGAACAGATGCGCAACAGAATCATTGAAATTGTCCGTTGGCTTTCATGCTCGCCTCATTTTAGAATATAGGACTTATAACATGGCGTTGACCATTCATATACAGGGTGTCTCAAACCACCTGGCAAGCTTTCATTGTGGCCAAACTAAGGCAAACATGAAAATTCGGTAAAACACGTGTAAAGTATATCGACCCCAATAATTCGGGTAAAATATTTTCAGCCCCTCAAAACCACCCCTTGGGGGTTATTTAGGGGAGGGGGTACCCGTATCTCAAAAAACTCAAATGGAAAGGCTATGTTTTGACATTTGAATCTAATACGGCATAATAAAACTAAATTTTTTTATACCTGAGTTTTTTTTTTTTCTATAAACCACCCTTTACTGAGTTAGGGGTGATTTTTGATAAATTTTGGGGGGCAATGTTTGCTTGACCGCTGTGACCCTCCAAATCATTGGATTTGAGAGAACTAAGAAGTTTCTGAAAGTGCAGACTAAGGGCTTTTTTTTGATGTATCACATGCCTATTTTCTGCGAAAAAGGGTACAAGGCCTCCTCACCCCAAAATTTGGGGGCTTCGGGGGACCCTACGTAAAAATTGTCAAATGTAAAGGTATACCTTGTGATACATCATTTGAAAGGTCTTTTAGAGACGAAAAAAATGATGCCCCTCAAAATTTGAAAAAACTATCCCCTTTCAAAATGGCGGCCGTTTTAAGATTTGGGGGCTCAAGGGGGACCTTCAGAAAAATGACCCAAAATTGAGCGATACATAGCTAAAAACGTCTTGAATAGAGAAAAATAATGGTTCAAACCGCGAGTCAATCCGACTTTTCAAACTAAAGTTACGGCCGATTGAAATTTAGGGGCGCCTTTCTGGGAAACTCAACTACCCCTAAATTCCAATCGGCCGTACTTTTGGTTTGAAAAGTCGGATTGACGCGCGGTTTAAACCATTGTTTTCCTCTATTCAAGACGTTTTTAGCTATGTATCGCTCAATTTTAGGTCATTTTTCTGAAGGTCCCCCTTGAGCCCCCAAAAATCTTAAAACGGCCGCCCTTTTGAAAGGGGGTAGTTTTTTCAAATTTTGAGGGGCATCATTTTTTTCGTCTCTAAAAGACCTTTCAAATGATGTATCACAAGGCATACCTTTACATTTGACAATTTTTACGCAGAGCCCCCCAAAGCCCCAACATTTTGGGGTGAGGGGGCCTTGTACCCTTTTTCGCAAAAAATAGGCATGTGATACATCAAAAGAAAGCCCTTAGTCTGCACTTTCAGAAACTTCTTAGTTTTCTCAAATCCAATGATTTGGAGGGTCACAGCGGTCAAGCAAACATTGAACCCAAAATTTATCAAAAATCACCCCTAACTCAGTAAAGGGTGGTTTATAGAAAAAAAAACTCAGGTATAAAAAAATTTAGTTTTATTATGCCGTATTAGATTCAAATGTCAAAACATAGCCTTTCCATTTGAGTTTTTGAGATACGGGTACCCCCCCCCCCCTAAATAACCCCCAAGGGGTGGTTTTGAGGGGCTGAAAATATTTTCATTTGGGGTCGATATACGTTACACGTGTTTTACCGAATTTTCATATTTGCCTTAGTTTGGCCACAATAAAAGCTTGCCAGGCGGTCTGAGACACCCTGTAGTTAGAGCTCGTTGGTTACGGCAAATGTTTTCAGGTAAAATGTCATTGACATTGGTTATATGTATAATGCAGGAAAACCTGCATTATTCGGCAACAACGCGTTGGAAGAATGACACGCTTGACTCGCACCGTGCTGCACGCCGAATCCACCTTTTCTTTACCCATGCACGTGACATCCATCCCAGATCCTTTTGACTCTTTTTTATTTAAAATGCAACCCGCCCTTCTCTTTCGGTACAGCAGTATCATTACTTGATACTTAACCTTTTCCGCAATATCCGCACGCTTAAGTGAGCAGCGTTGTCAATCTCCGGATATGCACAAAACCCGCTCGCTCAATTCTACCAGAAACAATTAAATTTGATGGATTTTAGCTCGAGACTTGGAAACGCTGGGAGCGAGGAAGCTTTGGCTGAGTAGGCATCTAAGAAAATACGCGGTTCCCAAAAAAGCTCCAATCTTGATACTTATGTAAAATTAATTTGAATTTAAAGTTAAAAATTTAGTATTTTTAGGAAGTTAAACGCGCATTTTAAAAGCTGTTGGTCTCTTGAACTTATTTTAGGTTTCTCCTCAGTTGTGTAATTAAGTCGTTTATTCTAATCTAACAGTAATTTGTGCTAAGAAAAAAGAAGAAAAAACGGATAAAATGAGGAAAGTTGTGTGGTTTGGGTGGAAATCAATGGAGCAGCAAGCTTCTCTTCTATCTCTCTCATTCTCTCTTCGAATGTACAAAGTGAAAAAGGATGAAACGGATAGAGAGAGGGAGGTTTATCCTCTTGTCTAACAAACTTACTTTTTTCAATGGAGAAAAGAGAAAGATGAACAAATTTCTAGTTTCGGTACTGATGAGTGGAAAACGAGTCCAGAAATGAAATCAGCATAATAGAGAATACCCCTTATCGCGTTTCAATATATTTTTTGAAACAAAAATGAGGCCAATAAGGGGAACTTGTAAGTGAATTTGTTATAATTTTCTTATATGTATTTTGTTCAGCACGTCTCAAGGATCATTTTTAAACATAACAATTGGATATACAGACTCTTGGGTACAGAAATTTTAGGATATAATTTCCTTTTTTAAAAATTCCCCCACTTCAAACTATGTTCTTCTGAAAAGTTGTAATTTTTCAACTTTTGGTACACATAATTCAAGTTCTTTGGCGCCTAAAGAGCTCATTTTTGTTTTAAAATGTTTGTCTTAAAAAAATAAGAACAAAGTTAACTAACTTTTAATCATGTGTAGTAGTATTTAAAATTTAAACAAAATATGCGGGGGAAAAACTCATTTCTCAAGACATTTTTTAAATATTAAATTAGTTTTAAAATTTTAATTAAAATAAAAATAAAAGCTGGGTCATTCCATATCAAATCTGATAAATACTGATACTTTAAAAAATATACACTGATACCCTAAAAAAATACATTGATACTTATAAAACACGCACTAATGCTTTTACCTCACAGCCATTAAATTGGGTCCAAAACTCATCAGGCAATCAATGGCAAGCAATCTAATATAGGTTCAGTGTTGCCAGATTTTAGTTTAAAAGCCACATATTTTACATTGATTCTTATTAGAAATTTACAACCCAAAGCCACACATTTAGAAACAGTGTACATCACTGTACAGTTTCGGTAGAATGTATCCAAAACGAACGCATCTAGATCATTTGCTTTGTGATTTCGCCTGTTTCTCTTCATAGGGATGCCAGCTGCTCGCGCCGCACACGGGGTTGCATCTAGTCTCGAAGCGTGAAAGGACATTACCCAAAATCGGCCTTTTTACCCCTAAGAGCGAAATGTGAAATAATTTCAGGGGTGATAGAGGATTAAATCAGCGTTCCGAATCTGGCCTATTTTTTGATTTTGGACGAAGGGAAAGGGGGGGAGGTGGGTCCAAAGTTAGACCCTTCAAATGCCCATAACTTTTGAACGAATAAAGATATGAGAATGTACTTTGCGCGAAAAGATAGATCTTTTAAAGACCTTTCGATTGATGTGTACGATATTTGCCTTATTTTAATTTTTAATCGATTTATCGAAGTTTTTCTGATTTTTTTGAAATCGGGTTTTCCGTTTTTTTAATCGCGGAAGTTTGGCAACGCACGAATCATCACAAATAATTTTCAGGATAAAAGTAGACGCAATTTGCTAAAAAATGGTTCAAACCGCATGTTGGGGAAATGCTTTGAAGCGGAGTTATGAGGGTTCAAAGTTGGCGCTGTCACGAAAAAGGCCGCCCCGAGGGGCGTACTACAGGTAGTAGAAGTTGGCATTATCTGTTCTTCCCGTTCAAATGACTTGAAATTTGGTATTCCCAAGTATTTTTTAACGCTGAATTCAAATTTTGCATCAGTTTTTCAAAATCAAAAAATCCAAGATGGCTGCCGACCATTTTTTTCGGAAATTTGGTCGGCAGCCATCTTGGATTTTTTGATTTTGAAAAACTGATGCAAAATTTGAATTCAGCGTTAAAAAATACTTGGGAATACCAAATTTCAAGTCATTTGGACGGGAAGAACAGATAATGCCAACTTCTACTACCTGTAGTACGCCCCTCGGGGCGGCCTTTTTCGTGACAGCGCCAACTTTGAACCCTCATAACTCCGCTTCAAAGCATTTCCCCAACATGCGGTTTGAACCATTTTTTAGCAAATTGCGTCTACTTTTATCCTGAAAATTATTTGTGATGATTCGTGCGTTGCCAAACTTCCGCGATTAAAAAAACGGAAAACCCGATTTCAAAAAAATCAGAAAAACTTCGATAAATCGATTAAAAATTAAAATAAGGCAAATATCGTACACATCAATCGAAAGGTCTTTAAAAGATCTATCTTTTCGCGCAAAGTACATTCTCATATCTTTATTCGTTCAAAAGTTATGGGCATTTGAAGGGTCTAACTTTGGACCCCCCTCCCCCCCTTTCCCTTCGTCCAAAATCAAAAAATAGGCCAGATTCGGAACGCTGATTTAATCCTCTATCACCCCTGAAATTATTTCACATTTCGCTCTCAGGGGTAAAAAGGCCGATTTTGGTAATGTCCTTTGATACCGTTCAGTGGCGTAGCCAAGGGGGGGTCCAAGGGGTCTGGACCCCCCCCCCCTTGACACCAGAATTTGTCCTAAAAAGGTTATTTTTTGCGTTTTCAGACAAATTTTACCAAATTAGTATCTTTGGACCCCCCCCCCTTGACAATTTTTGGACCCCCCCCCCCCTAGAAAAAATCCTGGCTACGCCACTGATACCGTTATTGTATTTTTCCCATTTAAATCCACGAGAAACGTCGAATTCGGAGACGTCCTTTGAACACTCAACAGTTCGAGCTTTTCCATAGATATAAATGGACATCGCATCTTAACAAAATTTCACGCTATATACGTCGCTGATGATTTGAAAACACCATCAAAGGCGTGTCTAGAAATTTGACTTCCTCTTTCATTTTCCTTTTAAACTGAAGGACGTGATAGAAAAGGATGAAGGTTATGTGGATATCGGAAGCATTTTGCCCCTTTTTCAGTTATTGACGCTTCAGAGAAAACGAATGATATTTGGTCGCAGAGTTGTCATGGAGATAGATTTGTCGAAATCTTGGTCCCGATGGAACTGTTGAGTTCTCGGAAGGTCAAAACCTTCCGGTGGGTTGGGAACCCATAACGTATACAAAGTGCATATGTCGCAGGCAAGTCTCAAACTCAGGCATTTTACCTGCGCCTTGTCGAATGTTTAGGTAGATAGATAGCATGCCGCTCATTCCATGGTTACAAAAATCCAGACTTAGCGCAATCAATGCAAGCAATCTAATATAGAACACTGTTCATAAGTATAGACAAATCATATGAATTTTTCAAATTAAGTTTCCCTTAACTGGTTCTGTTACTATAATTTTTGAAGTAAGAGAGCGCAGGTTTTAGAGGAAGCTGCTTTTTAAGAAACATTCAGAGAGAACTCAATCCGTAAAAATCACTGGATCTGTCAGCTTATTAAGGCTTTTGAATGAGCTATATTAAAGTCCAAGAAGATTATTTAGTCAGTACAGAGCGCACCAAGCCTGATTTTTGTGGCCATGATTTTTTTTTTTTTTTTTTTTTTTTTTTTTTTTTTTTTTAAATAGAATTTTATTAAAACTATTCTTTTACAAGAATATTAATCAATTTTGTTGTAAGATGTTAACAATAATTATGTACTTCTTTCGTATAATCAAAGTATAGACATTGTTTCAAGAATAGAAAATAAAAATAAATAATTATAAATTATAAATCCGTCTTTTAAAATAGTAAATAGATACGTGGCATTTACCTTTATAGGATAGTTATAGATGAGCCTATTATGAGGAAGAGGAAGAAGCGACCGATCATTCATCAAATCATATTTTATCGAAGTAAGCTGAGGCCAGTTCAAACGATTTCCGTCTTTTTAGACGCCTCAGAACGGTGGTTAAGAAATGAGCGACGCGTTATATTTACCTACGCATTTTACAAACCAATTGTGAAACGCCTGATGCGCATGTAAATTGCCTGCAACAAATACAATAAACATACGTGCACGGGTGGTCCATATGAATTTTTAGCTATAGAATTGTTCTACGAGAAGTAAGTTTTATACTATTTAACACTTTACTGCATAGGATTTTTTTTTTTTTTCAACCAAAACTGGATTTTTCGATTCACTAGGTGAACACATATATGGGTAAAACAGCAAAAAAATAATTAGCCAGTTTTTCGGTGAAAATTCTCATTTTTCCATTTTTGTCTCGTTTTTTACATGTGCTGTAACACCATAAGAAATGTGCGGGAAAAGGAAAAACTTTTATTTTTCAAAATGTTCAAAAAAATAAGAATTTTTTACTTTAATTCGATTTTTCAAAGAGCAAATGCCAGAGGCTTAGTAAACATAATGAAATTGGGGTTGAATTGGATACGGGTGCAAATTTTGTCCCAACCATGATTTCTTTTTTTAATGCATTATAATGAGTGCTAGTGGTCTTTTGAAAAATGTTAGAGCCCCTTTTTATGTTTTTTTTTTTTATAATGTGGCACTGGTGATACAATTTGAAATAAGTCAAAATATACATTACAATGTCTGATATAGGGCTTTTTACATCATGTGACACCGGTGTCACACTATGCAGTGAAGGGTTAAATCGTGTGCCTCATCGTTAATTTCGCAGTATTTTATATCAGAATTGATAATTCAGTTGCCTTTATAGTGAAACCTAGCAAGAGCTCGATTCTGATGCATAAAACTAAAATCTTCACGTCCGGTAAAAGCTGAGTTTTCATCCACTGAGCGCGTCTCATCGTAGCCCGTCGGCATAGCGTAGTTGTAGCGTCGCGACACCGTCACCATCGCGTCGTGACGTTTCTTTTCACGTCAAGTAGCGCCAGAGGGCTCTACGTCACTGTCGTAGAGTACCGGCACCAACAAAACGCTGTTACGGGTGTGAATGTACTATTGTGCAAGCTCTCTCCGACTTTGATTAAATGAGATGTCCCGTTTCACGCCGCATTCAAGCACTTGCGAATTGGATGCAGCGTCGTACCTGTACCGGTGTGTGTGTGTGTGTGGGGGGGTGTCTGTGACTGTGTGAGAGAAAGAAAGATGGTGACGTCATTGTGGCAACCCAGTCTTAGATCGGCTGTTACTATCGTCAGTGTCGGAAAACTGCAACAACTTCATAATTCTCGAAAATAGCTTTATTGAATGAAATGATGTGCAAGAAAAAGTCGCATCATCGTAACCCAAATTATACGCACCGAAAAAAAAAGAAAAAATCTAAAGTCTAATAATGTTTCCAGAAGCTCAACGATATATGAACTTAGGAGAGTCTAATACTTTTACCAGAAAATTCTGGTGTTACGAGGGTGGATTTTAAAGTAAGTTTACCTATTTTTTTTCTCAGAAATTATCAATGCTAGAAAAAAAAACAAACCCAGCGTTGAAACGTACATACTTTCAGCTTTCTAACGAGCTTTAGTTTTTCCAATTTGGCCAATGCGTTGCCGAGATATCGTGGATTTTCCCCACCCGTCTCTCCTTCAAACGTGCCCACCTTTTCACGCGCTATAGAAAACTGCGAGTTTCGGCAGGCGATGCGCTTATCTCCGGATCAGACATCTCAATAACACCTGAATGCATGTTTTAAGTAGATTCCATGAATCTACTTATTGCGGAGGGTGCGATGTTGGATTTTTCGGGAAATTTTATCAAATGAGCACGTTTCATGGTCCCCTGAGTGAGAAAATACCACTCGTTGAAAATTGATATATTATATATATATATATATATATATATATATATATATATATATATATATATATATATATTATATATATATATATATATATATATATATATATATATATATATATATATATATATATATATTATATATCTTTATATGTATGTTTCAGCCAGTTTTACCGTTTTTATGTCCCACGATCCTGTTCGTAATTTTTGGTTTTTGTTCTTGAAATTTGTCTCAACTATTCGTTGGGTTTAATTCTTGGATGAGTTCGAAGATGGTGTAAATCCGACAGTTAGTTTTCGCGTTATGGGCCGTGTTTGAGTCGTAAAATGTGTTTTTGAGGTTTATTTTTAGGAGTGTTTGTTTTGAGTATTTTTTTTGGGAAAATTTATGTTAGCCGTTTTGTTACGCAGCTTTTTTACTCGAGTCATTTTTTTGTTTTTTGCATTGCAAGCGAGTTATAGCGATGTGTTTTTCGGGTTTTTTGGCAGTGTTTTTATATGAAGAAATTGTTTTTTTGTTTCAAAAATTTTAGTATATATCGTGGAGGATGTTTTTAGTTCATATGCTCTTTGCCTTGAATTTTCCTTGTGTTTTACGTGTTTTACGAGCTATTTAGTTTCTTATGGGATTTTACAAGTGAAAGACAAGGATGGCGTATTGGTATAATTGCTCTTTCTTTGTTTTACACGTACACTGTTGCTTAGGTACGTTATTTATTTATTTTCTTGTTTTATCAGCTGCTCTTATTCAGATTTATTCCTCATTACCGTTACAAAGATTATACATTTTTCAATCTTTGTACTATAATCTTTTTCTCATGGTCATTTTTATTTAAATGTTGAACAGCTGATAAAAAAAAGAAAATTGAATAATTCAAAGAAAATCATAACATAACCTATTTATTGAAATTTGTGAAAAACTTATATAACCTAGCTTTTATTTCTCACTTGCATTGTAAAGATTACACATTTCTCTATTGGTAATATAATCTTTTTCACAATAATATTTGGATTTTGAGCAGCTGATTAAATAAAAAAGAAAAATTCAGAGAAAAATTCAACAAAAATGATGACCTATATTTAAATTTGTGAAAAAATGATTTAACCAAGCATGGAATCTACTTCGTCTTACCGGCCTGCCGGGAGGCATTTTAAGTAGATTCCATGAATCTACTTATTGCGGAGGGTGCGATGTTGGATTTTTCGGGAAATTTTATCAAATGAGCACGTTTCATGGTCCCCTGAGTGAGAAAATACCACTCGTTGAAAATTGTATATATATATATATATATATCTTTATATGTATGTTTCAGCCAGTTTTACCGTTTTTATGTCCCACGATCCTGTTCGTAATTTTTGGTTTTTGTTCTTGAAATTTGTCTCAACTATTTGTTGGGTTTATTTCTTGGATGAGTTCGAAGATGGTGTAAATCCGACAGTTAGTTTTCGCGTTATGGGCCGTGTTTGAGTCGTAAAATGTGTTTTTGAGGTTTGTTTTTAGGAGTGTTTGTATTGAGCGTTTTTTTTGGGAAAATTTATGTTGGCCGTTTTGTTACGCAACTTTTTTACTCGAGTCATTTTTTTGTGTTTTGCGTTGTAAGCGAGTTAAAGTGATGTGTTTTTCGGTTTTTTTGGCAGTGTTTTTATATGAAGAAATGGTTGTTTTGATTTGTAAATTTTAGTATATGTGGTGGTGGATGGTTTTAGTTCATATGCTCTTTGCCTTGAATTTTACTTGTGTTTTACGTGTTTTACGAGCTATTTAGTTTCTTATGGGATTTTACAAGTGAAAGACAAGGATGGTTTATTGGTATAATTGCTCTTTCTTTGTTTTACACGTACACTGTTGCTTAGGTACGTTATTTATTTATTTTCTTGTTTTATCAGCTGCTCTTATTCAGATTTATTCCTCATTATCGTTACAAAGATTACACATTTTTCAATCTTTGTACTATAATCTTTTTCTCATGGTCATTTTTATTTAAATGTTGAACAGCTGATAAAAAAAAGAAAATTGAATAATTCAAAGAAAATCATAACATAACCTATTTATTGAAATTTGTGAAAAACTTATATAACCTAGCTTTTATTTCTCACTTGCATTGTAAAGATTACACATTTCTCTGTTGGTAATATAATCTTTTTCACAATTATATTTGGATTTTGAGCAGCTGATAAAATAAAAAAGAAAAATTCAGAGAAAAATTCAACGAAAATTATAACTTATATTTAAATTTGTGAAAAAATGGTTTAACCAAGCATGGAATCTACTTCGTCTTACCGGCCTGCCGGGAGGCATTTTTTTACTAAATAGACTACTCTTCTACTGATAAAATGATCCAATTTGTATTGATCTTCGAAATTTTGTTCAGTACTGAAAGTGCAATCATCGCATGAATTGAAACTGGATTAACAGCTTGCGTCAATACCTGGTTGAGGAGTATGGGGAAAGAACTTTACGACGGCTGTATAAAAAAAGTTTTGCACCAATATAAAAAATTCAAGAATCTAGCGGGTGACTATGTCAAAATATGAGATGAGATGCCTCACAACAATGTTATAACTTGTTTCAATAAAATAATAGCTCTATTTTACTTTTTCAAAGTCTTAAACTCATGTTTTCTGTGAGGCTAAAAAGGTGGGCACGTTTGAAGGAGAGACGGGTTTGAAAAATCCACGATATCTCTGCAACGCGTAATCCAAATTTGAAAAACTGTAGCTCGTTAAAAAGCTGAAAGTACGTACGTTTCAACTCTGGGTTTGTTTTTTTTCTAACATTAAAAGTTTCTGTGACAAAAAATAGGTAAACTTACTTTAAAATCCACCCTCGTAATATCAAAATGTTCACAATACCAGAGTTTCCTCGAAATTGTCAAGAACTACGGTAAGTACAAACACTAGAGTTCTGGTACGGGTATCATCATCCCTTACCTTGGTTTACATATCGTAGTGCTTCTGGTAATCTCCACCTCCGCAAGTGTAAGAGTGGATCAGATTTGGTAATAACTAAGTCAAAACTAAACTGCCGAGGAACAACAAAATCGTCGGATTAGTCCGGCAAGAGACTAATTAGTCGTTTAGTTTCTCAAGTCGACAACTAATCTGATACAACGACATTGGTTTTCTACCTGAGCGATACACGATTAATTTAGTTGCTTGTTGGACTGATTCGACGATTTAGTTGCTTCTCGGCTACTTAAAATTTCGACCTAGTTGTGCCCTAGTCTGAAGTATAGGTATTGTGAAATGTGAATATATTAGTTTTTACGAAAAATCATCACTGAAAGCATGTCTTTCATCTCTTTTTTTGCAACAATGGCTTTTACTATGTCCTTTCAATTGCTCTGTTGTATTATTTCAATTACTGTTTTTAAACAACTACACTTTTTAATAGAGTGACGATTCGTAAAGCTATACAAAGAAAAAAACAAGACAAAACAAAAAGGACAAACATAAACAGAAAACACAACCGTGCGAAACACAGGCTTTCCAACTAGTAACTAACAAATTCCATGTTTTTATCCACTGTGCCAGGGGATTGGGGAGTAGAGTATCTTGAATTGTCTGTCCTTTGTTTATCGGCCCACGGTTTTGCTTAAAGATGATGAGTGGTTGTGGATCAGTATACGGCTTATTTGTAACAAACAGGATTTGACAGTGCTTGAAGGGTGTGTTCCTTCTTCTATACAGTCTTATTTCTCCTCCGTTGCAAACTCTTGAGGGAAGACTTTTTTGCAGGATTCTCCGAAAAGGATAAAAACGCCGTTTAAACGTGGTTTATACAGTTGAATAAATTGAGTTCTAGGAGCAGCCCGTGAGCTGTGAGCTTGTATCTTGTACCTGCTTTGAGGCCGACCGATGTTCCCCTACTTTCATATAAATAAAGCACGGAAAGGTGAAAATACAAGCCTAGAACAGGAGCGCGGGCGGAAGCACCGTCGTGTACCCTTTGAAGATGAGTTTAACGATTTAACACAGAGCTCTCTACTCCCGCGGCGCACAAACCATCAGAGCGGAACAAAGGTATAAAGTGGTCTCAGGCGCGGGCGTCCCAAGTCTCAAAGTCCGGGGGTCGAGTCGAGTCGGGTCGGGTCGGGTTAGTTCGGGGTCTCTCCGTATGCGGATGGAAATATTTCTCAGACTAATCATAATAATTAGCGTTTTCATGTACTTCGCCCCTTGGTTAGGGCGCCACTTCTCGTTTTCATGTACTCCGCCTCATGGTTAGGGCGCCACTTCTCGTATACATATATACATATACATGCCTTACAAACATGGAATAACACAACTCCTCAGTTTTGGGGTTTTGAGATGCTAATAAGATAAATTACTCTGGCTTCTTGACGTCAATAAGCAGTTAATTAATTGCCCTAATGAGATTTCCACTTACAACGGAGGAAGGAGTTAAGTATTTCAATTATACACAGATGAGGGAGCAAACAAGAAGCCGCGGCGCGCCCGTCAGTCGCCGCCGCGTCGTCTCCTTGCACAGTCACGTGACACATTCGTGTACTGCAGGTTGCATACAAGGATCTATCTGAGGCGTTATTATGTGCTCGTGAACTTGAAGCGAGCAAAAGTGCACAGTGTTAAGCTTTTCCGGAAAGATTCAGGGTTATCCTTGAAACTTAATTGTTTGTAGGCTGTATCGACTTTGTTTACCGAACGTGAGTGTCTTGGGTATTTTTAGGTTAATCTTCCTTTCCTTGATGCACGCGGTCAAGTTTATACACTTTTCAAACAAACATTTTCAGCCGATCTTATAAACTGTGTGGCACAAGAACGGGGTTGGTTGAATCGCGTTAATTGATTGATTCTATATATTTACCATTGTACATACAGAGGGTGTTCCAAAATTTGATAGCGTGACCGACTTTACTTCAGTCGTTTAAGTAAGGCCAAATTTTAACACGTTTATATCTACTTTGCCTCGAGATTTTAATTAGATTATTTTAAATACTAGAAGAAGAATGAAAAGCGGATGAGGACCAACGGGAGGAAGATTTTGAAAGAATGCAGGAAATTGGGAGTTACATTGGATTATCAAACTAATGAAAGATATTCAATAAATATGAAATTGATAGAGATGGGATGGGTATTTTTATTGAGGAAATTAAAAATTGAGGGAAAAAATTGTTGAAGTTTGGAGGAAATCTCGAGGTTAATCTGGGCTAGCTGAGCTGAACCTTGAGATGTCTCCTAAATCTCAACATTTTGCAGCCTCAATTTTCAATTCTCTTAGTGAATACCCATTATATTTGTAACATTTTAACCTTTCCTTATAATGCATATTACTAGCTCCAAGATCTGATATTCCACACTTCCCCATTAACTGCATATTTGTTTGTTGAAAAATGTCTCTGGCTAGGCGTCGTGGTGATTGTAACACTTGAACTAGCCTGGCAATGACATCTAATCGAGCGGTTCGTGCATATAGGCGGATACAGATGAATTTGTCTGTCTGTCTGTCTGTCTCTCTCCCTCTCCGTCTCTCTCTCTCTCTCTCTCTCTCTCTCTCTCTCTCTCTCTCTCCGTCTCTCTCTCTCCGTCTCTCTCTCTCTCCGTCTCTCTCTCTCCCTTTCTCTCTCCCTCTCTCTCTCTCTCTCTCTCTCTCTCTCTCTCTCTCTCTCTCTCTCTCTCTCTCCTCATTTGAACGCGTACGTTAGAAAAGGACGCAGATAGCGGCTAAAGTCACGTGATGGCCCCCGGCCCCCTCTGCTATCCTTTTCTAGCACATGTGTTCAAATGTGAACTGAGAGAGATAGACAAATTCCTGTATCCGCCTATGGATCCATGACAATCTTGCGATACCTTGCTACAAAAATGAGCAAACATATTTGTTATATGTTTGGTCTATAAACGTTGCTCGGGTAAAGGCATTGACGCGAATGGTCCTTTGATTTAAAAGCTCCGGAAAAGTTTCGTTTCAGAAATTTTATGGCTGATGAGCACGAGCGAATAAATTGACCAAGCGAGTCAGGATTGCTCTGAAAATTCCGCTCAATTTCCTTCGCTGTCCCATTTTATGTTTACTTTTAATTGCCGTCAAATCCCGTGGCTAAACTTCTGGATCCGCGCACAGTGGGCAAAAATTATTGGTTTGGTGGTCAATAACCAAGACGCTTGAATCTCCTGACATTATGATTAGATTAAAGCACGAGGAATAAATGACTCTTTGGAAAATGAAGTATCATAGGTGGCTTGAGAGCGTATTTACGTTCTGATAATTTTTCAACAATCATTTTGTTTTAACTGTTTAAAATTATAATGAGAATGACGCATTTATTTACCATCCAAATTCAGAATAATTAACAGTGGTCACGACTGCTTTAATAACAAATGAAGAAAGCCATACATATATCTCGCTTGGTCTCGGTCTCGGTTGGTTTCATCTTGTTTGTTCAAAGTTCAGAGGGGCTGTACAAAGCTCGTTGGAGCAAGTGCGAAGAAGAAGAAAGTGGCCAACGGGCAGATGAGGCTCAATGCTTCTATTAACCTTCCTTGGTCCATAGATAGCTTGTTTTTCTTCATTTCCTCTCATATGCTCTGACTGATTCATCTACACAGTCGGGGACAAAAAGAATATCAGACGAATCCTGTACTCTGTATATAGGTATAGGTTACCCACCATCAGCGGCAGAACTAGAAGAATTTAATGGAGGAGCTGAGGTCCGGGGAGGGGAGAGGCCTAAAATCTACTTTTTTAACAAAACGCCCAAATTTCATCAAAAATCCCCTCGTAGACAGTGCAAAAATTTGGCTCAAAGGAGGGGGGGGGGTCTGAAGCTCCTGCAGCACTCCCTCCCCCTTGGATCCGCGCCTGCCCACCATGCTTATTCCAAAAAATTCAAGCATTGTAGATGGCCCACCTCAGCCAAAATTTCATGAATTGGCTGACATTATTTAAGTCGCCGAATGTATGAGTATGAGTGTAGGTATTGTGCAATGTACAGGGAACAGGGACTCTACATATATAATATTTTTACAAGTCAACCCACCAAAAATGAACCAGAGACAATTTCAAACGCTTTCAGACTAATAAATTATAAAATAATACCAAAGGTGCTTACATATGAGATTGGATCAAATGATCATTTCGGGCATTCACCCATCTTCAGTGATAATATTGAATAAATGTGGAAAATTGACGCATTAAAGCGCGCACTCGTCAAAAATCCTTTGTTGTTTACTAGTCATTTGTTAACTAATTTAAATATTTTTACATATTTTATTTATTTATTGTTTTTTCGGTTCTTTTGTTATGACTTAATTTTTGTTTTTTAAACATCGTATTTTTGACGAGTGCGCGATATAATGCGTTGATTTTCCACATTTATTCAATATTATCACTGAAGATGGGTGAATGCCCGAAATGATCATTTGATCCAATCTCATATGTAAGCACCTTTGGTATTATTTTATAATTTATTAGTCTGAAAATTTCTGGTGCAAAATGCGAAAAACCTTTACAAAATCAAACGCTTTGCTTCGTCCGAGTCTTCTTGTTGGCCTGTATCCTTTTGTAATGTAAGGTGATTTTTATACCTTTATCCGCCTCAATTTACTGGCCATATAATATGAGCATCAATTCGTTCATGTCAGCTCACTTTGCGGTGGTAGTGTCAGCGCAGCAGATTGCGAGATTGTCAGATGCGAGCAGCGAGATGAGCAAAAGCCGATGAGTTTTCGAAAGAGAGGAACGATGATTTGAGAGAGGTGTGAGAGAGAGGAGGGAGAGAGAGAAAGATAGAGAGAAATAGGGAAAGAGGGAAAGAGAGAAAGAGAGAGAGAGAGAGAGAGAGAGAGAGAGAGAGAGAGAGAGAGAGAGAGAAGAAGAGAGAGAGAGAGAGAGAGAGAGAGAGAGAGAGAGAGAGAGAGAGAGAGAGAGAGAGAGAGAGAGAGAGAGAGAGAGAGAGAGAGAGATGGTGCGAGGGAGAGGGAGTGAAAGGACACGAGGGGTGAAACATGCTGTTCGGATGGTGGGTAGGGGGTGGGGGTTTCCCCAAAGTGAACATCGCACCACAACCTACTATCGCACTACTATCGTATCGCGGGGCTAAAATGACCCCGCGAGTAGAACTATTAACTCTCTCTGGATGTCATCGGTGGGGCGCGACTTGACTCTTCGGCGAGGCAGCTATAGGCGAGTGACATCGGACAGAGGAGAATGAATGGCTCTCGAAATGATGGATTTATGATGTTATTTTGATTCGCTATTTGCTTTCCGAACGCGATTTGAAGGCGGGACGAGGCGGAGGTGGGGGAGAAGGGACAGAGGGGGGTGGGTGAGCGTTTAAATACTCTTCCTCGCGTCTCCCTCTTATTTCTCTCCCTGCCTCGATAAATGGGTAAACCTTCCCTCCTAATTATTTGGACCGCTCGCGTCAGCTGAGTGGTGGTGGCGGGGCTGTGGCTGTGGGCAGCGGTGAGGTGCGGTGCGGGCGCATCCCGGTGTAGTTCCAGCAGGGTTGTCACGTTTACATCTACCGCCAAATATTTTGATCCGTTGACTCATTCAAACGAATCAATCAACAACGTTCAACTGCAACATTTGCCGCCCTCGTTAGAAGCGTCGGCGGGCATCGCGTGAGATTTAGCAACGCTATACAGTTTGTCAATTTGAGCTTGGGTGAACGATGGATTTTTAGACAGTCAAGTGCAACCTCCACAATTTGACCTGTTTAATGGGTTTAAATGGAAGAATTGCGACGTTGCCGGATATTACTCTTCACCCCTGATTATAAACGTATTTAAGTGGGCATTCTGAAGATTTTTGTGCCATCTATGAGAATAACCATAGGAGCTGACGCAGTCTTATTTTCTCTGAATTAATTAAGCCATTGCCGAAATATTTGCTCTGTCTCTCTTTTTTTTACACACACCCTATTCAGCCAATTAGCTGTGTTATTCAATTCAAAAGAATCATGCGAAACACAGTTTGACAAGTTGCGTATACGATAGCAGTAAGTTTGTTCTGCATATAAGACGCATGACACTCTGCCGTTTTCCCCAACCCTTTTCGGCCTTTGAAGAAGTGAGCATTTTCAGCTGCTCTATCAGCTGCGAAATTCTTTCGCGAAAGTTATATGTATGACGAAAAAGGGTCCTCCTCGTACGACCTCTACAGTCTACATAGCAACATACTTTCGTCCGCACTCGTCAGCAAATGAAATGAACTTGTGTGGCAGCGGCAAGGAGAGGAGGGTGAAGGTCCTTTTGCTATGAAACCTGCGATGTTACAGTTCGCTGCACTTTTCATCCGCGCAGCTGTTGTCGTGTCATACCGACTTGAGCATATACTCTCCAGCTTTTTTAGATGAGTATGGAATTCGATTTTTTGACCTCCGCGAATCCCCTGAAAACCATTTGCTATCAATTTGTTCTACTTTCTGACATCACATTCTTCATTTTCCTTTTTAACGTTTTATTAATTTTTTTCTTTTCTTTTATTTCATTTAAACACTGAAAAAGGTAATTGCTAAGCATGATAACTGATTTCAGTGGTCAAAAACATGAAAAACTTGACCAGAAAATTTCAAAGTCAAATTCTTCTTGGTAGATTACAATCATTTCTGCTTCATCAATCATTTCAAATGGCAATAAAAAGTTTTAGAAAATCGAAAACACTCTATACATTCTTCTTGACAAAAACCTTTTAAAGTATTGTAAAACTACCAAGTTCGAGCGTTTTGGGCGATATAACAATAAAAGAAACGTAATTATAACTGCTCGTAAAAGTAATACTCATGCCCCTAGTAACATTACTTTTGACTTCGTAATCATTTCATAGATCACACTGTGATGTCATGAAAGTATATTTAATCTTGTGGAGACATAATTTTTCCCGGTTTTGAAATATGATGCCCCATATCCATTCTTCAAAATGCCCAAAATGTAATCGAACACAAAAAATGATTCGTAGAACCTCGACAAAATACTCCACAGTCCTTAATGATCAATTTCACAAGCATCATGAGTTTAACACCTCTCCCTGAGAAATTACGATCTTGAGTGGAGAGTGGAACCGTGAAAAAAAAAAAAAGCTCTTTATTGTTTCTCGGGTTTTTAATTATCTCTTAACATAATGACCTCCTCTGTTAGTGTGATTCAGCATAAAAAAGAAAAAAAGAATCAAACTATAGCGAGACCCACCGCGGAATTTTCGTCATCATTTTTTGTTGTTTGTGTTTGCACGGCCGGGGGTTAGCATAAAAGTGCCGATTGCGCACCAACTTTCACTCACCCTTCGCCAAACCCGTCATTTATTTCGCGACAGAATATTCTGGAGCCACGCTAAAGGTTCGAGCGGAGCATCCCCCCTTTCCCTCCCACCATTCTCACCCCATCCGCCCCCTCCCCTCCCCCGGGCCATCAAAAAGGAGAAAAAAGTACATACTGGCTGGATTTTGAGGATATGAGGTTGTTACCGCCGCGGCAATTTGTTTGTTCATTGTGAAAATAATATCGGGCCTTGGTGGTGCTTCGTTTTCAGCGCCAGAAAATTTTAATAATTGAATTTCAGCCGTCGCTTTGAACGTCGCGTCGTTCGTAGCCCGTGACAAGAGACTTTCGTTTCGGGCTCACCCTTTCCTTGTCGCCCGTGCTAATTTTGGCGCGATAAACTATGAAGCATGAAGAGTAAGCTAGGGAGGGGGCGCAGTGGAATGGGGGAGGGGACAGGGGGTGTTGGCTGGATTCTGAACAGTAGAGGTACTCGTACTCCGGACCCAGAGAAACAGTGCATTATAACCTACATCACTACTCGGGTATAGTATACATACAGCCCGGCTACCAACATCATCAACCCCCCCCCCCCCCCCCCCTCTTTACCACTCCTCATAATTATACCGTGATCAAATACAGCGTGGTCATATTCTGTCAATTTTCGTCTCAATAACTATCGCCAAAATATGTTTTTTCTTCCCCCTCTTTGCTTCTTTCTTCTTCCTTTTTACTTTCTCACTCTAATGAAATTAGAAAAATTGAGAAAGTATTGCAATGGCGCAGAGATTTTTGATGCATTTTGTTTCGATACTTGGCCCGCTGCGATTAAATCAATCATGATAATTATAAAATAATTGGCTCTTATCATGCCTAATACTATCCTAAAGAACATCCATCCATGATATTTCAATATTTCTTAAGGTGATTCTTCAGCGAGTCGTAGTAAGATTCTCGCTCGAGAGATCGCGCCTCCGTCGCTTTCCAAAACAGCACGAAATTTGGTACTTTTGACGAATTTAGGGATTTTTATCAACTTTTGAGAGTGTCAGATACTAGATTATTTAATTCTCTACAATCTGACACCTAGTTTTTGAAAATTGGTTCATTTTTCAGGGAGAAAGTACCGTTGGAAAATTCAAACCACAGTTCCCCTATGGTTTGTTGTTGTTTGAATTTTTGAAAAGCGATGATGGCCGGATGCCCCGATGGCGATGTTATTGTTTTGTTTTATTCAACGGTCATTGTGGAATGAAGTAGGAGCACTGCGCAGTTGCTATCGTGTTATAAAGATCAAAATGTAGATAGATCTTGGCATTCTTGGCTTTTAGTGAACGTATACTCTATGTTCGACCTGTTCGTGATGTAAAGAAATTCGGTCGAGTTTTCTCTTCGTGGCCGTTAGAAGTTTATTTAGTGAGGTTGCGAAATATTTTACTTTTCATTCTCACCTGTGTATTTTTCTTGGATGATGTAATTTTGTGAGCGTCTTCGTATCTACCGCAAACCATTACAATTGATGTTCATTCGGTGTCTGTCCGATCCAAGAAAGTTTTATAAGTACAGGTAAGTTTCTGCAAGATTATCCGTGTTGTTTAGTATCCGAACAGATCCCTTTGTAGCTAAGTACAGCGTTGATGATGATACACTCCCCACCCATCAGTTTCCTTTAGCTTGTGACTAATGCCATCTCTTCAATCGATTACCTATTGTATTGGCAAGTATAGATACAAGTTGTGTCTTGAGAATTGACAAATAGCATTGATTGAATCTGAAAGCATACCAAAAGTGATCAGTGATTGCTACACTCCAGCATAACTTAGCTCCTTTCGAAACATGGCAGATAACAACTTATCAGGTTTTATGCGCCGTCATTGCATTGGCATAGCTGCGCATCAAAATCAGTGCACAGTTTTACGACGGTATCCTCTTTGCAAGCATATGGAACTTTCTTTGTCAACTTTTGTGCAAAGTGCTCTTATCACTCACTCAGGGGCTGGTTCTGCTCTTCCGGACGAGACGAGATAGCGGAACACTGATCGTTTCCATTGGTTTGGCATCACGTGACAGATTTGAAGTCATTTGTGTTTCCTCTGTCCAACTAATGACTCGAAATGCGTCACCTGAAGCGGACCCCTGGGATCGGTCGATTCCTGCTAGAGCTCATTTCACGGCAGTTGGCCGATGACAGATAGGTTTGTTTACTGCGCAGAGACGAGTTTGCGTTTTTGCGCATGTGCAAGAACGCAAACACGTCTTTACGCAGCGAGCTACATGATCTGTCATTGGCCTTCTTTCGTGAGATGAGCTCTATCTTGTCTGGTCCTGAAGAGCAGAATCAGCCTCCAGAGCTTAATATTTTGAGTATCAGATTCTGACTAGTGGTGTCTGCCACCGAATTGCATCAAAACCGTTTGGTGAGCAGTTGATTCGCATCGAAATGAAGCTCTGTGCTAACCAGCTATTCACCGAGAGCGCTTGCTGCCATTCAGAAGCAGGCATCTCTACCTACTCGTCAGATTCCGTAATTCCTAATGCTTCTGCTCTAATCCTAAATGACCTGTTTTGGCGGGTCCACACAACTCTTGCAGGATTTTGAAAATCAACCTCTTCAGTCTGCTTTCCTTTCGGTATGTATACACTTACAAGCTCTTGCCCACAATATCTTTGCCCTCTCTCATAGATGGACTCAGAAACCTCCTCCTCCCTTGTAAGTGTAAAGTTTGCGGACTCCAGCTATGCTTTCATGTCATCATCTTGCTGAAAGTCCAGTTTGATTCACTATATTTTGCATCTATTTTTAGATGGATTTGACTTGAATCAGATTTAGAACAGAAGCATTACGGGTGTCAGGTTCTGATAAGTAGTAGTGCTTGCTGCCGAAATGTATCAAAGGACATTGATGAGTGGTTGATTATCAGCGAGTAGTAACTCAACCAACAACCCGCTGATGTATTTTGATGAATTTTGGAAGCAGGCACCGCTACTTGTTAGAACCGGATCCTCAAAATGATTCTGCTCCGGATGAATCCATTTATTGTCAGTTTGCCATTTATTACCAGTAAAATCGATTGCTCGGTGCGGAGTAAATACCAATGTCATTTGGCTGTCTGTTATGATTGCAGGCTTTTTGTGATTGATGAGAATCTTTTTGTAAGTCCAAGTTACCTGTATAAAGTGTCTCGCAGGAAGTAAGCTGTTATTATCATGAATTTCTAATATCGTTGATCATAAAGGAAACAGAAGAGCAAAATAACAAGTTAAAAAAAATTAGAAGAAACAGAATACCTTTAGTAGGAGGTGATTTGTCAAACTTTTCCATTCCTAATTTTCAAATTTGTTCCTTCTTGTAGGTGAAGATTTCCTCAGCAGTGATCATCTGATTTTCATATATCAAGAAAAACATGTCTGTTGGACTTTGCAAAAATTTGGATATTTCTTCGTACGAAAGTCATCCTTGTAAGTTCTTTTTACCCTTCTTTTCTCCAAACACTTTGTGGTTGCTGCTTGTTATCCGTTTCTGGGAGCTGTACTAGAGATAATGTTGTTTTCTTTTTTTTTGTTTTTTTGTTTTTTTTTTTTTTTTTTTTTTTTGTTTTTCTTTTTTTTTTTTTTTTTTTTTTTTTTTTGGTTTTTCCATGACTCTGAAAAAAATAATCAATTTATTAGACTCAAAGCTCTTTAAAAACTCCCAAAAATTTTAATCCGATAGATGGCGTTACTTGTCGCTGGCTCTGAAAATAGTCGTTTTTCCGCGGTTTTTCGGCTGTTTTCTATGAACAGACGAAAATAGACAAAAAATCCGACTGTCAGCACCTGCTTTATTTTTTGAGCCATAAATGGGCCTAATTGGTTCTAAAATAAAGGCGAAACTTTACAAAGAAAAAAAATCATATGTAATTTGGAGTTGTATCAGTAAAGATTACAGGTGAAACAAAAACCTGTAATCTTTACTGATACAACTCCAAATTACAAACCTGTAATCTTTACTGATACGACTCCAAATTACTTATGATTTTTTCTTTGCATAGTTATGCCTTTATTTTAGAACCAATTTGGCCCGTTTATGGCTCAAAAAATCAAGCAAAAAATTAAGCAGGTGCTGACAGTCGGATTTTTGTCTAATATTCGTATGTTCAGAGAAAACAGCCGAAAACCGTCAAAAAATGGCTATTTTCGGAGCCAGCGGCAAGTTAAGCCATCTATCGGATTAAAATTCCTGGGAATTTGCCGTAGAATCACCTTAATTGAACTCAGAGAAATTCATACAGTACAACTCAAGCTCATCACATTTCTACATTTGTTTGAAAAATAGAAATTACCTCCGGTGCTACTTATTTAAAGAAAACTGAGAAGACACTGAAGTATCTATATGCCCTAAGACTGATTAGTTAAATTTCTCGCTGCTTGTCTTGTGTCTTCACAAAGAAGCAAGAGAAAAATTTCCTTGATTTTTGTCGAAACTTTGTTGACTGCTTACTTTTTTGATAGTCACAATTTGATTTAAGCCATTTGTATTTTTCAAAATTTATTGTCCTTTTTGTGAGCTGTTGCTATGTATTTTTAT
This sequence comes from Trialeurodes vaporariorum, assembly GCA_011764245.1. NCBI lineage: Eukaryota > Metazoa > Arthropoda > Insecta > Hemiptera > Aleyrodidae > Trialeurodes > Trialeurodes vaporariorum. Next base: position 26,005,404 of record VMOF01000369.1, on the reverse strand, counting down.
CAGCAGGCTCATCTGAATCATCTGTTCTTCACTTTTTTTTTTTTTTTTCTTTTTTTTTTTTTTATCAAAATCAATCATTACCTGCAATTATGTGTTCTGGATGTACACAATTACATGAGGATTTAATTCGCTGTCAGAAGGTGTTACATCATAAATTCGGCTTGACAGGTCATCGTGCAGTTCCCAGGAGCCATCGATCCTCTTGACGTATGCTGTGTAATGGCCTCTGTCTGTTTTGCCACCATAATTTACAAAACCAGCCAATATGTACCTGGAAAAAAAGTATAATTATGACCTGTTGCCAAACTTGCATTTTAAGTATGCTCAATAGCTTGCTGGGTTTTTTTTTTCTTTTTTTTTTTTTTCCCTCTCTGTTAGTGAGACACTGCTTGTACCATTGCTATTATTTTCTTTGTTGCCTATTGGTATCTCCTTTTCAACCCTGTTTGAATTTGGAAAAAAAAAAAAATATTGGATGCCACATATTATCACTCACCCTTCTAATTCTCAATTTCAAAATATGCTGATAATCTGTTTGCCATGCTATTACCTCTCAATATCTTGTATCACCCCCTTCTATCTGATCACTATACTCTGCGTTACTCTAAAAAATTATGCTTAAAAACCTAAGAAAAGAAACGGTTTTCATACCTTTTTTTTCCAATGAGCAATTCATTTTGCAAATCGGCAATTTTGAATGATGCCATTGAGTTAGGTGCTGTTATTTTGTTTTTTAGTCCATCAACAACCAAAAGCAGATGGATACCTGCCTCAAAACTTGACATCTTTGTGAAATTTGAGCAACCGACGCACTTTTTATTGAACTGATCTGCAAACTTTTCTTGCACCAGTTGTGGCATATTCATGAGATCGAGTGCAGATTCCATGTCAAAATCTATAAATGGTGCTGCTGAAACGTTGTTGTAGGTGCACTCAGGAAAGTTGAGGCAGAAATGAGCTCTCTGGATTGTCGGCGTAGTGACCATTAAACTGCATATGCTGGCAGTATTGCAGTGGCAGTCATATATTTTTTCATCTTTTGTCATTCCGATACCTTTGTCTATCATAATACGTCCCCTTTCTTGGTATATCGTTTCAATCGGTACTTGTTCATAAAGCATGAGACATACTTTAGATACCTCATTGAGTTGCTTTTCTCTCAAGAGGCACCTGTACGACTCGTAATCATTCACTGCCGCTGACACTACACTTACCAAAGAGTCGAATGCACAAGTGTATCGAATTTCTTTACTAACACCGTTCATGATGATTGGTGGAAGTGTTGACCCGTTCAGTAAGTGCATCTTACTCAAATTTTCTTTTCGGTCGTACTCTATGATTTCTGGTGCCTCATTTTCCATCAAAACTTTATGCGGTGTTTGACTTTGGTCCTCTTCCTGCAATTGTATCTCCTTCACTTCTGTCTTTGGCTCTGTCTCTTGCTCCTCTTTAGTTTCCGTTTTTTGACGTTTCTTTTGCTGATTTTTTGGCTGCTGGGTTTTCTTCGTGGGTTGAGCATTTTTTCCAACACTACCACGTGTGTCCATAGATCTATTTTTACGAGGATTTGCAATTTCGGGAAGCATGTGTTGAAGGTAAAAATTTTCTAACACGGGAACCATTTCAACCCATTTCTTCTCATCAAAATCTATTTCCTCCACTGAAAGGCAAGCTGTGGTCCAAAGAATGAAATAACATTTTTTCTTCCGTGCAATGGCCAACTGACCTTGAATTTGAAAACTGTACTCATGATCATCCCTCAATTTCAACTGGTCATGCTCCAGCCTGCAGCAGAAATTCTTATTTGTTGCTGCCACTGTCTTTAGCTGAGTCAAATTTTTTTCCCGGTGGGTGTAAGGGCATTTCACTTCAATGAGTGCATCTTCATTTACAACAATTCCATCGGGGGAAGCACCCAAGTAGCATCGATCTTTGTCAATGAAGAGCCCACAATCTTGAATTTTCTTCTTGTATTTTTCAACAAATTCCTCGATTGCTACCGGCTCATGGTCTCTTCCCCACCGAACAGCTGCGCCATAAACTTCCTTGTACAAAAAAGTGTGAACTAAATTCCCAAAGTTCCTTGTACGCTTGCAGACTGCACCGAAGCGTGACGCTGTCAAACGAAAATTGCGTTGTTGGTGCCATTGGGTATTGTCCGCTTGCCCTCGTGTCTCGCGCTCTATTTTTTCAATTCTTTCCTCCGATACTGAAAGAATCTGAAGGACATTCTCCTTATTTTTCTCCATTGTAGCTGCATCAATGGTTTCTGTGTCCAACTGTTCAGCCCGCTTGCCATAAAATCGGTCAGGGTTTTTCAGGGTCTCCAATCCCCGGTTGTCCTCTTCGTCAGTCAAGTTGGCAGCTAAGTATTCTTCATAATCACTGTTGGTGCTTGATTCCGAGTCATTGAAGAGTGAACGTTTTTTCTTCATCTCAAGCCTCCTTCCGCCATTGAGCACATTTCGCTGCGTTCTCTTAGCTGCCATTTTTTTTCTCAAACTTGAAGGCGTCGATTTGTACATATACCTCCATATTTTTGTTTTCCATTCGTGCCCTGCTTGGAATAGGAGGCCAGCTCCATGAACTCTCCAAATGTAAGAGCCGCGACGACCGTAAAACACCTGTTTTCCACCTGAAACACAATCGCAAAGTTTTATAAAAAAGTCTGCTGTCAAACACCTAAAATGGCAAAGTTGAACCAAAAGTTTGGACCTGGTGATTTCCTAAAAAAAACAAAATCCTTTTTTACTTAGAACTTGGAAATTCTATTTATCGTTAAATCAGTGAAGAAAGCAGTGGTCACTGGTACCATTTGACAACAATGTTTCTCTTCTATTTGAATCCGTGTACTACAATTGATTGTTGGTGAAGCACTGCTTTAATGTCGAATCGATTATTTTACATAGAATTAAATGGAGGAAAACATTGTTGTCAAACAGTACGAGTGGCCACTGGTAGAAAGTACTAATTCTAACTCATCGCATTGTTTTTTTTTTTTTTTTTTTTTTATGCACCAAAGCCTAGCAAAATTTCATCAATTTGACATGTGTCCTATAAATATTTTGTCCAGCACTAACAGATTCAAAATGTTGCGTTGCCTTGGGCGTTGAAACGAAAAAGGGAGTAGGAGAGCCAAAGTAGGTGCTTATAATTTTTTAAATGTTCCCACTACCTGCTGACAATTTTGTGACAAATTTTGTTAAATTTTTTGTGTTATTGAATTGGAAAAATGTCCAATTGTTGTGTCTCCACAGCTCATCTAACCATAAAAACTTTTGCGATACTTTGCTACTCTTTGGTTTTATTTAGGTACATTATAAAACCTGCGTTGTGTAGTGAGAATGTTGTGCTTCTGCCTCTCAAATTTTGTGTTTTCTCTCTTTTCTTTCAGGGAATAAATTATGTTTGGTCCTGAGTGTAATTTACGCACTGTCACGTGACGTGCAAAGGCTTTCCGATTGGTCAAAACCGCAAGCAATTCAACTTGCGCACACTGCCGGGACCATACATTCTTTGGTCCCAGCATTCTTATTTGCCGACTATAAAACCGCAAAGCATCCGAAATCCACTAATGATTTAAACAAAGGCTAAATATTGATTAGTGTGTGACCAGAATTTCCACTCTTTTCTTCTCACTATTATTTCCCTCAAAGAATCGTTAAAATTTTTATCCACAGACTTATGTTCCTGTGGCATGGTTTCATTATCACCCAATAGCCAAATCTGTATACCAGGTAGTTCGTTTCACCTTATCCATCTAGAATTCTTTTTCAGCAATTTTGTCTTATTTTTTTCTACTGATGTTCAAAATAACCTCTCACCTGTGAATTTTGTGACTAAGTGCATGTAGGATTCTGCTAAATTTGTCGTCTCATTTTCTAAAAGGCTCCGAGTGTTATTGCACAGTTTGTTGATTACTTGGCTCAGTTTGATGGCAAAAGTAGGATTTAGATCTTGTTCCACGTGTGAACCACTCCTTGGGCAAAATTCTTTTATGCAAAGTCGGTGATCTCCAATGACGTGTTTACCGACATTTCTGATAATCGCTATTATCTCAGTTCTCTCTTTTTCCATCTGCGAGCAGCGTTCCATGATTCTTCGCACGTACTTTGTGGTTTGGGATATCTTTTCAGTATCGAAAAATTTTGCTTCCGCACCTTTCAACGTGCTCTTCAACTCGTGTAGTCCTTTACAGACGCACTTCATCAAATGGTTCACACATTCGAACTTTTGAACCTCGCGTCCGTAAGGGACGTTCTCATGGATACTTTTTAGGACGCTAGAGTCCCCGTCTGCTATTAAAAACTTGTATCGCAGCCCATGAGTTGCCTCACTCTCATGGAAGCCTTCCGTGATTATGTTGGCTTCCATAGCAGGGGATGATCCTTCCCAGTTTTTAAAACATATGTGTTGTGGAGTCCGCTTCTTCTTTTTTGCTGCAATACTGCAGATACTGCAGTATCTATTGCGAACACCTAGGTACAATAACTTCTTCGTTTCTTTGCCTATTATGACTGCGCACCCGGACTTCGCTGTATACTTGTGTCCATAACTGCGATGACTCCAACTGCCATCTGCAATTACGGTCGCATAAGGTGTCTCATCTGGAAAGACATGGCCTTTTGCTATCGCTGCAGCTTTCTCCTGCTTCCCTGCTGTCATGATTTCCTCATTAAGGCAGTCTATCCATGCCTGAAAAAGAATCAAGGTGAAAACTGTATTGTGTGCAAAATTTCCTTGTCAAATGTATTGAAACCCTAAAGTAACTGAAAAAAAAAATCATTTCCTCTTGTAGGCGCAAAAGTGCTTTTGTAGCGCAATCATTTTACTGTTATAAAAAACATTTAGGCATCAGACAGATTCAGAGCATATACTTGTGGCAACAGGTTAGGATGAATAATGAAAATATTAAAACTTGAAACCTATGTATGTCAACTCCTAGTATCGAATCCTCTAATTTTCTTTCTTTCGAAAATTTTATATGCTCTCATTATCTTGCATCATAATCAATTTTTTTTTCTTTTCACAGATGACTAACCCAGCATTGCACCTGATTACCACTCTCAAAATTTGATCAAACTTCACACAATAGTCACGGATAGCTCAGGTAAGATGCTTGCATTTCATTTGTCATGAAATTTGATTCCTCAGAGAACCCCAGGAAATTTGTGTGTAAATTAGTAATTTTACTTATAATTGCCAGTTCATGCTTGGAAATGTTGCACAGTCATAATTTTTTTAGTGTAAACAAAAAGAAACTCTAAGTGAACTGTAGATTAGCTCTGTGCTTGCATAATATCTTTGTTCCAAAAAATCTGATTAAATCTGAACCAAGGTAGGTATTTATCCAAAATTATTTTGGGTTGACACTTTGCATCAGATGGGCAGTTGGATGTCCATCAAGGTGTCCTTTGTTTTTGCAAAAATCAAAACTAGAGACCATTCTGAGCAAAAGTTCTTACAGGCCCAATAAATTTTTCTATCAAGTCCAGCTGCTAATTTGAAAGATGGATCAGTACACTCTCTGAATTCTTTCAGAGGATACTGACAAGGGGAGTTCATGGTGGGGTCCCCTTCGTTTGTGTTGACATTTTTTAGAAAGTTAGCGCTAAGGGTCCTGATGAACGTATGCCTTTACCACTTTTTGTTCATGGGCTTTTTTAAGCGCGTCAAAATTGCTGTAAATCACTGGAGCTGCGCCGCAACCCAGGCGTCTCTGCTTTGAGCCTTGACCAGTCTCATTTCATTCTTACATTCTGACGCACCTCATTGCAATCGCCGCGAAGAACGCATTTTCCTTCTTTTCTGCATTACTTGTAATAGATGACTTTTCTGTCTGAAGTTTTCCTTGCCAGGGCAAAGTGGAGTGCCACTTTAATTATTAGGTATGATATTTATGGTTCTGAATTATCACAGAAAATAATAATAGGAAAAAAATGGACGGTTTCTGACTGCATAATTGATGCATTGACAGCAATCACCCAATATTTACCCATTACATCAGTACAGCTCCCCTATGAATGAACAGAACCCATTGAATCCCTTGTGAATTGCCAAAATTTTCAGGAATGCGTGCACGCATTCGCGTGGTGTGGCCACTTGAATTGAAATACATGGCGCGGATTTTTTTTAGCAGTGTTTACGTTCGCTCCAGTGTGGCACGGACTTATTCAAAGCAGCCGTCTATGCTTCGTGTGCATACTTGACTGTCGAAACCTTTACGTTTACTGGATGCTTGTTTCATTTTCAATTTTGTGTGCCAGCTGTTAATATCTACCTCATACGCTCTTTTATTTATTTTTTTTCTTAGATTCAGGCAGATGTACAACAATAAGTGAGTTAAATGAGTAAATTTTATGATCAGGCTGCACTAGATTCGATGAGGTGAAGTGCATGTATATAACTAAAAAAAAAAAATCACTTATTTCCGATGAGGTGAATTGTATACAGGGTGTTAAGAAAAAAAGTTTCCACTGCGGTTTTTTTGAAAACGGCTGCGAATTTTGAAAAACGGCCAAACACGTGTCCAATGACATTGCGAGGGATCCATTTTGAGGGGGTTATTTTTTTCGGCGCCCCCCTGGGAGGGGCGGAGGAGGAGGTAACCCCCTTTTTTCTTATGGGAGCCCTATTTTTTTATTTCTCTATCTGAAAGAGCATAAAAAAAGAAACTTTTTGGCGCAAACCGAAGGTCGATATCGTTTTTCGTTTTCGATATAGACTGTTTTAGTAAAGCGATATTTCGTATCGATTGCCGTCCGAGGGCCTCTGGTTCCAAACAAATTCTGGCTCAATGTAATTTCCCCATAAGCGAACGTTTGAACGGAAATTTAGCCTATTAAATCAAACAATTAATGCGACCTTTTTGTGATTATGAAGTCTCCGTCCTCGAAAATGCTTCATTATGCCTGGTTTCTTGACCGAAACGGCCAAAATCAGTAAGATATTACAGATTAAACGATGCGTTTGGAGGTTGGAATCACCCAAATGTTATTGTTGTTGTTGTGGAATTGGTGGGATTTCGGGCGATTCTAACCTACAAATGCAATATTTAATCTGTAATATCTTATTGATTTCGGCCGTTTTAGTCAAGAAACCAGGCATAATTAAGCATTTCTGAGGACGGAGACTTCATAATCACAAAAAGGTCGCATTAATTGTTTGATTTAATAGGCTAAATTTCCGTTCAAAAGTTCGCTTATGGGGAAATTACATTGAACCAGAGTTTGTTTGGAACCAGAGGCCCTCGGACGGCAATCGATACGAAATATCGCTTTACTAGACAGTCTACATCGAAAACGAAAAACGATATGGACCTTCGGTTTGCGCCAAAAAGTTTCTTTTTTTATGCTCTTTCAGATAGAGAAATAAAAAAATAGGACTCCCATAAGAAAAAAGGGGGTTACCCCCTCCCCCGCCCCTCGCAGGGGGGCGCCGAAAAAAATAACCCCCCCCAAAATGGATCCCCCTCGATATTATTGGACACGTGTTTGGCCGTTTTTCAAAATTCGCAGCCGTTTTCAAAAAAACCGCAGTGGAAACTTTTTTTCTTAACACCCTGTATATATATATACCTCAGGTATATATACAGGGTGTAACAGATGTATCCCCCCCTGTCTAACTTTTGAACGAGTTGAGATAAATTGTTGCGGTTTGGACCATTCTTCATAATTTTAGTTGAACTTTATTTTTTTGGGGGTCAAAATTTCCCCCCCCCCCCCCCCCCCCTAGGAGGCCCCCCAGGGAGGCTATCTCAAAAATTTCAAATGGCAACCCCTATCTTGTGATACATCGTTTGAAAGGGCGTAAAATTCTAAGACTGTTGGCGCAAACCGAAGGTCGATATCGTTTTTCGTTTTCGATATATCGAAAGTCAAAGTTCGACTTTGACCCATTTTCAAAAAATCAGAACTCCCATTTAAAAAGTCGGAATTTAAAAAACTAGGGGTCTAAAATACTCTAAAAAACAAGTCATTTTCAGACAAAAATACGGTTTTGCCATAAATTTGGTCAAAATTTGGTTTCAGAGCCCCCCAACAGTTGTCAAAAAAATTGCCCCTCAAGGGGTTTATCTCAGAAATTCCGAGGCACGACCCCTATCGAGTGATACATTACTCAAAAGAACGCATTAAACTGAGCATTTTGGCGCAAACTGCAGGTCGAAATTGTTTTTAGTTTTCGATATATCGAAATTTGACAATGGGTGAAAACCCAACTTCGCCATTCGATATATCGTAAACTAAAAACGATATCGACCTGCGGTTTGTGCCAAAAGTCTTAGAATTTTACGCCCTTTCAAACGATGTATCACAAGATAGGGGTTGCCTTTTGAAATTTTTGAGATAGCCTCCCTGGGGGGCCCCCTAGGGGGGGTGGGGGGTTTTGACCCCCAGAAAAATAAAGTTCTACTAAAATTATGAAGAATGGTCCAAACCGCAACAATTTATCTCAACTCGTTCAAAAGTTAGACGGGGGGGGGGATACATCTGTTACACCCTGTATACAATTCACCTCATCGGAAATAAGTGATTTTTTTTGTTTGTTAAAGTAGGGCAATTTTCTATCCTAGAAGGAAAAGATGGCATCTATTTACAAAAAAAGCAGAATAGAAGGAAGAAATGTTCTTCGCACCGATTGAGGTAAGGTGCGCCATAGTATAGAAATGAAATTATGATATCAGGACGCAAATTAGGGATGTCTGAGTTGTGATGCAGCGCCTTAGTGCTCTGCGCCTGTGATTTGGGTAGTATTATGGTCCGATTCATCCATTATGCCGGTTGCAGTCATTTCTTTGCGCTCAAAAAGGCCCATAGGCAAAATTTGACTCCAGCATGTTACTATGGAGCCTAAACCCTACGTTTCTGCAAAATTTCATTGCAAATTGGAGGGGCCTCATGGTGACCTTCCCTTATTAGTGTTACTTTATTTTTAGGAATTCACGCAGCTGAGAATATTTCCAGCTTCACATCAGCAGTAGTCAAGGTTATTCCCAAGAAGTTTACCTAACTGAAAATACTCCTGGGTTTTCTAGGAACGAAACCCAACAGCAGACTGAATCAAACTGTATGCACAACTGTATGTAGTGAGCGAGCTCACAAAAGAGCTGCTGGGACTGTATCTGTCGCTTTCTCTTTCTTTCTCTTTGCTCCATCCTGCTCATCGACCCTATGTCAGATCTCTTCCGTCTTCTCCACCTTGTCCTACGCTTTCCTCTTTCTTTTATATCTCTTTCTTGCCCTCATCAGTTGATCTATTCCTATAGCGCTACCCCCTCACCTTCTTCATTCATTCAATATTTTGGCTCCTATCACTCCTACAGACAGCGGAAGGGGCTTTTAGACGAGAGCCGAGCAACCGTTCTGTAAGCTCTCTTACTATACATACAGTTCAATACAATATGCCCCATAAACGAATTCGCAAAGTGTTCTGCATCAACTTTCAAAACAGTGGCTAAACTTGATGTTGACATTTTTTTGGCCCGTGAAATTTTTGCTTTAAAAAAGTCTCTAATTTAAATTTCTGCGAAAAAAAAAAAAAAGGTATTACACCGTGATCCAACTGGCAAAGGAGAAGTGCGGGGTCCGGTGATCAAAATCAAAGGCAGTGTCACCATGAGATTCCCTAAGTCAGACAAATTGTGAAGTTCTTTCGAAATTGGTGCCGAATACTTTCGGATATATATTTTCTTGCTTGTCTCATCAATAGATGGTAGATTTTTTTTTTTTTCATGATTTCTCTCTTTCAATCCTACTCCCATGCTTGCTGCTCACTCATATCTACACTAGATTTATCTGATAAAGATTTTTTTCTTACATCTCCGACTTTATCTTCCAAACCACGGAAAGTATTGTAAGCAGGTGTTGGAATATCGAGGTGGGATGTCAGAATTTCCTCCAGATGATCATGGCCTTTGCCAACAGAATACATTGCAGATACAGCCTCCACATTGATTTCAGCAACGTCATTGACTGTTTTAATGGTCCTTTTGGCTTTACAGTAATTACACACAAACGTTAGGGTGCTTGATAAACCGTGGCGCGTTTCTGAAGAGAATGACAAGTGGCCTTCTTTTGGATTATCCCAACACTCATGGTCCTCCAATCCTCGAATCTCACGTATAAAGCGTTGGATATCTACTATCCGTCTGTGTTTGATTTCCTTTAAGTTTTCATCAAATCCTATTTTACGAAACTTCTCTACTATTAGTTCATGAGCCTCAATTTCTTTTTGCCTGCAAATGAAGAACAAATAAAGTGATTAATGGAGACAAAATTGAAAGATCAGATAGAAAAAGTGTTCATTGCAATAGTGGTAAGCATTGTTTGCCTCTTGTAAAACTTGAACTTTGCGTCAACAATAAATTACTTTCAGTTCCGGGCAAAATTTTAGAATTTTACCCACTAATTTATTTTTCACTTGAGTCTCTATTGTTTTGTTTTGACGAAGGTTTCTTAAGAATGAAAGTTTGTTTACGATTACAACTTTGAATTTTCCTGCTACAGTTTGAGCTGACTTTAGGAAGCTCATCACTATTTTTCATTCTCTGTGGGTATGACTCAATGAGCAATTCTACGAAGGGTTATCACTTCACAAATTTATTAAGGGGAGGGGGGAGGTGAGAGCAAAACCCAATACCTTTTTTTTTTAAATTTTTTTTTCAGTGTTTAGTAAAAAATTTAGGGAACGGCAAGTACAATCTAGTGCCCATTCCCTCCCCCCTCAAAGTGATGTGCCAAATTCCCCCATTATTTCCTTAGTGATACCTTTCCGGTGTCCTTTTCTTCTGCACCCTTTCCTTATTTGTTCTTGAAAATTTTTTCTTCCTTTCCTCTCCGCACACTTTTTTCTTCTTCTTTTGTTTACTGCCCCTCTGAAAGCACCAGTCCCTACCCATCCAAGCGTGTATACACACTCTCTCTCTCTCACACACGCACACACTCATACACACCTGAACGCACACCAAACTTCAAGCTTGCTCAGCTGTGATGATTTTTGTTCCTACACCACTTCAGAAAGTTTCTTAACTAAGTATCACATCACTGAACTGTAGAGCTCTTGGCAGCTGCATATCAAAACTATTTTTGCAGCAAATAAGTATTGTCTAAATCAAGTGACAATCAAATCTTTGACATTAGTAGGGGGAGGATATGAAATTCCAAGAGGTTACTTTTGTATCACAGGAGAAAGTTTTAATATATTTCTTACAACTCTTGAATCCTTTTGATGGGTGAAGGTGTGTCCCATTGATGAATTTGGTCAGGTGTTCTGATTTCACTCTCTGGCGTTTGCTGGTTGGCTCTAAAACTGTGTTCCATAATAATTTATTAGGAAAGAAAAATAGAAAAAAAATAATAGTTCAAATTAATTAAACATCTGATATTCAGGGGGGCTTCCGTGTCTTGTGAAAGGAAAACCATAAGAGAAATGCTGAAAAAATACATTTTTTACGAAGAAGGTGGGGGAAACCCTGGTTGGTACAAATATTTTTTGCCGGTATGTTTGTTGAATAAATGAAACGGGGAAATGGCAGTTATTTTAGGGTTGACAAAAAACCTTGCAGGCAGTCACTGACATTAGTTTCTCCCCGTATCGAAAGAAGAAATACGTTTGCTATTGTTGCCGATTTTGAGTGACAAGCAGCCGTTTTTACAAAGATGTAGAAGACCCAAAAAAATGTCTATGCTAGATCTAAGCTCCATCTTTCTCAGAAGAGCTTTACTCGTACAAGGGAAAGTTAAGGAGGGGCCCCCTCTTGCTTTGGAATTTTTTAGAAATGTAGGGTTTAGGCTCCCTATTAATGAGTGTATGTATTTTTTTGCCAATGAGCCTTTTTAATCGCGACAAAATTGCTGCATCCTATGTACTGGAAATTTCACTCCAAAAGTTCAAGGCTCTGCGACTCTGACCACTGAGGTCCTATGTCTCAGATCTGATGTCCCTTGTTCGAATCCTGGTCCTGACGGCTTATTGATACACTCTTGTGCACCTGGCCTCAATCAGTGCGTGGCATTTATTTTCTTCATCCGCTGCTTTTCTTGTAAATCGGTGATATCTTCTTAGCCTGAAACTTTCCTGATAAAATGTAAAATTTTCTCATTTTTTATTTAAAGGAAAAAAAATTAATGATAATTGTATCGATATTTTAAAAATAAACAAGAACAAAACATAGCATGTAGTTCGAAGATAGGAATATTTTAAGCGACGAGTAATTAATTGCCTTTTTAGTAAAATAAGAGGTCAATTTTGTACATTCTGTCAGAAAGTTTCAGGCTGTAAGGATGTCATAGATTTACAAGAATAGCAAAGGATGAAGAAAATATGCGATTCTCAAGGATTAATTTGGCGCACATCAGGGCCAAAGCATTTCATTTTCAGTTCCAATCTGGCGGATACATAATCCAATTTATTGTGCGATGTGATTTGAAACACTAAGTCAATAGACAATTTTGATCGCATAAAGTTCCCTCTACATCGTAGCAGATTTGTGAAAATGAGTGATTGCGAGCAGTCATGGAGTTACATTATGCCGATTTTCCCTTGGTTAGCTGAGAGTATTTTTTTTTTTTTTTTAGAGCATGAGTGTCATGCTCTATTGAAATCGTTTCTACAAGGTCAATAATGCTTTTCTTATAGGAACGGCATGGTTCGGGGGTCCGCTCGGGGGATCGCTTGGTTTCAGTATCGAGAACGGGTCCTCGAGGACCGATTGACCCATGTGATTCCGCCAATCCGGTGTCCTCCCAATTTGTCGCTTTTTCTTTGTGGCGGGAGTTTTTGGCCAAGATTGAGGTTAAGCATTTTTGGGAATGTAATTACGTTACTAATTTGGATCAGACTTCAACGAAATCTTCTGTATGAGATATTGGGGTTTTATATCAGAGGATTGTGTCCATGTTTCGTGTATTCTGCGATTTAAAATGCATTTAGATGATTTCAAATTTCCAATCCTGTTATTGTTGATGTTTCGGTCCGCTAAAAGAGTTCGTTTGGGGAACGCGATCGGCGTTGCGTTTTAAGGTGAATCCTCAGCGACCTGTAGTAAGATTCTCATCCGCTAGATAACGTCACTGTTCCGCGGTCCAGAAACCATGCTTTTTCCGCCTTTAATCGTTATTTGCGAGAGCTAGAGTTAACTTTTCGAAAATGTAAGAACGTTGCGTTCTAGATCAAATCCTAAGGAAAATTTTAAGACCATTCCGAGCCATGGACGAAGATATAACTAAGGACTGCCGACTCCCTATCTCCGCCCGTGTTAAAACCTGTTAGCGGGTTTTCGAGCGCGACCGCAGCGCTCCAAGCAGCAATAAGGGTCAACTAAAAGCGAACCGCTGCAGCGGTGGCCGCTCCGGCTCCCTTTCTCCCATGCCTTCCCGCAAATGTATACCGTGTAGGTAATTTGAATCACGATTGAACGAAGGGAACAAATGATCAGCGAATTAAAAGGAAGCAAAATCCGCTAAAAAGCAAACGTCTGGAGTATTTCTTGAAAGATTCCTGAATTGTCGAAAATGATTAATCAAGGACTGAAATACTATACATCACAGTTAACCTCAAAACGGAATCAAACAAGAAAGAGTACATAGACATTTGTTTTATTAGTAGAGATCAAGCGACTATTTTAATTTGCTGATGATTTCTGTTACCTTGTCCAAGTTGATTCTGAATTTCCCTTGCTTTCGATCTTCCATTGAGATACTGAGTTATCTGATCCTCTTGGGTCGCCGACAACAGTTCACAGCCATGCCATAACAGACCAACTCCAACAACGGTTTTAGCAGTAGCACAGCATGTGAGCATGGACACATCGCCAGGATCGCTCACTTGAAAGAGTAGTTCAGCTGACCGCTGCTTGGAGCGCTGGGGTCGAGAGCAAAACAGGACTAACAACAGTCGGCAGTCCTTAGTTATATCTTCGTCCATGGTTTTGCGACGACCTCCCGTCCCCTTTGCCCTCCCCACGAACTACTGCACCTACGCCTACAACGGTTGCTTGCCGCGTTGTGCAGATTGCATGAATGATGTGTGTCCATCTACTTCATCCCAATTTCACAGCCATCACGGATGCCACGCCCTCCACGGGTTTTCTACCTGGTTTTATGCGACATCGGTCATCGTGGCCCAGTGTTACATGGTAATCAGCGGTGGATTCGGGAAAGGCACGCCCCCCCCCCCAACTCACGGTAGCCTTTGCCTTTTTTCAACAGAAAAAATCCCATAAATTCCTCCTTGCAAATTTGAAAATTCATAGGCGTGAAGCCCCCCCCCCCCCCCTAAAAGAATTTTCTGGATCCGCCATTGGTAGTAATTTTTGCGGCACACTACG